>RYFJ01001307.1:0-390125 GCA_003991445.1 Oryza meyeriana var. granulata | reverse complement strand
AAGACAAGGCAAGAACGCAATCTGAATTGCAGATGAATGTTTAGCACACGAAGTTGGTTCTACAAACCGATCTAGACGGCGAACTACAATGGAAATAATCTAAGCAAACCCACCTCTAAACGGCGCGGCTACTGAATATATATAAGTTTATGACGTCCTAGGGTTAGGATCCCCCCCTTAGGGAGTGTGCCATCCTCATGGCGTTTAGCCCACGACACTCCAAGACCAAGGTCCAAAAGAGACTCGGACTGGAAGAGGTATGTGCTTGGTTCGACATTTATCGACAGCTTAGAGGAATTTTGAGTGGAACTACCCAAAAACATCTGCAAAGTTAGACTCCATAGCTTCCAACAAGTAACTTATGGGCCCGAAAGTCCTTCTGGATCACTGCTAGTCCGTTTGAGTTAATGATGGTAAGAGACCGAATTCGAATCAAAAACATGCAGAACTTCATCTCTGCCCTTCTATGCGACAAAAGTGACATGTGATGTAGAGTAGACTTGGATAAGGTCTAGTTGTGGGGTCTCCAATCAAATTCTTGATCATCCAGTGTTCTTGCGTCGGTCTCTTCCCATCACCCAAACAAGTATCTCTGCAAAACAAGAACATACAAAAACTCATGGCAAGTAACGTCTGTTCAAATATAAATGCGAAATCTTAGTAGAAAGCATCACCTTTTGTTAATGAATACATAAGTAGCTAGGTCATATTCTGAGCTATGAGGTGCCTCCATCATCCCCTTCTTGTTGAAAACCGTCCCGTTTCACCTTGTCAGTTAGTCCTTAACATATCTTTATCTTTCACTACATAGGTGAGGTAGTATTGTGCATAGTGGTGGATTTGTACTTTAAAACACGGAGAACACTTGTATGTCGTGCAGCTCACAACACTCCCCTTTGCAACCTACCTGCAACTATTTAAACAACTAGAGGAACTAGATAGAGAATTATTATACTACTCATGCAGTCCTCTAGGACAAGGACATGTATTATGAAAGAGGTATATTAAAATCAAACAAATGTATACATCTATGCACATTATATTCTCTTTATTATCATAATTGCAATAACATGAAAAAATCACATGAGAAGGACATGGCCAAATTAGAGCTATCAATAATTTTTCTAAACAATTGAGTGACAAAGATCATCAAATGAAATAGCCCCAAGTATTTAAGAAGATAGCAATCTAACCTCTTCATTCTCGCTAGCAATGTAACATGTCTAAAAGCAGCACATGGTGGTTCAAACAACATTACTAACATATTCATCACTAGTTGTGGCAGGATATAAGGTGAAGCATTGCACAACTCTCTTATCACAAGAAATTCAAACCAAAATCATCGTGTGACAAACGTAAGTTAACACACGATTCATGTTGATTTGCTCAAACTAACATGATTAGTGGACATAGTATAGCAAACAAATCAGAATTGCCATACCTTGAGTGAATGGTCGCACCATTTTGTTACCTTTGTTCTCATTTTTCAAAAAACTAAGGTTGCACTCTTAATAAAACATCTTGAAAACATACATGAACAACAGTGGATCTTCTTTCTCTTGTCTCTCTCAAGATCATCTTTTCCCTCTCATGTTTATTATTATTACATTTATTTCTCAAAACCTCATGTTTTAATCTTTTCCCCCTTCAAGATCATCTTTTAAATTTTAGCAGGGCATAGATAGCAACTTAAATTTCTTGTCATTATGTGTGAAGTGTAATGTTGGTGTTCTACCACGGTGCACACATCTCTGCAGATTTCCAAGGTCTACCCAAAAGTTAGAGAACATGCTTGCATTAAACAACATCGAATATGGCACTATCATGATAATTGCACTGAAAAAATCCACGTCCAATTTTAACTTACCTTCAAATTACCGCAAGAATTGAACCACTGGATGTAATAAGGACCGAGGATGCGGTTGCGTCGCAATCCAAGCTCATTTGAAAAATCGACCATCTTGCTGAACTTGCCAAGTTGACAGCTCCTCCTAGCAATGATAACACCGGCATGCTCATTCATAACCAAAAAACTTGATTGGAACAAATTTGGGCATTGATTTTGCTTGCTTTTCTCCATTTGAGAATTAGCACTCGTTGGACCAAAGTAACTCTCTTATCCTGCAAAAGGTTGTCACTGAGAAGGGACAACAAGGGTTGCTCTCTAAATGCACACTTTATTTTTGTAAGCCAAAATTTTGAGATGGAGAAAACAAAATTTCTCTTGCATAACATTCATATCGTTCCAATTTAGCAATCTACATGTGAAGACGTTATTAAAATTTTGCCACCATATTAAGCATGAGAGTCAGAACTAGCAGCATTCACTTTCGTTTCTCACACATATGACGATGAGAAAAAATTTCAATCGCAACTTCCCAACTCGGATGTTTCAGTACCAAATCATTATACAAGGGAGATGACACAGTCTACCTTCACTTGTCGAAGATGATCTGGTGCTAGCTAATGTAGGGCTCTCATCCAAATTCTTCGCTTCCTTTTCATCCTTAGTGTGAACATATAGTTAGTGGAGGACAAGAAGAAACAGTAGCTGGCGGCTGATGTATCTCAAATGTGGCATATTTACTAGGAACCTTCGTGCCTCAGCTATTCTGAAAGATCTTGTTGTATAGAGTCATGTCTTCATCACAATTCCACCACTAATGTAGAAAACAGAAAAACAACACAAAAGCGTTATCACCTATCAAACTATAGGTAGTAGACAGTGAATCACATACTCTCAAGCAACCAAAAGCGTTCTTACGAAACTCTTATGATATTCTTACCGATTGAACAGGTGGTACGACCAGGAGAGGTGGACGTTGACAGCAGGAGGTGGCGATGTACTCAGATCAAATCTATATTGATGAATTGTGGATCTCGGGAGGCCCAAAATATTGTAGCAAGATTAGCAAAAATTAATAACAAGTAGCAAATGAAAAGTGTTCCAAAACACTTTGTACAGTCGCTGGCTGAGACACATGCCTAGAACCAGCCTAACAAGCAGAGTAAGAAACAAAGGACTTAGTACAACTCTCTTCACAGTCTCTCGAAAAATTCAAGATGCAGCTCAGCAAGGCTGCTCACTGAAAACTCTCTATCCTTTTCTTTTCTTTTTCTCTCTTTTTTCTCTTCTTTTTTTCTTTTTCTCTCTAAAAGTACACCTATACACAAGAATCAACCACAAAATTGGCAGCTCGAATAATTAATGACGGAGGCACCCTGAAAAAACACGCAGAGCACGCTAAAAGCGTGCAGAACTCCAGGGCGGAAAACTCAGTCTTGCAGCCAAATTTCATGATTTTAGATCGGCCAACCTGACAAAGTGGGAAGAGTGGATGTAAAATTTCTTAGTTGTCCGGAAGATATAAAGTTTGCCCAATTCCGAGTCTGTATGCAAAAGTATGGCTGTTTAAGATAGGTAGTGCGGAACTAGGTTCGCGGATCAACCCTGTTGCTCCGCTAGAGTATAAGTGCCAATAGGTCAAATGGCTGACAAGGAGGCTACGGCAGGGGATTACACAAGGCGCACACCTATCTAAAAAGGCTGCGAAAGCGTAAACTCAAGGCGAACTTGCAATCCCGAAACTGAGTAGAACTCATCTCTCAAGCAGCTCTCGCGCACTCAACAGCTAGAAACTAGAAACCCGAACACTGGACTCTAAACCAGCGACCAACACAACTTGACCTAGGACACAGACTCAACAAAACGAAACTTGAAATAAAGTTGGCAAAGGCACAAAGGGTTTGACAGGGGATAAACCTAACACTACGAAGACACACGTGTGTAATATATTTTTGGTTTTCTGGACTCTAGGTAAGGAAAACAAAACTTAACAGAAGAAACACAGATGATACCTATCGGCAACCTGGATGCTCTGATACCACTTGATGGCAACGCGGTGTCCGATCTTTCCGATAGGTTCATTTGGCGACGTAAGAGGCACGTTTTAGGCTTCCGATCAGTGATCGTCACCTCGCAACCCTACACCCACGCATCTAGTTGTTATCAACCACGCTACATAGTCGACCTCACCACGAATTTTTATCCCTACAAGCAATTGAAGAAACTCACAAGAACAAGGAAGAACGTAATCTGAATTCAGAAGAATGTTTAGCACACGAAGTTGGGTTCTACAAAAATCATCTAGACAGCGAAACTATAATGCAGAATAATCTAAGCAAAACCCACCTCTAAATGCACGGCTACTGAATATATATAATTAGACTCCTAGGTTAGGATTTCCTGTGAGGCGCATCCTCATGGGTTTACCCACGACACAAATACAAGCCCAAGGTCAAGTCAAAAACACGACTTGACTGAAGATATGTATCTATTTGACATTTCAGACAGCTCAGGAGGAATTTTATATGGGACCAAAAGCCCATCGAAATTAACTCCATAAGCTTCCAACAAGTACTATGAGCGGCCCTGAAAATCCTTCTGGATCAGCAGCTACTCCGTTGAAGTTGATGCTGCCATGAGTCCGAAATCGAATCCAAAACGTACAAACTTCATCTCTTATTTTCTATGGGACCAAAAGTGACGTGGTGATGTAGGAGTAGACTTGTAAGTCTGGTTGGTCCCTAATCAACTTCTTGATCATCCATGTGTTCCTTCGCTGTCTCTTTCCTTCACCCAAGCAAGTATCTTCTGCAAACAAGAACCACACAAAACTCATGGGTGCAATAACAGCTATTCAAAATATAACGCATAAATCTTACGTAAAAAAGCATGCACCTTTGGTTGATAAAATACATAAGGTAGCTAGGGTCATATCCGAGCTAATGATGTCCTCATCACCCTATGTTGTGAAAGATAAAGATATGTTCATCAGGCTTAATGACAAGGCAAAACCACGGACGGTTCCCAATCAAGAAGGGGAGGATGATGAGGACATCACTAACTCGGATATGACCATAGCTACCTTATGTATTCATCGACCAAAGGTATATGCTTTCTACGTAAGAATTACGTGTTATATATTTGAACAGCCGTTAATGTACCATGAGTTTTGTTTGTTCTCGTTTGCAGAGATACTTGCTTGGGTAAAGGTAAACAGACCGAGCACAACGAACGCATGGATGACAAAAGAAGTTGATTGGGGACCAAACCGAGACCTTACCCAAGTCTACTCTGATATCACCACGTCACTTTTGGTCCATAGAAGGCAAGAGATAAAGTTCTGCATGTTTTGGATTCAGATTCGGGTCTCCTAACAGCATCAACTTTAAATGGACCTAGCCGCTGATCCAGAAGGACTTTCGGGGCCCATGAGCACTTGTTGGAAAGCTTATAGAGTCTACCTTCAGATGGTTTTGGTCCCACATCAAAATTCCCTCTGAGCTGTCCAGAATCATCGAAACAAAACACGTACCTCTGCTAGTCCGAGTCTTTTTGGGCCTTGGGCCTTGTAATTGTGTCGTGGGCTAAGCCCAAGAGGTGTGCGCTCTAGGGTTAACCCTAGGACATCCCAACTCATATATATACAGTAGCTGTCATTGTTTAGAGTGGGTTTTGCTTAGATTAATCTGTCTTTGAACAGTTTCGCCGTTTATCGGTTTTTGAGACCCCAACTTCAAGAGTATAATCATTCATCTGCAAGTTGAGTTACAATCTTCCTTGTTCTTGCTTGTGTTCTTCGATTCGCATGCAGGGATTAGCCTTCGTGGTGAGGTCAACCGAGTAGCGCATGGTTGATAACAAAAGGAAACGTGGTGCTGCAATTGCAGGGTTCGGGTCTTGGTGATCAGAAGCCGGATCGTGAGTGTCAATTCTCCACCAAATCGAGAGTTATCCTTATCTAACGGAAGATCGGGCACCCCATTGCCATCAGGTGTGCTCACTGTTGTCGTCACCATTGTCCTTCTGCCGTCTCTGTGAAGTGGTCAGGACCCCCGCTTTGTCTCCCGTGCAGGCCGCTGTTGCACCAATGGCCGTCGGTGATGACCATCCACATGGGCGTGCCGCCATTTTCTTTTTCCCCCCGCTGGCTCGTCGCAATCCCGCCCATCAACGTCCCTCCCATGGCTGACGTGTGGGCCCATTTGCTCTAAGCGGCGTCAATGTCGATTGTGGTCGTCGAATCCCCGCACCCGATCTGGGCCGTCCATCCCGTGAACCCCATCTGTGGACTTGGTTCATAGTGGACACATGGACCAGCCGTGGACCCCACATGTCAGTGAGTCTGAGGTTTTTCCTCTCTCTCCCCTCATTGACATACCGGGCCCACTAGTTAGTCTCTCAGCCTGAGGGCTGGCGCAATAACTTTATTTTTCAGTATAAAAATAATTTAACAAACTCGTAAATCTCCATTTAAATTTCAGTTAAATTTTGGATGGCCGTATCTCGGTCATACGAACTCCAAATTGACCTGTTCAAGTTTCTAAATTTTTGTTAAATCATGAAGAATCCAAATATGTGCTTTTTCATATACTATTTCTGCATCTTGAATAGTGCTTTAGCCTCATTTTGAGTGTCTCGTGTAGTTCCGTCGTTTCGGAGGATCCAGAAGTGCAGATCAAGACGTCGGAAGACCGTTTTTCTTTGAGCAAGGCAAGTCACGCTCTCCTTGAGCATATTAAAACCCAGTTTATGAAAATTATTTGGATTTAAATTATTGCATATCGCTTTATTAAATCACAACGATATAACTGTTTTACTTAGTCATACCTATATTCCTTATTATAGCCTTATTATTGGTATAATATTCTTTGACAACCCTAGGCAACCAAAACCAGCTAGTATTGTGTTCTATATGTGATTCTTACTAGCTATTTTAGGTTTATGCTTTGCCATGCTTAATTAGAAACAACTTAGCTGTTTTGCAGTGATCTAGACTGTGGGAAAAATAATGTCTCTAGAATAACTATGGGAAATGGCTGGTTTGCCTGGACATAAATCTTCTCTATTCAAAATTTCCAAAAACCTTATTTTCGGCTGGGCTTTAGGTATATGGTTTTGGTAGTCGTACCTCGGCCATCATAAGGACCGGTCTTCGGGCCTCAATTGCAAAGCATTACCGTACTACCACATGTCTAATGGGTAAGGCTTAACCCATAGCTTAGATCAGCTTTAGACAAAGGAACACGGATAGAAACAGATGCCGTCTGGTTGTTGAGTGACGTCTCTGGCCAATGAAGGTCCCCGGGGGTCCGGGGATCGAGATGCCGGGGGCATCGACCATGTCTACTTGTCCCAGGGATCTAGCCGTAGACGGGTTGATGTCGGTTATTTTGTCTACGATTGACCTAGGTGAAAGGTTATGTCACAATCTTGGCTTTCCAATTACCTTCACGGTATTGCGGGTGCACGCTGAAGTGTAGTCATGTGGTGTGTCTTGTGGGTAAAAATGTATACCTCTGGCTAGAGTATAATCTATTCGAATAGCCACGCTCTCGGTTATGGGCAAGCCTAGCCATGTACCCAAGTTAGAGTTTCTTCTGTTAAAATGGAATAATGGAACAATGGTTAAAATTTGTTGGCTGACCGGGGTGGTCTGGTTGATTTGGTTTAAGGCAGGTTCGCATGGGTTTGCGGCCTTGATAATTATTTGGAGCTAGACTTAGGATTGTGATTCAAAAATGTCTTGGAATATTAAAATGATTTAAAAGTCTTTGTTGCTGCAAAATTAACCCTATTAAACAATTCCTTATACCCCTTTGCATTAAATTTGCATATCTCTAGTGTGGCTTGCTGAGTATGGTGGTTGTACTCATTCTTACTCAATCTTTCCCCCTTCAGTGAGCTTAGCTTTGGAGATGAAGTCCTTGGTGGAATTTTGGCTTATACCCCAGTTGAGCGCCGGTGAAGATGGAGCCATAGACCCACTTTTCCGGCGCTGTTCGTTTTTCTTTTGTTGTCAGGCTCTATACGCCTTTGTAATAATGTAAATATTATCGTTATAATAAAGTGGTGACTTTTGTATCAATGTTGTTTTGGTGTACCCCGGCTTTTCCTGGGACGGGGATTAATACACAAGCGATTGGGGAAAACGGTGTGTTTTTCCGGCCATGACAAGTTGGTATCAGGGCCATCTCAACTATAGGATGAGTCAAATGGACAAAACCTAACGGCATACTTCATAAACAAAAATTATTTGTGAAATTTCCCTTTTCCTTCTTCTTCCATTGTCGATGTTTTGTATCAGCAATAAGAATATGAGGCTACTCATGAGACCTAAACTTGATGGATTGCAAAGGAACATGAAACGATTTATCCTGGTTCAGGCCCTCAAGTTGAGGTAATACCCTACTTCCAGCTGTTGTGTATTGCCTTTGAGGTTTCTCTGCTGAGATTCTGTTCTCTGCCATCAGGGGTTCCCTACCTCCCCTTATATACCGAGCAGGCAAGGCAACAGGGTAGGAATCCTAGTCAGACTCCGACCAAGGGATTTCCTTCTAGAGATACAAATTGGAACTGGGAAAGGAAAATCATTTTTAAGGAAGAATAATGATTTTCAGACAATAATCCATTAAGGTCTTATTTTTTAAAAACAAAATAGATGAGGGTAGAACTAGGTTTTTGAAATCTCAATTTTATTCAGAAAGCTCTGAGGGGTACCATGGGGCTTGTCCTACAGTCAAGGAGGCTCCGATGCCAACTTATCACACCTAGAATTTCCATCCAAAATTCGGATGCTTTTATTGTGTGTAAATCCTCCTCCAGGAATTAACCGAGGCACACAAATGACATTGTTGATAACCAAAGTAATTATCTTATAAATAACAAGTATAATTATTACAGAGGTGAATGGAACCTCTCAAATAAATAAATATCTTAGCAGCTGAAAAAAAACTAGCGATGAGCATGATGACTCCACTCCACAGGCACTTGACCAGGGTCCCACATAGTCCTCCAAGAAACCTTCATCTCTGTAGTACTCCTCTGATGATTGTTGATAGCATGGTGAGTACATGGAATACTCCGCAATCCACACAACAAAGATGAAAGTGCACAAGTATAGAAAGAAAGGCATAATAGGGCTCATTTGCATAAATAGCACTTAAAAGAGCATTTAAAGAAGTAGTAAAACAAGTAGTCATTAAGCAAGATTAATCACCACCGCACAACCCTCCAAGGTAGCGCAGGCACATCCACTCCCAACCTGGAGTTAAATCCAATTACTGACAATTTAATTTAATATAAGTGGGACTAATCACAAAAAACATTACTAGGCCACCAAGAACCGCGGGCACGGCTATTCGAACAGTTTTACTTTAGCCTGAGGTGTACCAATTTACCCACAAGACACAACTCCACAACATGTTACCATGCGCCTCAATACCACCACGGTACCTTGAAAAGGAGTTGTGATAGGACCATCCATGTAACACGCACAATAGGAGTGCCTTCCGCCAAGCCTCCGGTCTCCGATAGGGGTGATCAAGTGCCTTCCCGTGAGACAACCTGACGCCCAAACTCATGGACTTACCAATTGCCATATGTGGACTTATGACAACCACAAACACGCCCTGGTGCCTCCTATTGAACGCGTCACACTTCAAATCCCGCCATTACCCATTCTAGCTTGTGGTTATTATGGGTATTGCTTCGCAACAAGTAGTTCACGAACCGGTCCTTAAATATCATGAGCACCACTAGCATCACCATCATTCCATGTGCTCACAACCCACCATTAATCAAGTTTTAGTTGACCAAATTAGTTAACCAAACACGACCTCAGTCGTGAACTAGATTGCCATCATTTCATGTCCGTTATATGTCATTATTAGTATTTAAGTGATAGCCCATAAGTTCTGCTATAGTTTCTAAGCATGCTTAAGCATAGTCCTAAAATTATTCTAGCTAACCAATAATTAAAGCTAGCTAGTCACATTAACCCATAGGTACAAGTAACAGGTAAACAAAGCAAATTGGCCATAATAAGGAATAGGGTCTTGCTTCCCGACGACATTGGAAAATAAATGCACATTTGAATGAAATGTAGCATTAAACCATGGGTTCAGCATGCTCAAAGGGATTTAGGATCTGTGTGACTTGCCTTGTTGCTCTACAAAAGCCTCAGAAATCTCCTTGTAATACCCTACTTCTTCCGGAACGTCGGTGGCTAAAGGCAATTAACAAAAACAGCCAAAACAGTACATAAGAACATACCAACAGAACATGATTGTATTTTTAATGGATAGATCTTGATTTTTAATGAATTTTGCATATTGAATCACCCCAAACAGAGTTAGGATGAATTAGTTATGAATTTTCAAAGTTTTAAGCCTGTTATATGTGCTACCAAAATTATTTAAGGGATTTATGATGTCAGCCCTAGGGAGAAAGAGAGGATCGGTGGTGCTGACATGGGGGCCCCACATGGCAGAGAGAGGGAGAAGGTGGGTTCACCGTGGACCGAGTTCACCGAAACGGTGCACGGGAACGGACGACTCAGATCGATCTAGGTTTGTATCCAACGGCCAAGCTTAAACCCAATCAGATCCACACTGGGAACACCACGTGGTGCTGATGTGGTAGACATGGCAGACGCGTGGGCAACGTGGCACCGATGGGGCAGCCATGCAAGCACGCTGGCAGCGAGGCGGTATGGGAACTTATGGTTGCCGGCGATCTACGGCGCGGCGGCGCTGGTGGTGGGCACAGGAGGGTAGAGGGCGTCGTGGCAATTGTCACCGAAGCGAAGATGGCGGTGAACAACGAGTGTAAACGGCTGGCAGTAAGCTCCAAGCAGCAAAGTCCTTCGGGTTGTCAATGATAGCGGCGCTTCGGCGGTTCTCGGCGGTGGAGAAGGAGTGGCTGGGGGTCGTCTTTCTCCTGCGTTCCCAGTGGCGGCAATGGTAGGGTCCGGTGATGCGGAGACGGTGGCAGGGCTCAGTTAAAGTTCGATGGTGGCAGCGAAGCGAGAACGAGCGGGGCTCTAGGGTTTTAGGGCTTGGCAAGCTCGAGAGGCAGCAGTGTGAGGTAGAGGAGGTCCGGAGGATGCTATTTATAGGCCTAAGGGGGAGAGATCGAGCTCGACACAGTGGCTGCAAGGCGCTGGAGCCCTAGGGCTTTTGGTTTCGCAGCGGGTGATCAAATCTACCCCAATCCACGTTGGATTCGACTTCGATTCATGGGAAAAAGGATGCGGAGGGGATGAGATATTTTCCCCCTCATCCAATTCGGGGAAAATGGCCGGGATTCATGCGAATCAACCGGATTAGATTAGGGGCACCGGGGCAGTCGCGGGCTCGGCCGTCCGGAGGTTGGGGATAAGCCTAGCAAGGTGGTCCCACTTGTTAGCGGCTGCAGGGAGAGAGGAAGGCGCTGGGCTGGTTCGTGGTGTAGTTGGTCCGACTGGGTTGAAGCGCGCACGAGAAGAGGGAGAAGCCGAGGCAGGCAGCGCAGGAGAGAGAGAAGGAATGGGCCAAATTTGGCCCACTGACTCAGACGGATTTCTAAAAGGATTTTTCATTTAAATATTTTCTGAAATGCTCTTTCATTTATTAAAATACTTCCCATGCTCAATTAGTGCCCAAAAAATTCCGGGAGTTAAAGGATTAACCAAAGTGTTTATTAAAATTTTATCTGGCCCACTTTCTGTTGGAAATTCTCATGGATTTTTACTAATTCACTCCTGGCCATTTTAATTAATTCTAAAAATGTACTTTTCTTAGGATTTAAATATTTAGAGAATTTTAGGGTGTGACAGTAACGAGCAAGTTAAATTACAAATTGCCATGAACAAGGCAAGTCACTATGCCCACCTCCACAATCATGTTGATTCTATGTTGCGAAATGATTTGGTTGCAAACAAAATGCATGCTAGATTTAAATTGCGTACCTAATTGCTTTAGGCATTCCTTGCCATTGTTTCCCCATGCCTTGGTTGCCGTATTATGTTCAGTCCTCAGTCATATAATGACAATGCTTAGTCATGCTTAATTAGTTGTTCGTATATTATGTGCTCATGACGATATTAAGGGTAAAGTAGGGATGATTGCCCAGGGTGGGGGTAATTATCAATAAGTGGATGGAGACATGAGCGCCACCCCTCGTATCTCACATAAAAACGTTTGCGAAAACCAAAAGCTTGAAGATACAAAACTGATTTTGACTGGGGTGGCACGGACTGAGTTGGGTGGTTCTATGAAAAGGCTAGTGCCAACCCTGGTCAATTAATGACCGAGTCAAGAAGCTATGCGGGAAACGATGAAACACCCTAAAATTATCCTAAATTTAAATTGTGCTTTAATTTTATTTCTAGAAATTTTAAAACATGAAAAGAGCCTTAATCAATTAAAAATCCTTGAGAATAAAATTAAATTTGGCTTGTGGGTATTTTTTCGAAACTCCCCATGTACAAATGCTAATTTTTAATCAATAAAAACACTTCACAGGATTTTCTAAAAAGAAAAACTAAAAGAAAAGTCCTTAATCTTCACTGGGCCGATTTCAGCCCAGTCCTTTTCTCTCTCCCGCACACCAGCCCGCTTGGCCCCGCTCACCCCAGCCTCCCCGCGCTGCCTCCTAGGCCAGCCCAGTTCGCCCCTGCGCCATGCGCCGCTTGGCCCGGCCGCCCGCCCATGCCTCTGCTCGCTGATAGGCGGGGCCCGCCTGTCGGTTGTTGTCTACCTCTAGCCGCCGCCCATCTCTCTCCTCTCCCGAAACCCTAATGGCTAAAATCATCAAATCTGCTCTCCTCGCTCCATGAAATTCCGAATTGATTGTGGGGAAATCAATCCCAATTCATCCTCATCATTTCCCCTAACAAATCCCATTCAATTTCACCCTAATCGGCTTCAATTGGAGGAGTTAACCTCGGCTGTTTCTGCCGTCGCCATTACACCGGCCGCCGAGCTCCCCTCAGCTTTCCGTCTCCTTTCCCATGTATAAAAATGGAGCCCTAGGTTCTCTCTCTCTTTTCCTCCCACTACTCGAGCCTCTCGCGTCCTCTCTCGTCGCCGTGCCATCGATTCCAAGCCCCGCCGCTGCCGCTCGCCTTCGGCCGCATCCCGCCATCGATTGGGTCACCGCCGAGATCCACCGTTGCTGCCATCAACATCATCACATCGCTGCGAACCTGAGCTGACGCCTCACAGAGCTCGGAGCCCACCGGATTGCCACCGTCCTCGTGAACCCGAACCTTGCTGCCACCTTTTCCTCGACGCCGGCCGTCTCTGTCGCCGTTTGTCGCCATTTCTCCAAGGGTGAGGATCGCCTCCTCGCCCTCTTGCTGTTCTGCCCCTCCTCAACCTCCTCCACCGTGCCGATGGTTGCCAGCAGCGTCCATCGGGGCACGGCCAGTGCCCGCCTGGCCAGCCCACAACTGTGCCGACATGGCCGCCGCCGCATGGCAGCCGCGTCAGCGCGCCCGCCCGCTGCTGTGCCACAGAGCCTGCATGTCAGGGGCTGAACAGTAGGGCCTATGTGTCGACGCCGACGCCACACCCCTCTGTGCTGGCACAATAAACCTTTTTCTTAAGGAAAATAATTCAAGAAAATGTTAAATCTCAATTTAAATTTCATATAAACTTCAAACGGTTGTATCTCGACCGTTGGAACTCAGAATTGACCTGTTTAAGTCTCTACATTTTCCTTAAAACATGAAGAACCCATTTATGTGCTTTATTTCCCTTGTTTATTTGCATTTTCATAGTGTAAATCTCTTTTTCTTTTAAGTATGTCGTGTAGACGCTGCTGCTTTGGCCTCTTCGCTGTTCGTGGAGGTCGACGCTGATGAGTATGGTTGCGAGCAAGGCAAGTCATACCCAAAACCTTGTTCATGTTGAATACCCATGTGATTATAAATTTATTTTTATTTAAATTATTGCATTATACTTTATGAAAATTCCTGCGATAATATTGTTTTATCATAGCTTTATCGTATACCCTTGTTATAGCCTTATTATTGATATAATACCTTGACAACCCTAGGTAACTAAAAACCAGCTAGTATTTGTGTTGTATATGTGATGCAAACTAGCTACTTTAGGTTATGCTTAGCACTGCTCATTCTAGCAACAACTTAGACCTTTTATGAATTAATTCTAGAAATTAACAACGTCACTAAGGATAATTATAAAAATGGCTGGTTTTGCCTGAACATGGACCTCATCTATTCAAAATTCCCAAAGCTGTTTTTGGCTGGGCTCAGGGTACATGGTTTTGTTAGTCGTACCTCGACCGTCATAAGGACAGGTCTTCGGGCCTCTGTTGCAAAGCATAACCATACTACCACATGTCTAATGGGTAAGGCTTAACCTGTAGCTTAGATCAGATTTAGACAAAGGAACACGGATAGAGGCGGATGAAGTCTAGCTGTTGACTGACTTCTCTGGCAAATGAATGTCACCGAGGGTCTGGGATCGAGATGCCAGGGGCATGGACCATGTCTACTTGTCCTAGGGTTCTCACCGTAGACGGGTGTCGATGTCAGTTCTTTTGTCTGGGGTTAACCTGAGTGAAGGGTTATGTCATGACTTCCATTCCAAATACCGTGGTGGTATGGGGCACATGGGAACACGTGAGGGAGTTGTGTCTTGTGGGTAAAGATGTACACCTTTGGCCAGAGTATAATTTATTCGAATAGCCACACCCTCGGTTATGGGCAAGCCTAGCAATATATCCAAGTTAGAGGTTTCTTCTATTAAAAATGGAACTATGGCTAAACTGACTAAAACTTGTTGGTTGACTAGGTTGGGTCTGTGTAACGACCCGTTTTTCTTTTCCCACTAGTCTTCGCTTTCCCGAGCTCCCTTCCTATCCTGTCAGCTGTGCCCCAGTTTTTCTCCCTGGCCAGCCGACTACCTTCTCCCTTGAGCCGAGTAGATTGCTACTCAGTCCTTGTATCCTGCCCTTTTCTTTGTCTTACTCGGACCTCCTTGCTGCCGAGTAAGCACTGAGAAGTGGCCGACTACCTTGTTGTGACCTGTTGTTTCTTCTTCCCCCGAGTTGCACCCGCCCGTTGGACGCTGACTACCGAAGTAGAGAAGAATCAGTCTTCACCTGCCCGCAGCACCGCTTGGACCGATGGACAATAACCCGCTGCATCGCTTGGACCAGTGATCAGTCCAAAGCCCTGTCAGTGAGATTTCTCCAACCTGTCCTAGCCTTGACCTTAATGTCTCATCGCAGCTACAGTATCTGCCAACTCCCTGACCACGCCAGACTCCCAAGTCAAACCCTGCGTGAACATCAAATCCTTTGTCAGTTCACCTTGACTTTTTCTCCCTACCCGTTGCCCAGCTCCACCATGCCTCACCCTTGCACGCTGGCTATATATTGAGCCATCCATGCTCCTTCTTCCTTTGTTTTGCAAACCGGCCAGCTCCAGCTCTGCTAAGTTCTCATCCTCTCAGGCTTTGGAGCTCTGTCGCCTGGTTCGCAAGCCTAGTTCAGCCGACTGCCACCTTTTCTGCAGCCGACTACTTCTTGATCCTTTTCTTGGTGTTTTAACCCTCCTGCTTATCAGTGTTTCTTTTTCTGCTTGTTCAGAGCCTGAACCGGTGGACGATCCAGAAGCCGCCTTCGCCGAGGAAGATCTTTCTTTGGAACAAGGCAATCCTCTTTGATCATATTGTTTCCCATATATGCAAAACTATGTTATTTGGAAAATATATGCATGCTTAGTTTACACCTTTTTAACTGTTGGCCTCGGTTTACAAGCGAAACCGATGGACCTACCCAGTAGCCGCACATATTTGGTAGGATGTTGATATATTTCTCCCTTGAGAGCCCCACAAATGGCACGCTAGCATCCTATCTGAGGATACGATGCCGAGTAGAATGGCTTAGCTCTGCAACGTTGTTTGTCGTTTGGGAAACATTGGGTTTTACTAAACTGATTGGAAAACCCGATACTTGTGTATCGGTGTGTTTGTGAAATAAATGAAAGATTTGTGAAAATCTTGATGTACAGAGACAGTGCCTGTGTGGCTTGGCTATGTATTATCATTAAGGACTGTTTCCTGTGGGAATTTCATCCAACATCTTACAGTGCGACCATACGGGTATTATGGGATGCCCCTGGCCGAGTAAATAGTAGGTTTAGGGAAGTTCAGTGCCGACCACTGAATCCTGTGTGGATCTTTTGGCTGGCATTGGATAACCCTAGACTGGCTTTGGAAATGGCCTTGTCACGAATTTCTGGGTACAGGCCAGTACTCGGTGTAATTTTCGTGTCGGATGGGTAAAGCGTACACCCTCTGCAGAGTTTAGCAGAACTGTTCGAACAGCCGTGCCCACGGTTAAGGGCGATGTAAGGTGATTCCCATAGCGTAGATTTGTTTGCCTGTGGTTTGTGAAAATGTTTAATGGAAAGGGAACCGTGACCAGAGTTTGCCGAGTAAGCAAACGGAAGGCCTGTGTGGCCAGAAACGGATCTGTCTGATCCGGGGTGTTAAGCACCGTAATCAAGTGTGTGAAAAGTAAACAGGATGAAGATCATGCTCCTGGGTTGTAGCCAGGGCAGCAAAATTTAAGCCCCCGGGTTGTAGCCAGGGCGGCAGTTGTGCAGTTGTCTTCGGGTTGTAGCCAGAAGACGGATTGATCAAGCTCCCGGGTTGTAGCCAGGGCAGCAAGTTGATCAAGTTGTGCTCCCGGGTTGTAGCCAGGGAAGCCAGATGAGCAAGCTTGAGCTCCCGGGTTGTAGCCAGGGAAGCAAGATAGCGAGTTGCGCCCCCGGGTTGTTCCAGGGCGGCGGCTGAGATTTGGTTGTAGCCGAGTCTCAAGGTCAACGAGTGGTTGTAGCTACTCGGGATATACAGGACCAATAAATGCGAAGTAAAAGATGATATACATATATATATTCTTGATTCATTAAGTGGTGAGTTGTTGAAAAGCAACTTGCGGAATGGATCGAGGCGTGAGCCTCTTTCCGACAACTAAAAATTGAGTTCACTAGTGTTTGCAAAGAAAAGAGTTTCTAAAGGCAGTTTTTCGCAAATAAAACCTTTAGCCTTTCTATCTGGCCGACATGGCATCTTTTCCCGGCTTGCTGAGTACGAAAGTACTCACCTTGTTCATATATGTATAGTAGGTTTTGGAGAAGAAGACGAAGATCCGACTGCTGCCGAGTTCCTCCAAGACCAGGCCGACTACGAAGACTTCTGAAGGTTTCGAGCCTAGTTCCCAACCGAGCCTGTGGTGTAGTTTTTGTCCAGCTTCCACCCTGTTTTTGCTGTTTCGCTAGTTTACCTATTGATTCTTTTTGCCCATCCCGGGTCTGTCCTGGATGGATCTCCTTGTATATATATGTGTGTACTCTGTTATGTATTTATTGTAACTCTGAGTTGTATCATTGTTGTGCGTACCCGACTACTGATCCTGGGATCGGGTGCTGTATGCACATGGTGGACCTCCACCTAGTCGGGGAGGCGTCACAGAATGGTATCAGAGCAAAGGTTGGCCCTAGGAACGAAACCCCACCCGTGTAGATGTCCTTGAGGATCTTACTTTGAAAATTATACTGTTTGCAAAAATCTAGGACTTGTCTGGGTATCTTTCTCTGCTTTGTAGAATTTTGGAAAAGTTTCTAAACTCTTGGCTATCTCCCTACCTTTGGTTCCTGCGCAAGCCCTTAGGTTCCAGTGCCCTATCTGTCTCCTTTTCGTTGTGGCTGGGTTCCCGAGTATGTTCTTGGTCCTGCTGTTTGAATCTATCTTGCTAATCTTGTTTCTCCTTCATCTGTTCCATCGGTTTGGTTGCCGATATCCTCGCTGAGCCTTTCTCCCTTGGTTGCCCTTTTCTAGGACCAGATGGCAGAACGTCAGCGCCGTGTTGTTCGTGCTCCAGCTCGCCTGGGTTTTGAAGACCAAGGTCCAGTCCGCAACAACCTGCTTACCGCCGCGGAGGAACAAGAAGTGGAGTAGACTCATGATCGGATGTCCGAAAATGGCCGTGCAGCCGGCCTTGGTACCTTTGACGCTGCAGCAGCAAACCCTGGAGGATTGCCTCAACCTCCTCACCTTCCAGTAGACCCCCAGCAGCTTATGGCCATCCAGACCCAAATCTTGCAAGGCATTGCTCAGAATCTGGCCGCAATGCAGCCTCTCCTCCATCAAGCTCGACCAGCACAAGCCCCTGGCCACTCCAAGCTTGCCGACTTCATGAGGTCCCGTCCAGCCGAGTTTTCGCAGACTGCTGAGCCAGTAGAGGCTGACGACTGGCTGAAGGATATGGATAGAAAGTTGAACCTAGTGCAGTGCACACCTGTGGAGAAAACCCAGTTTGCTGCACATCAACTTCGTGGTCCAGCAGCCGACTGGTGGGAGAACTACTGTGCTACCCATCAAGATGCTGCCAACATCGCCTGGCCCGAGTTTGTTGAAGCCTTCAGAGCTGCACATGTCCCAGAAGGAGTAATAGACATTAAGAGAAAAGAATTCAACAACCTCAAGCAAGGACATTCCAGCATCAGCAAGTACCTGAGCAGGTTCAACCATCTAGCTCGCTATGCACCCGAGGACGTGAACACGGACAAGAAGAAAATCAGAAGGTTTCTGAAAGGGATGAATGTGGCAATGAAGATCTAGCTTCTTGCCCATGACTTCCCTACTTTCCAGCACATGGTCAACAGAGCCTTAGTGGTTGAAGACGCGAGGAAGGAGATCGAAGTTTTTCGCAAGCGCAAGGCCTCCCAAATGCAGTCTCGTAGTGGCCCGAGTACCAGGCCCTATCACCCCAGTCCTTCCCGTCAGTTTGCCCCACCCCAGTTTCAAGAGCAGGTGTTTCGCCCATCTGCTTCCCGCCCGGCTTCTTCTGTTCAGTCCCGACCCCTCAGTGCAAGTACCGGTGCAAGTCGCCCTACCCCAGCCGGCCTACAGCAGAGGAGTATCCCGAGTGCCCCAGGAAGCCGATGCTACAACTGCAACGAGTTGGGTCACTTCGCCCGACACTGCCCCCAGAAGCAAGACCCTGCAGCCTCTGGACGCCCCAACGCCAGCGCTTCAAGAGCCCCTGTGTTCAGTCGAGGACAGCCGACTACACATGCTAGTGGATCTGCCTCCCGTGCCCCTCCGGCCTTTGGACGTGGCCGAGTCAATCATATCCAGTCGGAGACAGCCCGAGAAGCTTCAGATGTTGTAATGGGTACGTTTCTTGTCAACTCCGTACCTGTAGTTGTTCTGTTTGATTCTAGAGCATCGCATTCCTTTATTTCCCGATCTTTCGTGGATAAGTATGGTTGGGATGTTCAAGACCTTAGGATACCTATGGTCATACACTCCCCTGGCAAGGAGTTTAGGTCAGACCAGTCTTGCCCTGGAGTTACCTTGGTAATTAAAGGAGTTAGTTTCTCAGCCAACCCCATTGTCCTGGAATCACAAGGCTTGGATTTGATTCTAGGCATGGACTGGCTAGCCGAGCACAAAGGCCAAATAGACTGTGCAACCAGCACCATAACCCTGCAGTGCCCTTTTGGACAAGAAGTAAAGTTTGCCTCTCCTGGAAACCCTAAGAACCGACCTCTCTTGAGCTCTGTGCAAGTAGTCCCTTTGGAAGAAGTGCCGGTGATCAATGAGTACCCTGATGTCTTCCCAGACAGTCTACCCGGAATGCCCCCTGATAGAGAGATTGAGTTCTCTATAGAGTTGCTACCCGGCACAGCACCCATATCCAAGAGACCCTATAGAATGGCGGCTAAAGAGTTAGCCGAAGTGAAAAAGCAGATAGAAGAACTTGAGAGCCTAGGTTTTGTGCGGCCTAGCACATCACCTTGGGGAGCTCCAGTGCTCCTAGTGGAAAAGAAAGATAAGACCAAGAGGATGTCCGTTGATTATCGCGCACTGAATGGAGTAACCATCAAGAATAAGTATCCTCTACCAAGGATTGATGATCTGTTCGACCAGCTGCAAGGAGCTAAAGTTTTCTCTAAGGTTGATTTGAGATCAGGATACCACCAGCTAAAGATCAGACCTGAGGATATACCCAAGACAGCTTTCCTGACCCGTTATGGATTATATGAGTATACAGTGATGTCCTTCGGACTCACTAATGCCCTAGCTTTCTTCATGAGTCTTATGAATAAGGTATTCATGGAATATCTCGATAAGTTTGTCGTGGTATTTATGGATGATATCCTAATCTTCTCCAAGGACGAGCAAGAACATGTTGGACATTTGAGAATGGTTCTCGGAAAGCTAAGAGAGCACCAGTTGTTTGCCAAGTACTCGAAGTGTGAGTTCTGGCTAGACCGAGTTGCTTTTCTCGGGCATGTGGTCACTGCCCAAGGAGTAGAAGTGGACCCGGGGAAAGTGAGAGACGTGCTTTCTTGAAAATCCCCGACTACCGTCACAGAAGTAAGAAGTTTCTTAGGTTTGGCTGGTTATTATCGGAGATTCATTGAAGGATTTTCAAGGATTGCCAAACCAATGACAGGATTGCTAAAGAAGGAAAAGAAGTTTGAGTGGGATGACGCCTGTGCGAAAAGTTTCCTGGAATTAAGGAAAAGGCTGACTACACCACCTGTGTTGATCCTTCCGGATATCAGGAAAGATTTTGAGGTATACTGTGATGCATCCCGACTAGGCATAGGCTGTGTACTTATGCAGGAAGGAAGAGTGGTTGCTTATGCCGCAAGACAGTTAAGACCTCATGAGCTGAACTACCCGACCCATGACCTAGAGTTGTCAGCAGTAGTGCATGCCTTGAAGATATGGCGACACTACCTAGTCGGAAATCGGTGTGAAGTATACACTGACCACAAAAGCCTGAAGTACATCTTCACTCAGACCGAGCTTAATCTCAGACAAAGAAGATGGCTTGAGTTGATTAAAGATTACGACCTTGGAATACATTATCACCCTGGCAAAGCAAATGTTGTTGCCGATGCCCTCAGTCGGAAAATCCATTGTAATGCCATCTTGACCCTGCCCCTTCAACCCGAGTTAAGTCGAGAACTGGAAAAGCTAAGGATAAATATGGTCAAGCCAGGAACGCTGGCGACTTTGCTGATTCAGCCTACATTGGAGGACCAGATCAGAGAAGCTCAAAAGGTAGATGAAAAGATCGTGTCTCTTAAGGAAAGCATGGCCAAAGGGAAAGCCCCCGAGTATTCCGTTGACAGCAAAGGGACTGTTTGGTTTGGAAAACGCATTTGCGTGCCCGACAGAAAGGAAATCCGAGACTTAATCTTGAGAGAAGCCCATGAGTCCACTTATTCCATCCACCCAGGAAGTACCAAGATGTACCAGGATATAAAGGATCATTACTGGTGGCCTGGAATGAAGCGAGATATTGCCGAGTATGTCGCAGTTTGTGACATTTGCCAAAGGGTTAAAGCAGAGCATCAGAAGCCAGCAGGATTGCTTCAGCCCTTGAAGATACCCGAATGGAAGTGGGAAGAAATAGGGATGGATTTCATAATTGGATTACCTAAGACCCCGGCAGGGCATGATTCCATCTGGGTAATAGTGGACCGACTGACCAAGGTAGCCCACTTTATCCCCGTCAAGACCACCTACCTGGCCAAGAAGTTAGCTGAGTTGTATCTGACCAAGGTTATCTGCCAACATGGAGTCCCAAAGAAGATCGTGTCTGACCGAGGAGCTCAGTTCACCTCCCACTTCTGGCAAAAGTTTCATGAAGCAATGGGCACTAATCTCAATTTCAGTACTACATATCACCCCCAGACGGATGGATAGACCGAGAGAGTAAACCAGATCGTGGAAGATAGGCTAAGAGCATGTGCCCTGGATTTTGAAGGAACCTGGGATCTCTGTCTGCCTTATGCCGAGTTCTCCTACAACAACAGCTATCAAGCCAGTATCCAGATGGCCCCCAATGAAGCTCTATATGGACGCAAGTGTAGAACTCCACTCTGTTGGACAGACGTAGGGGAAAAGATGGTTTTTGGACCAGACATTTTGAAAGAGGCAGAAGAGCGAGTTAAGGTTATCCGAGAGCGCTTGAAGACAGCCCAAGCCCGATAGAAGAACTATGAGGATAATCGGAGACGAGAGCTCGAGTTTCAGATAGGAGACCATGTGTATCTCCGAGTATCACCCCTACGAGGAACAAAGAGATTCGGAATGGGTGGAAAGCTAGCGCCTCGCTATATCGGACCTTATCCTATCGTTGACAGACGCGGAGTGGTGGCGTATCAACTGGAGTTGCCCGAAGAACTCTCTGATGTCCACGATGTGTTTCATGTGTCCCAGTTGAAGAAATGTCTTCGCATCCCAGAAGAGCAAGTTCCGTTGGAAGAGATCAACGTACAACGCAACCTCACGTACAAGGAACGCCCGACTCGGATTCTTGAGACAAGGGATAGATGTACGAGACGAAAGACAATCAGATTCTGTAAGGTGCAATGGAGTAACCATTCGGAGGATGAAGCTACATGGGAGCAAGAAGATCGCCTTCAAGCTGAGTACCCGGAGCTTTTCGCCGAGTAGCGGAATCTCGGGACGAGATTCTGTTAAGTGGGGGAGGTTTGTAACGACCCGTTTTTCTTTTCCCGCTAGTCTTCGCTTTCCCGAGCTCCCTTCCTATCCTGTTAGCTGTGCCCCAATTTTTCTCCCTGGCCAGCCGACTACCTTCTCCCTTGAGCCGAGTAGATTGCTACTCAGTCCTTGTATCCTGCCCTTTTCTTTGTCTTACTCGGACCTCCTTGCTGCCGAGTAAGCACTGAGAAGTGGCCGACTACCTTGTTGTGACCTGTTATTTCTTCTTCCCCCGAGTTGCACCCGCCCGTTGGACGCCGACTACCGAAGTAGAGAAGAATCAGTCTTCACCTACCCGCAGCATCGCTTGGACCGATGGACAATAACCCACTGCATCGCTTGGACCAGTGGTCAGTCCGAAGCCCTGTCAGTGAGATTTCTCCAACCTGTCCTAGCCTTGACCTTAATGTCTCATCGCAGCTACAGTATCTGCCAACTCCCTGACCACGCTAGACTCCCAAGTCAAGCCCTGCATGAACATCAAATCCTTTGTCAGTTCACCTTGACTTTTTCTCCCTACCCGTTGCCCAGCTCCACCGTGCCTCACCCTTGCACGCTGGCTATATAATGAGCCATCCATGCTCCTTCTTCCTTTGTTTTGCAAACCGGCCAGCTCCAGCTCTGCTAAGTTCTCATCCTCTCAGACTTTGGAGCTCTGTCGCCTGGTTCGCAAGCCTGGTTCAGCCGACTGCCACCTTTTCTGTAGCCGACTACTTCTTGATCCTTTTCTTGGTGTTTTAACCCTCCTGCTTATCAGTGTTTCTTTTTCTGCTTGTTCAGAGCCTGAACCGGTGGACGATCTAGAAGCCGCCTTCGCCGAGGAAGATCCTTCTTTGGAACAAGGCAATCCTCTTTGATCATATTGTTTCCCATATATGCAAAACAATGTTGTTTGGAAAATATATGCATGCTTAGTTTACACCTTTTTAACTGTTGGCCTCGGTTTACAAGCGAAACCGATGGACCTACCAAGTAGCCGCACATATTTGGTAGGATGTTGATATATTTCTCCCTTGAGAGCCCCACAAATGGCACGCTAGCATCCTATCTGAGGATACGATGCCGAGTAGAATGGCTTAGCTCTGCAACGTTGTTTGTCGTTTGGGAAAACATTGGGTTTTACTAAACTGATTGGAAAACCCGATACTTGTGTATCGGTGTGTTTGTGAAATAAATGAATGATTTGTGAAAATCTTGATGTACAGAGACAGTGCCTGTGTGGCTTGGCTATGTATTATCATTAAGGACTGTTTCCTTTGGGAATTTTATCCAAGCATCTTACAGTGCGACCATACGGGTATTATGGGATGCCCCTGGCCGAGTAAATAGTAGGTTTAGGGAAGTTCAGTGCCGACCACTAAATCCTGTGTGGATCTTTCGGCTGGCATTGGATAACCCTAGACTGGCTTTGGAAATGGCCTTGTCACGAATTTCTGGGTACAGGCCAGTACTCGGTGTAATTTTCGTGTCGGATGGGTAAAGCGTACACCCTCTGCAGAGTTTAGCAGAACTGTTCGAACAGCCGTGCCCACAGTTAAGGGCGATGTAAGGTGATTCCCATAGCGTAGATTTGTTTGCCTGTGGTTTGTGAAAATGTTTAATGGAAAGGGAACCGTGACCAGAGTTTGCCGAGTAAGCAAACGGAAGGCCTGTGTGGCCAGAAACGGATCTGTCTGATCCGGGGTGTTAAGCACCGTAATCAAGTGTGTGAAAAGTAAACAGGATGAAGATCATGCTCCCGGGTTGTAGCCAGGGCAGCAAAATTTAAGCCCCCGGGTTGTAGCCAGGGCGGCAGTTGTGCAGTTGTCTTCGGGTTGTAGCCAGAAGACGGATTGATCAAGCTCCCGGGTTGTAGCCAGGGCAGCAAGTTGATCAAGTTGTGCTCCCGGGTTGTAGCCAGGGAAGCCAGATGAGCAAGCTTGAGCTCCCGGGTTGTAGCCAGGGAAGCAAGATAGCGAGTTGCGCCCCCGGGTTGTAGCCAGGGCGGCGGCTGAGATTTGGTTGTAGCCGAGTCTCAGGGTCAACGAGTGGTTGTAGCTACTCGGGATATACAGGACCAACAAATATGAAGTAAAAGATGATATACATATATATATTCTTGATTCATTAAGTGGCGAATTGTTGAAAAGCAACTTGCGGAATGGATCGAGGCATGAGCCTCTTTCCGACAACTAAAAATTGAGTTCACTAGTGTTTGCAAAGAAAAGTGTTTCTAAAGGCAGTTTTTCGCAAATAAAACCTTTAGCCTTTCTATCTGGCCGACATGGCATCTTTTCCCGGCTTGCTGAGTACGAAATACTCACCTTGTTCATATATGTATAGTAGGTTTTGGAGAAGAAGACGAAGATCCGACTGCTGCCGAGTTCCTCCAAGACCAGGCCGACTACGAAGACTTCTGAAGGTTTCGAGCCTAGTTCCCAACCAAGCCTGTGGTATAGTTTTTGTCCAGCTTCCGCCCTGTTTTTGCTGTTTCGCTAGTTTACCTATTGATTCTTTTTGCCCATCCCGGGTATGTCCTAGATGGATCTCCTTGTATATATATGTGTGTACTCTGTTATGTATTTATTGTAACTCTGAGTTGTATCATTGTTGTGCGTACCCGACTACTGATCCTGGGATCGGGTGCTGTATGCACATGGTGGACCTCCACCTAGTCGGGGAGGCGTCACAGTCTGGTTGGCCTAGGTTTAGGCAAGATAAAGATAGCATGGTTTACATAACTCTGGAGATGAATCTAATAGTAGATATAGTGCCAATTTCCAAAAATGCCTTAAAGATTAAAATAAAATTAAAATGTTGTTTAGTGCAAAAGTAGCCCTATGAATCCCCTTGTACACCTTTTAGCATTAATTATGCATTTCACGGGTGTGATTTGTTGAGTACGATGGTGGTACTCAGTCTTGCTCCGTTTCTCCCCAATCCAGATGAAGAGTTCCTTGGAGATGAAGTCTTTGACGTCTAGCTCGTACCTGCCATCAAGTGCTTGTGGGCTTGGTCCCCAGCTCTTCTAGTTGATGAACATTTATCTATTTATTTTGCATGTTGGGACTTTGGTCGCCCATGTAATAATTTATACTATGTTATCACTTCTGCTTATGTACTCTGGTATTAAACAACTTAGTATTGTGTACCTCACCTCCTGGGATAAGGATTAATGCACTTGAGAATGGAAACGATTGTGTGTTTTCCGGACGCTACAAACAAACAAAGTAGGACCGTATTTCTCATATGGGCATAGACCTGGAGGATTAGGTGACCCGAGTGGGGCAGCACCCCAATCATGGTTGGTTTTTCACACAGAACGTACGATGATGCGAAGTGTTGTGTTGTTGTGATTGATGATGTCAAACCTAAAATGCACCCTAAGTATATATGTAGTGTATTGCCTGGATTTCTCGGGTTCTAGGACTGCTCTCACCACTAGCTCGAGGTGTTGGGTGCTAGGGATGCATGAGGGTTCATAGTCCTTGGAGCGGGTGCCGCAATGCGAGGGAAACCGAAAGACCGGGCCGTGACAAGTCTCATGTGTTGGGTGCGTCATGGATTGCAGGTAAAGTGTACATCCACTATAGTGTGAGTAAAAACAATCTATTCGAATAGCCGTGCTCGCGGTTAAAGAAGCATCAGGACTCGTTATACACTTGACTAGCCTCTAAAGTTTTAATCATGCTTAGACTAGGATGGGATAATGATTTGTGGACTATCCCAAGATGTAGGAAGGTCGAGACTCGAGAAATGGGTTAAAAAAAATTTGACGCGAGAGTAAGCCGAACCAAGGGAAGCTTGGGGAGAAAATGAAAATTCTTGAGGTTGGTTAACCATTTAAACATAACGTTGTTTTTCAGTCAACACTGCTAGCACTAGGGTTTGTGAACTGATTTGTGAAATGTTGCTTTCCGCAAATGAGCCTTGCCACTCTTGAATCCGATATTGCACTAATGCATCTTGTAGTGGTGGCTTGCTGAGCATGTTTGTACACATTGTTGCTCAATTTACATTTTTTAGCAAAGATCAGGTATGAAGAGAAGACCTTGCGAGCGTGCCCGCACGCTTAGCAGGATGAACGAAGTGTCGGTCGATACTAGGTCACAACCCCAGTCAACTGCTTGTGGGCATGTTGTTGGGCCTACTACTAATCTGGTTTTCTGCTGCTATTTATCTGATAAGTCATGCTCATATCGACTGTAATAAAGGTAATTAACCCTTTGGCCTTATTTCATTTCGATATATGTTTTGTACTAGCTATGTATGTGTGTACCAACTACTAATCCAGGGATTGGTACAGGGAAACACATGAGGTTTCCGGTTTCCAAAACACATCTCCAGGCCAACCGCGCTTCAGCCTAGACCAGCCTAGCAAGCGTCGTGCCTTCTCCCTCGCCCCCACTTGCTGATAGCCTAGGCCCACAGTGCCAGGGTCATCGTCTTCCTCCGACCGATTCTTGACCTTTAAAACCCCCAACCTAAAACTGGAAAAAGAACACAGACAGAGAAATATTACTTTGTGATCGAAAAACGAATGAGATCAGAAAGGCCCGCTTTCCCTACTGTTCTAGTTGAACTAGGGCTTGTTGATAGAGCAGATATCAAAAGCTTATGTTATCTCATTTTTAGGGACTGAGCAAGGGATGAGCGCCCTCTAATCTAAAGACCAAACAAGCGACAACTCTTGTTATTAGGAAGCATGCTAGCATGCTGGCCTCCTTCTTCTTCACGACGCCGACGCCGTCTCCTCCACCAAATTTGGTGCACCCAAAATCTCCCAATCAAATCCGGCCGAAACGAGATCCCCTCAGTCGCCTCTCATTTTTCCCATCTTTCAATTGGAGATAACCCGAAGGAATCCAGCACCGCCACAAGTCTGTTGGGCCTTGGGTTACCCTACCGCCATTTCCATCATCTCCGACCTAGACTCCGCCTCCTTCTCCTTTAAATAGCAAGCCCCGGACCTCCTCGTCCTTAATCCGGAAATCGAAGTTGCCACAAGCCCTAGCTCGGTTTTGCCACTTCGATTCCACTCCGCTGCTAGCCGTCGACTCTAGCCGAGCCTCACCACCTTTTCTACCGTCACCAATCTCCACCGTCACCTCTATCGGCATCGTGGAAGTGAGACAAAGCCCGTCTGCCATCTTGTCGATGTCGAAGCCCGCCGGAACGATCCCGTCGTCGTCTTCCCGAAGACCTGTGCCACCAAATCCTCGACACTGGCTTCTTCCTTCTCTGCCCATCATCATTGTTGAGCCAGTGAGATTCCTTGTGCTCTCCTCTCTCTTCTGGTGTCTTTGCTGTCCGCCCCGGTGCCACTGAACGCCAGTGACCATCGGTTCTAGAGCCTGCCGCTGCCAATCTGATGTTGTAGCCTCATTAGTGCCATGTCAGCACCACCTTAGCCTCCCGTCCTTCGTGGTAGTCCATGTGGTCGACGACATGTTTGCTCAGGTGGTAAATCAATCGGGTTAAACCTTGACCGCCTGATCCCCTTTGATCTAACCTAAGCCGATAGATCTCCTTGAGTTGATCTCGACCATCCGATCTAGCGAAGTTGATCTTGTCCATCTGCCCTAGATCAAATCTAAGCCATCTCATCTCCTAGATCCAATCTCAGCCGTAGATCTTGATCTATCTAATCCAAGCCATTTGATCTAGATGAATCTAATCTGAGTAGTCCGATCTCCTCTGGTTTCATCTAGACCGTTGATCTCTGTAGGCCATCTCAATGAACTTACTCCATGGTAGACCAAACCCTCCCTCTCTATGACATGTGGGTCCCACCTGTCATCGACCTCAGCCACCTCTATCCTTTTAAATTGGCTTTAATTGGATTAAATCTTCTAAAATTCATAACTAATTCATATGAACTCGGAATGAGGTTGTTCAAGTCTCAAAATTCATCTAAAATCAACATCTACATGTTTGTTTACATTTTATTTACTGTTTATTTGGTTTTTAATAGTGTTTTTCCTCATTTTGCATGTAAGGAGTAGTTTTTCGTCGTTTCGGAGGATCGTGAATTCGAGTAAAGACTGTCGGAAGATTAATTGAAGGAGCAAGGCAAGTCACACGACAATCCCCTTGAGCATATTGATCCCAATTGTGAAAGCTATTTGTTTTTAACATTATTGCATGCATTTTTGAATGTCACCTTATTATGGGTTATTACTATATCCCTATATCCTTTGATTATGGCTATAATTCCTATTGTTTCCCTATACCTTTTCACCTTGGGAATATAATATTGACTAGCCATGATCTTATATAATGATTTGGCTACATTAATTACTCATGATTTATTAAGGTTATTTAATGGTAGCTCACAACGGTTTGTTGTGGTTGGTTAATTAATATCCCAACTAAAATTTGACTAATGGTGGGTTGTGAGCACATGGTTTTTATGGTCATGCTCATGAAAATTAAGGACCGGTTCACAAGCTATTGTTGTAAAGAATTTACCGTGCTAACCACAAGCCAAAATGGGCAACGGCTTGACTTGTTATATAACATGATCTGATGTGGAACAACAGACTATGAAATGATAGTGATAAATCCACGGGGGCACTAAGTGAGTCTATACTGGGTATGGGAAGACTGTGATCTTGGTGGGTGTGACCATGTTAGGTTGTGTCATGCGATGGGGTTTTTCACAATTTCTTTCCAAGGTACCGTGGTGGTATTGAGGCATATGATAACATGTTGTGGAGTTATGTCTTGTGAGTAAATTTGTACACATTTGATCAAAGTAAAACTATTCGAATAGTTATACCCACGGTTAAGGGCGAGCCTAACAATATTTTTCACGATTAGTCTCACATTGCTCATTAATGATAATAATTTGGTAATTTATGGTAACTTGATATCCTCGGGTATGGAGTGGTTAATTACCTATGTCTCACATTGACCCTTATGCCCCCTTACATCCAGGATCTTAGTCAAGGTAAGTACTTATTCCCATGCTAGCAACATGATCCTTAAATAAATTGGGAGGTAAGCCTTTGGTAAGCGGATCCATGAGCATAAACTTAATACTGATATATTCAATCTGAATAGTCTGATCCTAGACTCTATCTTTTACAACATGATACTTAATGTCAATGTGTTTGGCAACTTCACTTGACTTGTCGTTACTCGTATAGAAAACTGCAGCCTCATTGTCACAGTATATTGTAAGTGATTTATCAATGTTGTTTACCACTTTCAATCCCGGGATAAAATTTCTGAGCCATACAGCCTACCCCGTAGCGTGATAACATGCCACAAATTATGCCTGTATTATCGACGATGTAGTTAAAGTCTGTTTGGAGCTTTTCCATGAAATTGCTCCTCTTGCTAGGGTAAAGATATAGCCTAAGGTGGGTTTCTTGGTATTTACGCACCCTACAAAATCTGCGTCTGAATAGCCTAAAATTTCAAGCTTTTTAGATCTTCTGTATGTGAACATGTAATCCTTAGTTCCTTGCAAATAACACAAGACTTTCTTAACTACCTTCCAGTGGTCTAATGCTGGATTGGACAGGTATCTGCCAAACACTAATACACTGAATTCATATGCCTAATAGATCACTCTAATGCGGAATTTCACTGACCGGTGGAGTTCGATGCCATCTTCTATTTTCCCTTCTTCTCTTTGCTTCTCTACTTCTTCCCTTTTGCTTGAGATCACCAAGGCTTAGAGGTTTTGCACTACAAATCCCTACCAGTGCACCTAATGATCCGGTCTTAGGGTTTTGGGGTTTCAGGAGAGAAAGACAGAACGTGATTCCTTCTCTCGTCCCTCTCTTATTTATAGGCACTGGTGGGGCTCGAGGCTAAAACCAAAAACTTATTGGATTTGTTACCAATCAAACAAAACCTTTTATCTCTAATTTTTGTTTTCTTATGGGAGAGTAAAACCAGGTGGTTAGCTTTCTTATCCCTTTATTTGTTTCGATAGTTAGCTAAAACAATCAACCAACACTAGTGGGTCCCGTATTCTGACACCGGGCACAATGGAGATGTGCTGTCACCCACCCTGTCATTTCGGGCAAATGAGGCGTTCACACGGTTGGTCAAGGCCAACAAAGGCTAACAATATACGGTGCGTTCTGACAGGGAAAGAGTGCGTCGTCGTACCAACGTTTGCCTTGAGGGCAGAAGATACGGTGCGGTAAGAGAGAATGACTAACGACATGTAGCATGTTAGCAAGCCACAGGACCCGTAATGATATACTTATACAGTATTGTGTTAGGATCTCCCTATGTGGGACTAATATACAAGGGTGCGGCGCACCAGCACAGGAGACAAAACAGAAGAATAACACACACGGGACTCAGCCAATCCTAGGCATCCGATCCCTATAAACAACTTAGCTCAACTTCTAGTGAAACAATCACAAGCAGGAGTAGGGCTATTATTCTCTCGGAGGTTCAAACCTGGGTAAATCTTAGTGTGCTTTCTGTGTGCTGCTCTGACACGGGTGTAAGTTCATGATCTTAAACCCCCTCCTTTGAATACTAGGTACCTCTGGACTGGATTCTGCCGACACACAACGTAGACAAGTGTCATGGGTTTGAGATTTTTTTAAAAAAAAAGACACAGAAAACTTCAAAAGAGGTGTTTTTTCTTCAATCAAAGAAAGCCTTGGTACTTACACGTCAGAGGGAGAAATATGAAGGGCATGGTTGTCTATTTACTTTGGGATTTTTAGGTTAAAGGAAAAGGATAAAAAATGCCTCTTCAAGGACAAAACTTACTTATTTTCATGAAAACAGGGGAAATTCGTGAAGTTCAACGAAAATAGGGGCAAATTCTAAAATCGAACCCACGGTGGCAGGGGTAAATACTGAATTGCCCTTATGGCATATATGGAATTTTGGTTTTACACAGTGAAAGCAAAGCATAAACCAGGCTGGCGTTTGTGTTCATTCTGTTAAAAATGAGGTTGATGCTAGATATAGGAATATTTTGTACTATACATGTTTGGCTACTTTACTATATACGAGAGTACTTTCTCAGTTTCAAAATAAGTTAATTTATAGAGTTCAAACTTTTTTTCAAAATAAAATGATTTCTATCATCTTACTTGCTCTCAGTCCATAAATTAAAAAGTTTTGTCTTGTTAATACCGCTTACCTACATTCATCCCAAAATATAAAGGGTTTTGGTTATGTATCTAAATAAGTACTTATGACATAGTTAAAAGTCTTTATATTATAGGACGGAGGTGATACTAATAAAAGATATTTTGGTTATTTTCTCTTTCTACTAATTATCTCGGAATACCATGGATGTTTTTATTGTAGGAAAAGGAAGTATATAGCAACTGTAATCTTTATAAAGAGAACAGAAAGGAAGTAACGAACATGTATATCCAGCTAAGATTCACCGGATCTTTTGGGACCACGAGAATACAAAAGTGTGGGGGAAGTTCGCCGACAGTGAATTGAAATGCCTCCTGCTGCCCTGCAGTGCAGCTGCCAACAGGGCAGTACCCCGCATGATGCTGCACAAAGTACAACTCATGCACATCAAGCCACATCTTTTCCAGGACAAACAGTCTGTCATCTGGTTTAACCTTATTATGCTACAGCCTAGGATGCCAACTCAATGTTTTGTTTTTATTATGCATAATTGAAAGAAGCAACCTTCTCACACAGATAATTCTGACAGTTATAATTCACATTTTCAATTAGTATTGATATGCTTGCTATGTTATGTTGTGCCTAAAATTTATATGCTGTCCATTAAAGGTCCGTTCGAATCTGTCTCTTGAGAATGAAAACCCTTTTTGTTTCTGTGAGCACGTTTTCTAAACTGCTAAATTGTGTGTTTTTTACAAAAAATTTTTATCTAAAAGTTGCTTTAAAAAATCATATTAATCTATTTTTTAAGTTTGCAATAGATAATACTCAATTAGTCATACGCTAATGACTCATCTCGTTTTACGTAATTTTCTTCTTCTTTCTTTTCCCTCACCTTCAAACTAAGCCTAAACCTTTGTGTAAATTCCTTGTCATTTGATGGCTAGAACAATACAAGCACCTCTCTTTTATAGTTTTACCATTCAAATTCTTCCAAACCTTATCACAAGATTTCTAATCGTCATATATTTTGCTCTTCTAGGTTGTCTCAAATTATAAGGAATTTTGTGATCCCGAGATAATATTTTATTTCTCACCTACTAACTTTTATACTAGTTTATTCTCCACCTATCAACTTTTATACTGGTTTATTCATTACTATCACTTTTTTACTAATTTATTACCCCAACTATCACCTTTTGTACCAAAATTTGTTTTTTAATTTTTTTAAAAAAAATGGTATAATCCCCTTATATTATGGGACAGATCAATTGATTTGATTATAATCTACATGATGCATGTTTGTGCACGATTATCAACTTCTAGAGCACAGCAAACCATAATGCTCTAGGAGTGTATTACGCATGATTGTGTGGTGATGCCAGAAAGTTTTAGTGCCACTACAAAATAGCAGTAATTTAAACGAAATCAAATCTGGAACACGACAGCAAGCAGTATCTTCATCTCCAGGACCACCTCACTGTCCAGATAGTACAAAGAGGCAAACCCCCACCTCGCCAACATCATCTATGGGAATGAAACAGTTTAGTTTCAGAATTTTGCATAAATACTACTACCAAGTGCCAACTGCTGTAAGGTGTTATGATGCACAGGATATCTGTCCAGGAACACTATACATGTTTCCAAAATTCAGACAAATACAGAAAAAACACAAAGGCAGGCGATATACGTTGAAGATAACATGGCAAACACTATTTCATACCATGAAATTTAGACCGGTGAAGCTAGCAGTAGAACATGAGTCTCTTCACATTGTCTCTGAGCTTAGGTAACGGCACAGTCTGCAACTGAGTCACCCTGTACATAGCTGTATCTGACCTCTCAAGGTACAGCCTGCCTCTGTATGCTGCAAGATGTGCGTAGTAAGCTGGCGGGACAAGAGATACTGGCCTGGTACACCGAGCAAATGTGTAGCAAAGATTGTGTATCAGCTGCTGCACTTCATCCGAGCGGAAGTTATTCTCGTCCCACAGAACGTGATAATGAGTTGGCCGGCTTGTCCCCTTGGTGCCCCAGTGGCTGCACAGATAGAAATCGAATTCCCTTGGGTGCGTAATCACTGTGTCCACAACTGTTCCTGGTGGTATGTTCTGATCAGTGTAGTGTGATGAGCTGCCATTCCTCTCCCTGTGGAAGAGTCTTGTGTGATGCCTCTTCTGAACTACGATGAATGTGATCAAGGGTTTGTAACCTGGATACCTTGAACAAGTTGTGCGCACCGCATGCATCTCCTCCTTCAGCACCTTGTAGAATTGTGTCTCACTCACACCATCTCTGAAGAATATGATTCTGCTTGGGAGCTTCCCCACTTCTTTTAGAAACTCTTCAAGTAGTTCACCAGCCATAACATCCAGGTACTCAATGATTTCTTTCCGGTGTGTCTGTGATCTCATCCTGGAGATGTACTTATTTGCTGAGGGCCAATTCATGCTTGCAACTACAGCAACCACTGATGGACTTGAATCATCAAGGGGATGTGGGTGTGTGACATCAGCACCCATGAACATCACTGGCTCCTCCTCCGAAAATATTCTAGGAATTTGGCATGGCAAACTGCTGTATAGGGCAATATTGCATCCACCAAGCTTCGCATTGATCTTCAAGGCTAAATTCGTCAAGAATTGGGAGGTCAGCTTGCTTAAGTTGGAGTAAAGGCAACATTGTGTCACAACACCAATGGATGTTTCCGCAATTCGCTTCAGATCAGCATAGCCTTGGTGCCTCCTCTCCATGACACAGATTAGCAACTGCAAGTTGCCTGATGCAGCTTCTTGAATTTTCTTGAGCTTGCCCTCCAAAATTCCCACGTTATTGAGTAGTTGAATCCTCTCAAATAATGGGCTGATAATGGTCATCTTGTTTAGGAGAATTCCAAGCTGCTCACACCGATTTGATAGCTGGTTCAAAAACTTTGGAATAGAAAAGTGCTGCTCTGGGGTGCCACCAAAGCTTATCAAGGCCCAGCTATTGATCTTGGAGCCCTCTGCAACATGGCTATCCAGCAAGCTCCATTGCCGATCAAATCGATCCGGTGTTATGTCCTTGATGCGCCCACCGCTGCCAAGCTTTAGTTTTGGTGGCAATAGAACCCTCCCAGAGAGTTTCGTCATGTCTTTTGACACTTGGAGATTGAACTGATCAGCATAAGCATTACTGCAAGAAAAGCAAGGTAGCTATGCTTACATTTATGTGATTTCTATAGCTCATAACTGCTGCCAAAAAAATGACAAGAATGAAGAACCATACCTTCTTGCATGAAATGCACCTTCAACAACACCCTTTATGATTCCCTTTCTTTCACTTGGTCTTTCACATCCCATTTTCAGAATCTTAGAAGTCTGTTCATCGGACAACTTGCCAAGAAACTTCTGGCCCTCACAAACTACACAAAGCTCCATTGGCACATAACACAGCTTGCTCCTGCCAATCTGCAAGCATGGAAGGTTCCTGAATTGTATATCATGGTTATAGTGCTCCTTAAAGTAATCCACCACCATAAGATCCTTCCCGCTTCGGTCACGAAACTTGAGGTTCTCCGTTGTCTCCTTGGTTAAGCTATGCACATGGTACCTTTGATTAGTCTCACGATGGCACACAAATACTCGGATATTTTTCAATGCTTTCTCCACCTCCCTGCGCTCCTCTTCTGCCAAAGCCCTTGTTTTCTTCTGTGGAAGGTCCTTCAAGAAGTCACAGCGCTTCTGCAAGTATGAAATTATGCCTGTGCTCTCATGGAAAGCTGAGAGTGAGAGATCAACATTAAGGGCAAGACCTTGCTTGGTTGGCCTCAAGCTCTGAAAAAAACCTCTTAATCCAACAGCACCGCCACCAATCTCCCTCGCTTCCCCCATGGAGCGTGCATACAGTGATCGGCCCACCAGGATAGAACTTTCCATAGCACCTTCACGTAAGATGACATCCAATACATGGAGGTAATCTTGTGGAAAAGTGATGCCACCCTTGTCCTCGTTCAGATATTTGATCAAGTCCTCACCACTTAACTTTGAAACCAACCGAACATTCACTTTGAAAGTCTTGAGTTTCTGTTTGTCAAGCATGTGGCCGGTATCCTCTTTAACTACTGAACATCGTGCTGATGCAACTGGGAGGCTGACAAAGATCTCAACCCTGTCATTCTGAAATCGAACAGGACTATATAGGTTCTTGCGGCCATCAAAGGCTGGTTGGGCACCCGAGAGAACACTTGAATTTTCTTCAACTAGTTTTTTCTTGATCATTCTTGCTGTTTCTTTCGACGGACGCGGAGATATGTCGACACTGTAATGGAAAATCTTCTGGCCAGGATCAAACCGGACAAGGAAATGGTTTGCAGAAAGAGCAATCTCGACCCCCTCAACACCACCCATGTCAGGTCTCCGTGCAATTACACTATCCTGTGGTGCAGCAGTAAACTTCTGATGGGTGTTTACATGATTTACCTCCATCCCAGATGTTTTTCTCTCATTTGCAAAGCACATTTTCTGCTGAAGCACCTTGGCATCTGTTATCAAATTAATACCTTCATGTAAGGAGCCAGAAAAAATATTCTAAACAGCTATACCAAAGATTAAATCTAAAGGGAGAAAATTATAAATCAAAAGGCAAGGTTAGTGGGAAATATCATTCAATAATAAATTAATAAGTAGAATAATCAATACTATGGCACGCACAAACACCAAGATGATGGTACATCATTTTGGTTAAAAAAGGGAGTACCTTCCTAAAAGATGGTCAGACCCTTCCTTGAGAGGGGAAAGGGTACTAGCTTTCAAAAGAAACGGTATCATCAACAATAACACAGATAGAACTTTGGCTATGTCTCAGGTAAGTACAGTACGATAAGAAACGACACAAGACAAAAAATAATAATTCTAAGCAGGAATCCATAAAATCACAGCTTCCTAAGAAAACTTGCTGGTACTGTAGCAGTGATCACAAAATACTGTTCCAAATCATCCTTTGATGACCACTAATAACTAGCTACTATAGATCAACCACTACTTGATATCTATAAAAACATCATCGAAGGAAGAAAAGAAATGAGCTAGAAAGCTATCATAAATGGATCAAGAATCCAACAAATGCAACAGCAGCTAGCATAGCATGGAGTAGATGCTACTAGTAGAGATGAACTAGTAGTAGTTATAGTGAGGTGTTAAATGGGTGGGCACCAATGCGCCGGGAGGTAACCAAGAAAAGGCGCGCCTTCCTTACCCCGCGGGAGCGGCAGCAGCGCGGCGGTGATGGCGTGCGGCGGCGGCTTCTTCGATGGCCTGTGCCTCCACATTGGGCCCCTCGGCGCCGCGCCGGCCGCCTTGGGCGGCTTGCCGTAGCACGCGGCTGCGGCGGCCTTGGGGAGCAGGGGCAGTAGCGGCGGCGGCGGCGGCGGCGGCTGCAGGTAGAGCAGCACCGGCGGCGGCAGCGGCAGCGAGACCGCGCCATTGATGTGCGCGTGGCCGGTGGCGCCGTTTATCGGCAGTGGCAGGAGCGCTGGGTAGGCCTGGACGATCGGGTGCTGCCTATACCCGCCGGCGCCGCCCCTGCACCTCCTCCTCCCGTTCGCGCCGCCGCCGCCGCCGCCACCGCCACCGCCACCATTACTACCTGTACCTAGTCCGCCACTACCTCCTCCGGTGTTGCCCTCGTTCTTGGCAGCCACCCCCTCCTGCTCCCCCTCCATGGCCGCGCCGCGGGAGTCAGCAGCAGCAGCGGACACCGCTTGTTTGGAGGTTAACCGGTCCGTACGCAGCTTTTGGTGGTCGTAGTAGTAGGAGTATCAACACGCCATGGCGGCAGCAGCAGCTTCTTGTTCTTGTGTCGTTTCTTGGCTCAGAGAGAGTTGGGGGGCTTCTTGGATGGTTGGAAGGTAGGGGGGCAAAAAGAAGGGAAGGGGGGAGAGGGGGGAGTGATTAGTACTACTACTGGAGTGGAGTGTGGAGTGAAGCGAGAGGGAGGGAGATGGGGTTGGTATTAATGGGGGTGGCAGACACCGCCAGTCAGAAGCAGAGAGACAAGTGAGAGAGAGCATCTGTTCATCCGGTGTGTTGAGCAAGGGAAGGTCTGTTTGCATTGCAAGCAGAGAGAGTAGTAATAAGCGTGCGATGCAACGCTATGCATCCTTGCTGCTGCAGCTGCTGCTGCATTAAAAAGTTTCCTCCATTCTGCTGCTACCCTACTGCACCGTCTTCCGAAATTCTCAATGTGGCAAGGGGGCATAATTTATGGCTGCAATTAAGAGAGGCTTCCTCTGCGGCTCTACCACCACCACCTCCTCTTTCCTTGGTCCCCCCTCTCTCTGGTAAACTGGTAAAAGTGGTGCAACATGTGAATAGTATTTTTCTTTATTTGAATATTCAAAAATTCTCTGCAGCTTTTTGTAAATTTGAGAGCATTTCTAGCCACTAGCTAATGCTTGTTGGTACAGGCAAAATAGCATGTGCAAACCTCAGTAATAGAAAAGGGTTCGAATTAATGGTTCCTAAACTTGTTACAAGCTGTTATTTCGGTCCCAACATTAACAAATATTATTGGTTCAGTAACTTAATAATGTTAAATATACCATTACAGCTCTAAAAGAGCTTGGTATCCCTTTCACGCATTGACATGGCACACGACATGATGGTAACGCAGACCATCAATTGTCGATGTTTTACACCGGCAATATGAATATGCGACTACCCGGCGGATGGAAACTCGGTGGATTGCAAAGAAACACAGTGAGATTTTATACTGGTTCAGATCCTTGATGTGAGGTAATACCCTACGTTCAATTGTGGTGTTATTCCTTTGAGGATTTGTGGTGATCTATGATCTTCTCTGTCCTCAAGGGGCGCCCTGCCTCTCCTTATATACCGGGGGTAGAGGTACAAGGTAGGAGTCCCAGCCGGATACAGCTAAGGGATCTCCTCTTAGAGATATAATTTACTCGACTAGGATTGTATATTCCTTATTATACAAGACAAAATCTACCGGGTGCTACTATATCTCTAATTATAAGGCTAGGCCCATCCTCTATCCGAGTGATCCATATGCTTGTGATGAGGTACCCAGAGCCCATGGCCTCCACAGCAGCCCCTGAGATCTTCATAGTTGAGTCACAGCTGATGCTAAGTGCTCATCCTCTACGGTGAAGATTGCCCGAGTGTATTGCTCCCGAATACTCTTTGTCCGAGTGCTTCTTCTTCCCGAGTCATGCTTCATGTCAACTGGTAGCAAGGTTATGAAGGGCTCCATGTAGAAGTATGAGTAATGTGCGCCGAATAGGCGTACCTATTAGGTATAGCCCCCGACTTTGTGCTTAATTGTGAAAATAATTAAACATAAAGTACGCCGCCATTGTGTCATCGAGACATGTCCAGTCTTTCATGACTTGGTTCACCACGAGTTGGGAATCCCCTTGCACAACCAGTCGGCGAATGCCGAGTGATATAGCAATACGGAACCCGTAGATAAGTACCTCGTACTCAGCGACGTTGTGGGAAGCCGAGAAGTGAATCTAGAGAACGTACTTGAGTTTTTCGCCGGTAGGGGACGTCAGTACGACACCGGCCCCGGTGCCACCGATCCGTAGAGAACCGTCAAAGTACATTGTCCAGTACTCTAACTTCGTTGTTGATGTAGGCATTTGAACTTCTGTCCACTCGGCCACGAAGTCGGCTAGAGCTTGTGATTTGATAGCTGTCCGTGGCTGAAAGGTGATGTCGAACGCCATCAACTTGAGCACCCATTTAGCGATTCGGCCGGTGGCCTCGCGATTATGCAGGACGTCCCCGAGTGGATACGATGTGACCACCGTGACTTGATGTGCTTGGAAATAGTACACCAGCTTCCGGACAGTGATGAGTAGGCCGTAGAGCAGCTTCTGGACCTGCGGATGTCTCATCTTCGAGTCGGCAAGGACCTTGCTAACAAAGTAGACTAGCCGTTGAATCTTCTGTATGTGACCCTGTTCGGATCGCTCGACTACCAGCACCGTACTGACTACCTGAGTGGTTGCCGCTAGATACAACATTAGTGGTTCTTGGGGCATTGGTGACACCAACACAGGTGGTGATGTGAGAAATTTTTTGAAGTCTTCGAAGGCTTGCTGGGCTTCGGGAGTCCATTCGAAATTGTCTGTTTTCTTCAATAGCTTGAAAAAGGGCATGCCCCGTTCGCCTAGTCGGAAAATAAACCGGCTGAGTGCCGCCATGTAGCCTGTCAGCTTCTGGACGTCCTTCTGGCTAGTCAGGGGTGCCATGTTCAAGATTGCGTTGACTTTCTCCGGGTTGGCCTCGATGCCGCGATGCGAGACAATGAAGCCGAGTAGCTTTCCGGATGGCACACCGAAGGCACACTTTTTCGGGTTCAACTTCATCTTGAATCTTCGAAGATTTTGAAAGGTTTCTTCCATGTCAGCGACAAGGTCTTCTTTGGACTTGGTCTTGATCACCACGTCATCGACGTAGGCCTCCATGTTGCGCCCGATCTGAGTGTATAGACACCGCTGAATGGCCCATTGATACGTTGCTCTAGCGTTTTTCAAACCGAACGGCATAGTGATGTAGCAGTATACTCCAAACGGCGTGATAAAAGACGTCTTTAGGTAGTCCTCCTCCTTGAAGCTGATTTGGTGGTATCCCGAGTAATAGTCGAGAAAGCTGAGAAGTTCGCATCTTGTGGTTGAATCCACCACCTAATCTATTCTAGGTAGACCAAATGGATCCTTGGGGCACGCCTTGTTGAGATCGGTGTAGTCGACGCACATGCGCCATTTACCTTTTTCTTCCGGACCAGGATTGGGTTAGCCAGCCAATCTGGGTGATAGACCTCTTTGATGAACCCGGCTGCGAGAAGCTTGGTTATCTCCTCCCGTATAACATCTTTGCGGTCTTGTGCGAAGTGCCATAGCCGTTGCTTGACTGGCTTGGCATCTGTCTTGACATTGAGGGCGTGCTCGATCACCTCCCTTAGTACATCCGGCATGTCGGACGGTTTCCATGCGAAGATATCCTTGTTGGCTTGGAGGAAAGTGACGAGCGCATCTTCCTATTTAGGGTCGAGTCTGGTCCCGACTAGAGCAGTCTTGGAGGGGTCGGAAGGGTCCAGGGGATCTTCTTCGTGTCAGAGTCCACTGAAATTCCCAACTTCACTACTTTTTTGGCCGGAATTTGGTCATCCTCGACTTCGGTTGTGATGGCTTGCCGAATGCTGTTGCGTCCGACTGCCGCCTCTTGTGATTGAGCCAACTCGTAGCTCTCCTTGTCGCAGGTGAAGGCTTGTTTGACGTCGCTGCGGAGGGAGAGGACTCCTGCTGGCCCAGGCATTTTGAGCACCATGTAGGATAGTGTGGTATCGCCATGAATTTGGCGAGCGCCGGTCATCCGAGTAACATGTGGTATGTGGTCTCGAAGTCGGCAACCTCGAAGCAGATGTTTTCTGTGCGGAAGTTATCCCGCATGCCGAAGGTGACTGGCAAGGTTATCTGACCAAGGGGTGTTGAAGACAGGCCAGGAATTATCCCGTGGAAGGGCGCAGTACTCGGCTACAATTTTGAACGAGGGATTTTCATCTCATCCAGGGTTTCGGTGAAGAGGATATTGAGCGCGCTGCCTCCGTCGATGAGGGCCTTCTTTAGCTTGATATTCTTGACGACTAGGTCCAGGACGAATGGATAGCGTCCCGGGTGTGAGACCCGATCGGGATGATCTGCGCGGTCGAATGTGATGGGTGTTTCTGACCAACGCAAATATTGGGGGGCGTCTGTTGTAGAGACCGCGTTGACATCGCGTGCTGTAAGCTTCTGCTTCCACTTGAATTCATACGCGGACAGCCCTCCGAAGATGTGGTTGAGCTCGGCCTAGGGATCTTGAAAACCATCGGCCGGGCCCGAGTCTGGCTTATCTTTGTCCTTGTTGGCGCCAAACGATGAAGTCTGCTCGGAGGCAAACTTCTTGAGCATGAAGCAATCCTTGGCCGCGTGCTTGCCCTTGGGATGGAAGGGGCAAGGCCTATTCATAACCTTCTGGTATTCGTTGTTCCTTGGGGGCCGCGACCGAGTGCGCTCCACGTTGGCCACCTCGTTGTCCGACTTCCGCTTGCGACTGCCGGACTTATTCTGTGATGGCTCGTTGTCAACCTTTGCCTTTTGGTCTTTTTGCTGGGACTCTTTCTTCTCGTCGAGGGCCTCTGCGATTGCCTCAGCCGAGCCGGCGTATTTGTTTGCCATATTGAAAAGAGCCCTGACAATGGCTGGAGGCTTTTGAGTGAATTTCGCGATGAACGGGGCGTCCTTTACTCCCTTACAGAAGGCGGCGATGATGACCTTGTCCTTGATCATTGGGATTTTGTTGCGCTTCTCGGAGAACCTCTTGATAAATTCGCCTCGGGAGGCCTGTTAGCCATGTCTCGCTGAGTCGGCCAAGGCGACCGGGAGGTAGTTAGCCATGGCTTTGTGGTCACCTCCAGCAGCTCGGATTGCCAGAGTATATACGGTGAGCCAAGATTCGGGGTTGGTTTTGCCATCTTATTTCTCGATCCCCGTAGGCTTGAAGCCCGACGGCCAGTCAACGTCCTATAGCTCGTGGGTGAAAGCTGGAATGCCTTCGTCTTCGTGAGAGCTCCGGCTCCGATCGCCCAGCCTTGTGTAGCTCGTCGTTGCGAGCCTCGCAGTCGGCCTCCTCCTGTTGTCGTAGTCAGCGTGCCTCCTCTTGTTGCTCCTCTTGTAGTCAGCGTACCTTTGGTGGAGGGGTTGAAGCCATGAAGATCTCGCTGGGCAGAAGGAAACTTGCCAGACTGGTGTCCGAACTGGTGTTCGAACCGCTGTCTGACTTGGAGTCGGAATCCGAGTAATTGATCGGAGTAAGGACGACTCCAACCTCCCTAGATCCAATCTGGAGCGGCTCTGGGCCATGTCCAAACTGAATCGCGGGGGATCGGGTCTGCCGCGTGAGATGTAGATCCATGGCTTCGCCGAGTCTCTAAGGGAAGTTGACGATCTCTCCCTCTCATAGCCCAACCCGGGCCGGCTCAAGGCCGAGCGCGAGTCGGACGCCGAAAGAGAGAGTTGTCCCAAGACCCGGATAGGTGGTAGATTGCCGCAGCACGTCGACAAGGGTGGCCGCAGCATGTTGTGGACCGACTGGCGTGGAGTCGGCTGGTTCCTCGGCCGGTTGGATTGGATCTGCGTCGGCCAAGGTAAGGTTGCTGAACATGTCGGCGACGAAGTTGAGGCTTCCAAATGAGACTGTATCTCCGAGAGAGAATTTGTCGCCGTCGACTCCTGTTGTTGGATCCATCGAGCTTGTAGATGTAGATTTCGCCGAGCCCCTACCTGGCGCACCAACTGTCGATGTTTTACACCAGTAATATGAATATGGGACTACCCGGTGGATGAAAACTCGGTGGATTGCAAAGGAACACAGGGAGATTTTATACTGGTTCAGACCCTCGATGTGAGGTAATACCCTACGTCTAGTTGTGGTGTTATTCCTTTGAGGATTTGTGGTGATCTATGATCTTCTCTGCCCTCAGGGGGTGCCCTGCCTCCCCTTATATATCGGGGGACAGGGATACAAGGTAGGAGTCCCAGCCGGATACGGCCAGGGGATCTCCTCTTAGAGATACAATTTACCCGACTAGGATTGTATATTCCTTATTGTACAAGACAAAGTCTACCGGGTGCTACTATATCTCTAATTACAAAGCTAGGCCCATCCTCTATCCGAGTGGCCCATATGCTTGTGATGAGGTACCCGGGGCCCATGGCCTCCACACAGTTTTCCTCCTGTCTTCTTTCACGCACGGTCGATGTAGCCTTGATCCAATGCCATTCGCCACCACCACCTCTATTGAAGCTCGTCATGCATGAGAGAGTGAAGGAAGAAGACCGGAGAGATCAAGAATTCATAAGTCTAGGTCAAGGTTCGCAATTTCAATGAAATCCACTCAAATTTTGAGACATTCGAACCTCTCAAGCTAGATCAAAATGAAATTTCACTAGGGATTTCACATGGATTAAGGCCATTTCAAATTTGAAACAAAAATAAGAAAAAAAAATCCTACAAATAGTGTGATATTGGTAGTAATAAAAGGAGTAAAATTATTCAAAAAAGTTGATATTTGTTATTTTTCACACTTCACAACATATCTATACATCTATCTATATCTATATATATCTATACCTACCTATACTAATTGGGCACTTCCTACAACTCCCATGTCACACCTTAAAATTTATTTAGTTTAATAAATAATGTTATAATACATTTTTAGAAACAATTTAAAAGTCTTAGGAGGAACAGGTTTAAAATCAACGATATTTTGCAACATAAAAATAGGCTACATAAAATTTTATTTAAATACTTTTCATGCTTTTTACCCTCCTGAATGTTTTTGGGAACTATTTGACCACGGGAAGTATTTTTAATAAACAAAACATTATTTCAGCATTTAAATTAAATGAAAAATCGCTTTTATATCTCTCCTAGGCCACCGGGCTGAATTCGGCCTAGCGCCTTCCATCTCTCCTCACTTGCACGCGTGACCCATAGACTAGTTGTCCGCTGCTCTCTCCCCTCTCTTGTGCCCACCCAGCAAACGTTGGCCCAACGCTGCTCCTCCCTCTCTTTCTCACCGATAGGTAGGCCCCCACCTGTCAGCTCCGTCTCCAACATCCGGTCGAAGTTCGGGTCGAGCCTTTGTTCCTTCTCATTTTCCATTCCTTTCAAGATCCGAACAGAAATTGTGTGCAATCGACGTGGATTCGAGCTCTATCCAGAGACTGAAAACCCTAATCTTCTGCTGCCACCGCCTGGCCGATTTCGCCTCAGATTCCCTTGTCTCCAGCTATAAAATGGAAGTCTGTGATCCCTTCTCTCTTTTCCACCTTTCGCCCGAGCTCGTGGAGACCAAAAACACTAGATTCACTCTGAGATTGATAGTCGCCATCATCCACCGCCTTGAGTCACCACCCGTCGTCGATTGGGACCTCGCCATCTTCGCCGTCGGCATCGCAAGGACACAGGGAACCATAGCCACCGCTCCATCTTCGCCGCACGCCGCAGGAATGTCATTGTCGCCGAGAACCCGATGCAGCCATCGCTTCAATCTCATCGCCTATCACCGTCTATTGCCATTCTTTGTCGCACCATAGCTCAGTGAGATCCTCATGCCACGCTCGTCGTCCTAGTGCCCTCCGTTTGTGCTGTCGTGCCGTCTCGCCGCCAGTGACCATCGGTCCATGCGCCGTCGTCATAGCAAATTACAAAATGGCACAGGGAAAGCAAAAGCAACATCATGGCAATGAACAAGGTAGTGCAGAAAGTACGAGGTGGAGATTGGACGTGTGCACCTAGGACTCCCCCTAGCTTGGACTTTGCATTGTGCAAAGTCAAGCGAAGGAGTCAGTCAAGAGGAGCTTCACCACTCGAAACGTGAGTTCGGATCATTTGGATCGAACGATATGTAGTAGAAGAACTGATGGGTGTTATCCGCCATGGCTTTTTGCGATGCCTCCATCCTCCAGAGCATCTCGTGTTGTCTTTGGATGGCACTACTAATGTCCTCGACATTGATGCGTGTTCCTTCTAGTGTGTCCATGATGTACTCCATGTCCTTCATGGTGGTTGATGCGCAGAGTCGCCAAAAACTCCATTGAGAGGAGTCTCAAGCCGGGTTAAGTGATGTTGGCTAATCGCCACCATCCCATGTAGTTGAACATTCGATTGAAGGCACGGTCAACTAAGATCTTTAGGAATGCGGCGTTATACGCCTTCGTGTGATCGAACATCCACTGCGACAACATCTGGAAGGTTCCCCTTTTTCGTTCAGAGAGGACTCCGACATGTGAGGGCTCTAGAACGATCCTCCGGATTCCAAACCGGGAGGACTCAGGAACATGGACTGATGAATGCAGTCCAATATTCTGAGATCCATCCAACTGGGAACCTTTCGAGCTCGAGTCCAAGCTCGAGTGAAACCTCTTGTGGATTCCCTTGAACATGCTCTTCATACCTACAAAAAGATTCACAACACAACTAAACTCGAGACAAGAACCGTTAGGGGTTATCCGTCCTCATTCGTTCGTGCAAAAAGCCTCAAAGATTTTAATGTTGTCTGAATTTTAATCGGGGAGCTTTTAGTTGAAGACTAGAGCTCAACTACTAAATATTTTAACACAAGGAACACTCAAGAGATCAATAAGAAAGAGCTTGAGAGTGTAAGAGAGGTGTGTAGGAGTGAGGTGGCCGGCCGACCCTTTTATAGGCACTGGCCAGTGCTCCTCCGGTGATGGAAGGGCCGACGCTAAGCCCCTAGGCCAGTGCACCATGCTTGTAGGGTGGTGGGTGGTCAGCCAGCTCGGCTAGCTTGCGGAGTTACAGAGTGTGCCTCACAGCACCCCCCCCCCCCCACACACACACCCCGCGCACATACCCATTTGTCGATGTTTTGTATCGGCAATATTGAATGTAGGCTACTCGTCTGATCTAAACTCGATGGACTCGAAAGGACACAGAAAGTTTATCCTGGTTCAGTCCCTCAATGCGAGGTAATACCCTATTTCTAGCCGTTTGTGTATTGCTTTCACAGATTATATTGAGAGATTGTCTATACCCCTGGGGGCTCCCTACCTCTCCTTATATACCGGGGAGGTAAGGTTACAGAATAGGAATCCCAGTCGGAGGTAAGTTTTCCTTATCAGAATATAGAGTAACTAGCTAGGACTATATCCCTTGTCGTGTAAGGTTATATGAAGCCGAGTTCTACTCTATCCCTAATTGCATGGGCCAGCCCACACTCTGTCCGAGTAGCCGTATTCGCCTTCCTTGAGGTACCCGAGGCCCATGGCCTCCACAGTAGCCCCTGAGACCTTTATAGTTGAGTCATAACTCAAGCCAAGTGCTCTTCCTCCACAGTGAAGAAATCCCAAGTGCATTCCTCCCGAGTACTCTTTGTCCGAGTACCTCTTCTCCTAAGTTTTGCTTTATATCAGCTGGCAACGAAGCTATAAAGGGCCTCATGGAAATAATTGAATAGTGTGCACGGAATAGGCGTATCTATTAGGTGTAGCCCCCGACTTTTGATTAATTGAGAAATAACTAAACATAAAGTCAAAGATCTTTAACCTTTAAGTCTTTCCCGAGTGATATGTTTATCAGAAATTGGACTCTTCAGCCAATTATTGACTGGAATTTTGCTCATGGCAATTTGGCAAAGCATGTAAGCTGAGTGTCACTATGGATTAAATCCAATGTATGACAAGGTATACTTGAGAGATATCTGCATTAATCCTTATAGGGATATATCCTCAATACCTGTAAATAATTCAAATACCTGAACATGTATGTCCAGCTATAGGCTAAGTATGAAGCATATCTGACTATTTTAATCGGGCCGTATAAAACAGCACCTGAGTTATAATTTTAACACAACCAGTGATGTGGGTGGGTGCCCGATCTTCCGATAGGTTTGATTTGGCGACGTGAAGACGTTCACATTTTAAGGCTTCCGATCAGCGATCGTCACCTCGCAACCGCTACACCCACACATCTAGTTGTTATCAACCACGCTCTCACGTAGTCGACCTCACCACGAAGGTTTTATCCCTGCAAGCAATCGAAGAAACTCACAAGAATAAGGAAGAACGCAATCTGAATTGCAGATAAATAATTTAACACTCGAAGTTGGGGTTCCATAAACTGGACTTTGTCAACGGCAAAACTACGGTATCTGGTGGCAGACTAATGTAAACAAAACCCGACTCTAAACGACGACGGCTACTAAATATATATGAGTTGGGATGTCCTAGGGTTAACCCTAGAGCACACACCTATTGAGCTTAGCCCACGACACAATTACAAGGCCCAAGGCCCAAAACAGACTCGGACTGGAAAAGGTATGTGCCTTATTTTGATGATTCCGGATAGCTCAGGTGGAATTTTGATGTGGGACCAAAACCATCTGAAAGTAGACTCCATAAGCTTTCCAACAAGTACTCATGGGCCCCGAAAGTCCTTTTGGATCAGCAACTAGGTCCGTTTGAAGTTGGTACTGTCAGGAAGCCCGAATCTGAATCCAAAACGTACATAACTTCATCTCTTGCCTTCTATGGACCAAAAGTGACGTGGTGATGTAGGAGTAGACTTGGGTAAGGTCTTGGTTTGGTCCCTAATCAACTTCTTTGATCATCCATGCGTTCCTTGCGCTCGGTCTCTTTCCCTTCACCCAAGTAAGTATCTTTGCAAATGAGAACACACAAAACTCATAGTGCAGTAACGGCTGTTCAAATATATAACACGTAAATTTTATGTAGAAAGCATATACCGTTGGTTGATGAGTACATAAGGTAGCTATGGTCATATCCGAGCTAGTGATGTCCTCATCAACCAGTTAGTAGCCTAATAGGACATGCTATTTAGGAACTTATATCTTACAGCCCACTACTGAGCAAGCTGGCCCAAGCCAACCAACCCAGCGCAACCCTTTAAATATCAGGGAGAGAGAAAAGATTCTCCTTTCTTCCCCAAATTGCAGAAACCGCTTCGGCTCCTAGCACGTGCCTGTTTGTCTTCCAAACTTCGCACTCTCTACTCCCATGCAAAACCTAGGGTTTCCACACATCAAGCGAACCGCTCTAGATCCACGAGCCCCCTTGCATCAGCTCCCGAATCCCCGCACTTAGAGCCACCACAACTTCGCTCGACACCTAGATCTGAGAAGATGCCTAAGTCTGGGTCAGATGCCGCTCCGCTACCGGCCAGAGTATGGCCAACTTCGGCTAGCTGCTCCTCGAGGCTAGTGTACCTAGTGCGGGAAGGGACCTTGCACGCCAAGGAACTCATTAACCAGTGCCCCGCTATCGGTGAGTCCATCCCTACCCCCAGAGACCCCTGAAATCGTGGTCTTCGAGTCTTTTTTTCGATCGGGGCTTGGCTCTCCCCGCCAGTTATTTCCTCTGGGGTCTTCTCGCATATTACCATATCGAGCTAGTCCACCTCAATCCCAACTCCAGTATGCAAATCATCTTCATCACCCTCTGTGAAGACTTTCTTGGTATCATCCCCCACTTCAATATCTTTCGCTACTTCTACCACCTCAAGCCCCAGCCAAACAAGTAGCAATCACAGGTGATACTAGGCTGGCCTCTAGCTCCGTAATGAATTGAAGAAAGTGTACATCCATCTCCCCCTTAAATCTTCTTTGAAGGGATGGCATCAGGAGTGGTTTTACTACTCTAATCCCAAGCCCTCCTTTCCGCCTTATGTCGGCAATGCCCCCAAGGTGCTCGAGAGCTGGTCCGCACTCTTGACTGAGGTGGAAATGATTCAGGTGCGTGTCCTACTGGAGAAGTTGGCGGCCCTGAAGCAGAAGGGACTGACAGGGGTCTGGGTGGCGCGAGCGTTCCTCACCCGTAGGATCCAGCCCCTAAAGGACCGAGTGCACCTGGGCTTCAAGTACTAGGGGAAAGGTGACAGCACTCGGGAGAGCTCCGAGAGGATTAGCAAGGACCAGGTCACCGATACACTATGCCGGTCCTTTGTTAGCGATGTTCCAGACACCCTAGATCTGGAGAAGTTCCCCAAGCCGTTCAACCTAAAAAGGCCTCGGCCGGTGGTAAGTTGTCCGACCTTGAATGTCTTCAGATGATTGTTGATATACTGTCTATGATGAAATGATGTGAAGTATGGATCGATGTTGCCCGTCTTATTTGCAAGAACACGCCGACTTCACTTCACACCCCCTAGCCAGCTGACTTCAGGGAGGGGGGGGGGGTATCAAAGAAACGCCCAACTAGCCCATCCACCGATGAACCTAGCTCCAAGAGAGCTGGGAAGTAGCCGGCCAAGGAACCGGCCAAGAAGAAGCAAACGCCGATTAAGGCACTCGGCGGTCCCAATATCAGGGACACAAGCGCCAAGACTACCCCATCGTCAATGCCCACCACAGTGCCAGCAACACCACCGACTGCTATGCCGGCTACCCCAACACCATCATCGACCGCCGCGCCGTCGCCGCCACCATCAAGCTGCGCGCCACCCAACACCATGTCGACTGGCCCGATGCCGGCTGACGCGGTCACGAGCGACAAGCCCTCGGGCTCACCACCACTTGCCCCCGTGCTGGACACAGGATGAGGTTCAAAACTTCCAAGAGGTACTCTGCCTCTGACATCTTCATAGTTCTTGAAGTATTGTAGTATTTTGAATGCAATGCCTGTTTTCAGGAAGCCAAGTGATGTGGACCCCAAGGGGCCACCACCACAAGTCCTAGCACCAAGCACCACCCTAGCTGAGGTTGAAGCCAAAGCCCAACAAGCTGAGTCGAGTGCCGCTCCAGCCCCCGAGGCCACAGTAGAGAACTCTGAAACCCAACCTACTTCCCCCAGCCAGGAAACAAGGGATGAAACCACCGAGCCAGTTCCTCCTTCTCCACCTAGGCCTACATCTCCTTTGCCTCCTTCATCACTGTCTTCAGGAGGTGACTCCGATGACGATATCCCGAGGCTTCCAATGCCACCACACAATCCCCCAAAAGTGTTCAGCTGGACAAACCCAGACAGGAGCATGGAAACACTGATGCTGGACGAGGAGATAACAAACAAAGAGCGGATCGAGCTGTATGAGGCCACAATTAAAGCCTCGCGACAAGTCCAGGTGAGTAGTCTAACTCGGCTGAGATAGTTGTGTCGTTACTCTGTGTTGTCGCAGTCGATAATCCTTGTTCTTGGCAGAAAATCACCGACAGGTCTAAGAAGTTGAGTCAAGTATTAGCCAGGCTGACAAGGCTGCAGCGGGAAGTTGAGTCAAGTATTAGCCAGGCTAACAAGGCTGACAAGGCTGCAGCGGGAAAGGGACGAGAGCCAGCTTAAAGCCAGGGAGAGGGAGGACTGGCTTCATGGTGCGGTGAATAGCCTCCAAGACGAGACTTATAGTTTCAGGGGTATTGTCCGAGGTAAGCTCTATCGTCTCCCGAGTAGCTCCCGGTCATAGCTTTCCCTTGCTGAACTCTTGCATGTCATTCTTGTAGTCTGAGAAACCACCATTCATAACCAAACTTAGGAGCTCGATAGCCTCAATAAAAAACTTGAAGAACTCGGAACTACGAAGACCAAAATAGAGGTTGAATTTGCAGCTATGACACTCGACTTGTAGCGTTTATCTCCGAGTATGTCTTGGCTTGTTCTGCTTGTCCTCTTACAGCTTTCCTTTTGGACAGACTAAAGAGTGAAGGTCCAATCGCAATTCGAGTCTTTTGGTCAACAGATCCGGCATATGGAGGACTCCCGAAACGCACTGGTCGATGTTGCCAAGGCTCTATTGGATATCATGCAGTAGGAGGGGGCCGGCCCCAAAACCGCTCATGTTGCCCATGTGCTTCAACTTCTTCAGGCTGCTCTGGCAACCCTGAAGTCTTTTGCTACGGAGCACACGATGCTGGGGATCACGCAAGCTCTCACAATGACGAAATCCCTCTATTTCCGAGTGGATATTGAGGCAGTCAGCTACCTTTTTTGCTGAAATCTCCCCTTCATTTTGAATGGTAGTCACTGCCAGTCAAACTTGATATCGCCCGACTACTACTTCATGACTCAGCGCCAGCTCGCAACTCTTCTTGTCGTAGGCAGAAGACTGTTTGGCATTGCTACGTAGAGGTATTGTCCCCTTTAGGCCTAGCATCTTCATTATTAGGTAAGTGTAATGTGGAACCACCACGAACTTAGCCAGAGCAGGTCATCCCAAGATCGCATGATAAGCTACCTCGAAGCATATGCTCTCCGTCCGAAAATTTTCTTTGTTTCTGAACGTCATAGGCAAAGTGATTTGCTCGAGTGGCATTGAGGAAAGGCCGGGGATTACCCCGTGGAAAGGAGCAGTACTTGGACGTAACTCGAAACGAGGAATTTTCATGTCATCAAACATCCTGGCGAATAAAATGTTGAGCACGCTTCCGCCATCAATCAAAACCTTCTTGAGCTTGACATTGTGCATGATCGGATCCAACACCAAAAGATACCTCCCTAGGTGCGGGACACAGTCGGGATGATCCGAGCGATCAAATATTATTGCCACCTCAAACCATCTTAGATATTGAGGGACATCAGTTGACACTATGATTCCTCTTAGACTCATACGCCGCCGAGCCCCCAAAGATATGATTCAACTCGCCATGCTGATCCTAGAAGTCATCAGACTTATTTTTGTCTTTGCTGGACTCGCTTGCCTACTTGGCCTTCTACTGCAATTCCTACGCAAACTTTTTCAGCGCATAACAGTCCTTCGCAGCATGTCTCCCCTTTGGGTGCATGGTCACAACACTTCCATCCCCCTGTTATAATCATTGACTTGTGGAGCCCGAGGCTGACCCCGCTTAGTGGCAGCAGCCAATTCCTTAGGCTTTCTCTTATGATCATTGGGCTTGGAGTCCCTTTTGTCCTTCTAGGCCTTGGGTTTGGCTTGTCATTAAGTTGATTGGCCACCACATGCTCCACCGAAGCATAAGAATTAGCCATCTCAAACATGTGTTTCACCGAAGTAGGCGGCTTCCTGTGTAATCAACGTTCCTAACCCCCTTTTCGATAGCAACCATGATGGCATGCTCCGTGACATTGGGGATCGAGTTCCTCTTCTCCGAGAAGCGTCGTATGTAGTCTTGGAGAGTTTCGTTCTTGCCTTGCCGAATTTGGTAGAGATCCGACTTAGTTCCAGGCCTTTCATAGGTGCCCTGGAAATTCCCAATGAATAGGTCTCGGAGCTCGCTCCAGGAGTGTATATCCTTCAGGTAAACCAATCAACCAAGACCGGGCGGATGGCGCTAGCATGACTAGTAAATAGTTAGCCATTTGATTCTGATCACCCCCGGCTACTTTGATAGCTAGGGTGTAGATGGTGAGCCAAGACTCCGGTTCTGTCTTTCCATCATACTTATCAATCTCGGTCGGCTTGAAACCAGTCCACCAGTTGACTTTACAAAGGTCATCTGCAAAAGCCAGAACACCATCTGTATGTTCGTGGTACCGTGGCGGAGTTCGGTAACATGGTGACGCCCGATGACGTGGTGAAGCCCTACGCTGAGGAGAACGGTCTCGTCGGTCTTCCCGTTCCTAGTGAATGCCAAAACGGTCTCGCTCATCCTCTCGGTGGCGCTGTTCATCTTCCTCCCGCTAACAGCGACGATTGTTGATATCATTACATAGATCACAATGAATATGATCACTCTAGGTGGTCTCCGGCTGGACCCCACGGCTCTTAACGGCAATCAACAGACCGTGAAGAAACCACTCTGGACCCGGTAGGGACGATTTCTATTGAGGACTCTTTGTGTTGTTGGACTGCTGCCGCATAACCATAGCTTTGATTTTTGCAATTGTTGGTGTAGCGACATGATTCTCCTCCAGCATTGGTTGTAGAGTATCCAAAAGCGTTGCAGCAGCAATGATGTTCTGCTGCAGCGTAACAAAGACCGAGTGCTCTCTCATCTAGGTTTGCAAAATATCCTGCTGAACTTCTCGACCCTTCTGACACAGCTCCTGCTTGTGCCCATTCTTGTTCTTCACGTAGTCGGCGGTCCTCCTCCTTCCTTTTCTGCTTGGCTTCCTCCTCCACAATAGTTGGGTCCATAGGTAAGACTGGTTTTGTCGCCATAAATATCTCCCTTGGTGGACAGAAGCTTCACGTGCTATTCTCTGAGTCGGGGTTTGAGTTGAAAATGCGGATAGAAGAGTTGATGATGCCAACCGTCCTAGATCCGAGTTCAACTGGCTCTTGGCCAAGTCCGAACTGAGATCTGGAGAATTGATGCATTGCTAGTTGGAAGGGCATGGCATAATTCATCAGCTTAAGAGGGAGTTGTCGATCGAAGTCCCGCCCGACAGTATTGTTGGCGCTTTTTCCAGCCAACACGGGATTCACCTAATGATTTACGGTGTTACGGAGTCGCCAACCACCTTGATCTTGAGAATCTCCGAACAAGATGAGTTTAGATGATCAAAAACCGGCTAGCAGAGCTAATTTAGAAATCAAAACTAGCCTCTAGGCCGATTTAGATCGATATGGGGGGAAACATCCGTCTCATGGGTGAAACAGAAGGTTTACGGGACAAACCTACAAAGGATATCGCACTCTCGCAACCAAGTCGGACGATTTACAGCGCAAATCGACAAAGATGGACGAACTATGGTACTAGGTAAAAGGTAAAGTAGAAAACATGGCTAAAAAGTAGAAAGATAAAATGATTCGATTGATCAATTGTGGGGGTTTCGCGAGGGATCAATTGAATCGGCCATAGCCCTTATAAAGGGGTTGGTCTTGTCTTCATAGTGCCTTCTCCACGTCCTATTAGACTTAGAGATTAATTATGACTCAAGAAACCTCGTGTCCAAGCAAGGAAACACGAAAACTACCTTAATTGGACTCGTACTCGGGGCTATCGGCCAGACTGCCCGAACACTTACGGTCTGACCACAGTTCACTCTCTGGTCCAACCGGCCTCCATGGGAAAATTCTAGCTTTTTCCAAATTTGGCTTGAACTTGTTATAAATCCAATCTAGTGCCAAATTTAGATGTCAACTAGTATATTGAGAGATAACCACCATCGAGTTCCTCAATCCAAGTAGGAATCAGCGAGCGATATTGTTGCCCCTGCTCGACTGATCAGTGACCGAGTCAGAGAGGGACAGATTGCCAAAGTTGTCGATGATGAAGTCCAAACTCCCAAATCGAAGACATTGACCAAGAGCGCAAGATTCGTCAAGAATTCCAGCGCTGAAGCCATCAAAACTCGATGATGTAGATCTTGACGCTCTCCTACCTAGCACGCCAACTGTCGGTGTTTATGATCGGTAGTAATGAAACTAGAGCTATGCGTTGGATCTAGAACTTGATGGTGACATAGAACAAGGAGATTTATATATGTTCAAACTCTCAAGAAGAGGTAATACCCTACTCCTGTTTGATAGATCGAAACCCGCTAGATTGTATTACTCTATTGGCTATGTCTCTTTAGATGTATTTGTTTGTTGCTAATTGTCCCTTGTTCAAGATCCCTCCTCCCCTTATATACCATGGGGAAAGGGTTACATGGTAGAAAACCAGTCCGAGTACGACTTAGTTTTCTATCTCCTATACGGTAATTTACACTGAGGTGTCCGTATAGGACTATATTGTACCAAGCAAGGTACGTCTTTACATAAGGTAATTGTACTTTATTTCTAATTTCATGGCTTGATCTACCTCCCGTATATCTAGCCAGATAGCCTTTCCATGATGCTATATGGAGCCCATGTCCTTCACAATAACCCTTTAACCTTGTTTTCTTTCAACATATATTATGAACTGGCTATGTATGTATATACCAACTACTGATCTAAAGATTGGTATAGAAAAACACGAGGTTTTCGGTTTCTAAAACCGAGGCCGACAAAATATATATGCAATAATGTAAAAATATATACAATAATGATCCTAACAGTCTCCCCCAGGCTCCACAGGAACACAACATTGTTGCCTCAATCTCAAGTAGAACAATTGCAAGAATAATACAATAGATTTAATTCAAGTTACAAAAATGAGTTTATACAAAATCATTGTTTCCAATAAATCAGAAATGGAGACAACTCTACAGTGTTATTCAATGTACATAGGAGTATGTACCTCTTGATGAATAAATCACTTGTGACCTATAGTTATTAAGCGGCAAATTTGTTCTGCATCACCCAGCAATCTAAGACTACGAGAAATTCTCTGTAGAGGTAAGAGTAGCACATAGTTATAACATGATCTCTTAGGTACAAAGGTAACTTTACGCTTGGAAATTACCTCTTGAGTATCACGAAGGCGCATTAGATCTAACCTGTCTGATGGCCTCAAATTTATTAAGTTGACAAGCTGCAAAGAAAAGGAGTATAGTGATAAGGTGACATTGTGATGCATCCTTTAATCTAAGCAATTGAATGAGCCTTACCCAAAAACTAAATTTTTCAGGATCATGTGGTCCAGGCATGCTCTCAAGATCTAACTGTCTTGTTCGCTTAGCTGCATTCAGCAAAACATATTTAAGTACAATGCAATGGGTATCTAGTCAGCACCAAATAGCATTGCATGCCCCCCTCAAATCATTTGAAGCAAGGGCAGATACTGGGAGAGTAAAATTTTTAAACAATGCACTGTGTAATTGGAGTCTTATTTTTTTTAAAAAAAGTATAGAGTTGGGCAATATGTACTACATTGGAATTATGCATGCTGACAGTGGTGGATGCAACTTCTGGCGTGTTTGGATTGACATTTTTCCAGACTCTGTATTAGGAAAAAAATGAGTTTAATGCATCATGGGGTTATGTGAAGGCTTGCACGTAAAGGTTAGGCTTCATGCTAAAAAAACTGTCCCAAATATAATGGAATTTACTGAAGGCCCATCCACAAATATGGATCTTTTTTAAGAACATAATTGCACGCCACAGAATCACTTAAACTTCATTGAGCAGGATGACAATGTGTTGAGAATATCCATACCAGGCCTTGCGATTTCTCTAGCACGCCAAATATATGTCGTGGCCAATTCTGAAGCTGCATTAGCCCTTTCCATCAGCTGTAAACAACCAAAGAGTTAAATCAATATCACTTGGAACAAATTGATAGAGACAGCATTACTGAATTACCATTCCATTGTGTGCTAAAAGATGTTTTTCTCTTCCATGTACAAACATAAGTAAGCCATACATACAAAAACTCAAATAAAGTGTGAAGACAAAGGTAAGCATAAAACAGATTTTAACTTCATCAGTATGGAAGAAAAACCACATGCAAAACAAATGTACGAGAACTAAGAATTCGAGTGTGAATACAATGTGGTGCTTACGCTGTTTCTCGCCTATCACATTTTTGTAATATAGATTATGCTACTTATACAATGTCTCACATCACAGCTAAAAGAACTATAGTCTGAAAGGGTAACAAGATTTTACATCTTTTCTCTCCTGTGATCCTTCTGGTAAAGAAATATCTTGGAGCCACTCAATTTCAGCAACCCGATACCTGAAGAGAAACAAAGAATATAAAAGGAGCATACAAAAGGGTTGATCCAACATGCTATGTTTCCAGATTAATTCCCTATTAGAGGAACTCTAATATGCAGCATGGCAAACTCACCCATCTTGGTCCCATGATCGCAAGATACGAAACCGCCGTGAACCTTCGACCTATAACTAAAAGCATTATTTTCCCATCTGATAATAGATTCAAAATTCAATTGTTTATTTTATGGCATTATCAATGGATTTTCATCAATCAACAGGGCTACAGCAGTTTCTTCGAGCACCAAGTGTTCAACACATCGGTCCGTTGTATTGGGTGAAAGGTTCATTTTTAAGATACAGATTAAAATAAGTATCTGTAAAATATTCTTACAGTAAACAGAAGTTTACTATGAGTTCGTATCCAGAGAGGTGATTGCATGCAATATATTTTTACAGACATAAAACTCAAGATTGTAAGGTAAGCTAGTATGTGCAATTGCATGCACTCAAAATAAGCCAAACCAACCTAGAAAAGAAGCCATAAGCTCAAGTATAAAATCTTGCAAAAAGATTATGGTTTTACCTCTAGATAGAAACGACCATCTGGAAGTGACTCACACCTACATATATATGTGGAGATGAGACTGAAAGTATGACCATAAGTTTGGGAAATAAACAAGGAACAACTAAACTTACTCCAGAATTTCCACCTCACATCCACAGTCAGCTACAGTACCCGTAGCAGAATCAATAGCAACCTGCAATATTCAAGCCAAAAATAAAGAAATTAATGAATGTACACTTCAAAACAAAGGGATTATTTTAGATTAGTTACTGACCATTCCCATGCGATGATTCCCTTCCATTATCCTCCTTACCTGTTTGAAATCGGAAACACAATGCTGAAACTTATCGGCTATTGCACAAACATATTGTACCATGTTTAAAAGGTATAGAAAATAGGCTAAAAGTTGCATGGATAACATGAAAGATATACAGATGGGAAAAACAGCCGACTGGATTGCTGGCAGGCTGTACATGGAGAAACTTGAGACAACAAAAGATGACAGATACAGTTATGTTATCATGTTTTCCCTTTTTTGCACTACAACTAGGATTTAGGAAAAAGATCAGGTTGTAATATTTTTTTGACCTGAATACTGCCGGGCTTTGCCCCGCAGTTTTAAATTGTAATAAAAAGAAAATATTTACATAAAAGTTACAAAGAAAAAAAACTCTCAACAATAAGCTCTAAGTTATATCGTTTGCAACCAATCAAGAATTAAGCTTTCCGGGACTCTTTCATCCTACAGGTAAGTAGTAGAACATCTTGTTTGAAGGTCCAATATTTTAACCCTCGTTACAAGCTTCCGAGGAAAAATATGAGTCCTGCTTAGTTGTACACTTACCACCATGTAACATGTACTGGACTTTTCTTTTGGGGAAAAAGATAAAACATTATTGTTCTCAACAAATGGATCTGACAGAAAGATCAACTGAATTTATCACAATTGTACCATCAGCCTGTAGCGAGGTTCAAATATGTTCAGTGCCATCTTTTGACAGGGCAGTACAACATCCATAACAAAGAGAGGCATCATATCAACGCCTGCATATGTCATAGTCTCATGTTCTGACTTCCTCTCAGCATATTCTTCAGGAAAATTTTTCTGAATTATGTTGCTCAGCGTTACACTGAAACATTTAATCATATTGTCATCAGACATGTCAACAGAAAATATTAAAGCAAAGAAGAAACAAAATTTCAAAGAACTTAGATTACCTTATAGGATAAGTTTTTGGACCAATAAAAAGAACTGTTCGACACATAGGGCATTTATTGCCTACAGGAAATAGCACATAATGTGAAGTTCAGATATTAAAAGAAAAGCTAATCAAGTCTCTGAATATTTGCTAAGCTCACCATGATCCATTGACTGATGTAAACAAGAGCGACAGAATGAGTGCCCACATGGAGTGGTGACTGGCTGAAACAATAGCTTGAAACATAATGTGCACTTAAAATCATCTGTCCTATCTAACCTTGGACGTCTAGCTCCAGCTGCAATATTTGCATTTCTGTGCAGATCACTGAGACAACTTTGCAGGACAGGGCTATACATGCAGCAAACAGATGTTATGCGCTAGAGGTTAATTTTACATTTAACAGATACCTGCAAGATATGTGTTGCAATATTCGTAGTCTAATGCATCAGCAGTTGTACCTGAGGGGATCAACTTGAAGCCCAGCAAGAATGGCCTCCTGTGCCTCGTGATACTGCTCCAACTGTTTGTCAAGGTGTTAGTTGCTATTTAGACTACATGAACATGTATGCAATGAAAAAAGGTCTCCATGAGTACACAATACGCATGCCAGTTGCAAATGGTTGGTAGGCTGGTAGCACAATAGAATCTGAGGAGATTCCATGAAATCTTATAAATCTAATCTGTCTGAAGAGGTGCCACAAAATTTGTAAAAATTTAATCAGCTAATGGTCCCTTTTAATGGTGTCTCGTGCATAATAAAGGGTTAAAAAATAGAACAGTACTTGAACTCATATTAAAAAAACTAGAAATCTAAAAAAACATTTGAAGTTTGAAATTATGCAATATCCCCTCTCCCCCCACATTTTCATTGTCTAGCTTCTCTCTGAGTCTTCTTTTTGTATCCATCTGTGATCTATCATCAATCTCTGTTGTAAAAATCATTTTCCTATCCAAGAACATAACAACTTGGTATCACAGCCACCCTCCATGGCCTCAACTGCTGACCTATCTGACATCAACGCTATCATAAACAAGATGATGCAATAGAAAGCGCAAATGCAGCATGCGCAAGTGGATGCCAATGCTCGTCTTGATCTGGTGAGCTCTTTGCTGCAGTCCACAGAGACTTGTAATGCAGGTGGAAGCGCTGGAGGTACTGTCATCAATACCCACTATTGTGCAAGGCTACGTAGAGACAAGAGTCGCTGGGCACATGCCAGTACTAGGTGGTGACCAGGTACAGAAAGATGGTGGCATGCCTCACAGCTTTGGAGGAAGCTGATCTTGCCACCAAGTTGGCAGCACAAGTGCCAAGGAATATGGCATTGGAAAAGAGACCAGTGGTGCCACTAGCCAGAGAGACATGAGCAGTTCAGGTCTCCAATACTAAGCAACCCACTGGGGGAGTTGGCAAGGTACAACAGACAAACAGTAGATAAGTAATAGGAGAAATTTATTGGCACTGTTTTGTCTCATGGATGACCTCCCTCCAAACAAATGCGCCTGTTGAAAGAAAATATTGAACCCGCAGAAATACAGGTCACCATGTGCTGCACAATGCTACCTGAACCGCTGCTTGAGGATGAGCTTTCTTATGAGGGGAGAAAATATCATGAACATGGTCATGCATAGCACCTAAGAGAAGGCAGTAACGAGCAGCCAACAGTCAAGCATCAACTAGAGATGATTCATTGGAATTCTTATTTTAGATTGTTAGTTGCATTACTTGGCCTTAAGCCAACCAACTAGGAAAAGATTGATTGTATTCTATCTTTAGTTGAACTACCTGCTGAGATCAACTACACAAAGAGTAAACCAGAAATAGCCCCACGCCCTCCCATTTTCCTCACTCCATCCCTCCTTCCCTCCCCCTACTTCTTGCTTTCTCTCTCGGTATGCTTGTTACTCCCATTTTTTTGTTCAATCTGTACACACACATGCAAGCATGTAACAGTAATAACTATTTAAAGTGGTGCTAGCAGATGAGACTAACTGGCGAAAGTGTTATACAGAGTGAAGCTTTTGCAAATCGCAATGCTTAATACTAGTCAGTTAAACATTGTCCATTCAATTCATTTCTCCTATTCAGGAATAAACACTAAAATCATTGGCCCTATAAAATGATATTGAAGCAAGGACAAATCTATAATCTCTGGCTAACAAATGATACTGAAGCAAGGATATACCTAAATTCCAGATTATACTAGTGAATTTTAAGAAAGTTTTACCAGGATAAGCGCATATGCCTTGAGAAGATATGGTCTTGGAGAATTACTGTCGATAGCTAATACCTTCTCTGCATCTTTCAGCGCTAACTGTAATTGAATAACAAATTATAAACAACACCGTACAGAAAACATAAGAACTAATGCACTGTATTCACATATTTCACATCAGATGCTAAATATTTATATAACAACTTATACCTCCGCATGCGTTGTGGGATCAAGACCATTCAATGGTTGGTACTCTGAGTCAGCTGCTGATCTCTCCCTCAACACTTGACTTATCCTGTCATAGAAGTAGCCAGTTAGCCACAACAAGGGTATGAATACAGATCAAACATATCCATACAAAATTGAGCAAATGCATTAACAAACATGCAATTGGTACATCATATTGCATATGAATGGTATCGATGGGGTACTAAAAGGACAGTGTTAGGGAACTCACATACAGAAAGCAGAACTTCGGTTGCTAAGGATAATGGGATCCCCTAATCTCAAAGTTTGTGCTTTAGAGTAAAAGGAAATTGCCTGAAACAGAACCATACCAAGTATCACAAACAACAAAACCAGCAAATTAAAGGAATCAAGCTTGTACAAGTGAAGACCTCAAGAGAAACATAAGTAACAATGCATAATTTTATAATAAGGGCCGTTGATGCTACATACATGAAGAATAGGTTGTAGGGACATGAATCAATATAAGGAGTATTGTAAAGCCAATAACAGATTCAAGATTTGGAAAAACTTTGTTAGACTAATAAGGTGAGGAGATGCACTTGGACAAAATTATTCTGTATTAACTCAAACAATAAGGACTTCATTTTTCAAAAGGTATTAAATTGGAAAAAAAAACAGCTCTCTGTCGACTACTAAATGCACAACCTTTTACACACCAATGGTTCAGTGTGAAAACATAAATATCAGTAAAATGAGAATAACATAAAGTAGCAATACTAGATTTTTTGAATCTGAACAGTCCATAAATTAAACGGTTTCGAGAAATTAAATATGGGAAGAACATTATTACTGAGTGAATAAAAGTCACAAAAGAAATAATAAAAGAGGGAAAAGAATTATTAAAAAAGTGGACAATAAAGTTCAAATTGGAGTAAATATAAATCTAATTCTAAATTAAAATTTAAACAAAGAAGTTGCTTTGATTGAAAAAAGGATTCAGGGAAACTAAAAAATCCAAAAAAAATCAAACCGAAGAAGTAGTCCTGAAATGTTTATGGCAATTAGGCATCAGAAACTCAAAAGGGAATCCATAAAAACTAATAGATCCTAAACATCAAAGAATCATTGAACACAAATGTTCAGGCATGCTGAGAGGAATAGCAAAATTTTCTTTAATGGGCCAAGTAAAATGGGGGGATTAACTCTACAAAATTGCAAAATGGCATACAACATGAGATTGACAAGTGTGTCCTGGGGCCACATTGTTTGGGCACATTATTTCCTAACTAGCTTGATTTATGTCGCTCAAGAAGCATTTACCATTAGGGCAACGCAAGAGATCACCTAACATTAGATCGCAGTTTTTATAAAAAACTTACCAATTGCAGGACTTTTTATGTGTACTTTTAGTAGTCCATTGTTTAGGGAGAAAACAGAGGAGAGCTACTACTATCAAATAAGGCCCCGATGTGGAATGCTACCAAACTGTATGACTAGAAGAATGCCCTAATTGCAGGACAATAGGATGTTCAAACCAAAACAACAAATTTTCTGAAGAGATGACTCATTACTTGCTATTAAACCATCCACTATGAATATCAGACATGATCAGAGAAAACCAAATATGGAGGTAAAATTCTAATAGCAGGAAGGTACATTTTGTACAAACACGGTATTTCATTTCCCAGGCTAGGTCAGGAAAAAAAATCATACCCAGTAACAGTAAGTGCCAGTTCTATCAGTCATACTGTCAGGGGCAGGATGGAACTAGAGGGCTACACTGGCAGCACGAACGAAATTCGGGGATGAGGAGGAGGGCGGACGCTCAGCTAACTCCTTACCTCGTCGAAGCGGCCGTCGCGGAAGGCGCGGGCGCCACGCTGCGCGAGGTCGAACACCTCGCGGTACTTGTCCGGGGCCATCCCCATCTCCTCCTCCCTCTCCACCTGCGCAGCCACCACCACCAAAATCAGAAACCCAACCGAGCACACGCGTGCACGCGTGAGCGCGAGCGGGGGTACAGTACAAGTAGGTAAAAGGAGCGAAGTGGACGCACCCACGGGAAGTCCTCGGCGACGAGAACGGCGGCGAAGGAGGTGGCGCCCGGCGACGCCATTGGAGAGATGGCAGCTCGCGCGAAGGACGGGGGAGTAGGGTTCGGAGTCCGTTGGGAATGGGGGGGGGAGCAGGGAATTGTGGAGTTTGGAGGAATGGGGAGGAGAGGAGAGGAGGGGGAAAGTGGTGGTGGGGGAGCCTGCGGCGTTCCTGCGGTGGTGCCCAGAAGTTTTTGCGCGGCTGCGGCCGCGAAGACGTGTCGCCGTAAGGACTCGATCACGCCATCCGATCCCTCAACAACGACAGCCTGTGACTGAGCACAGTGCGTCTTTTTCTTCCCGTTCGGTCCGAGTTTTCATCTTAGATTTTTTTTATTAGCAATTAGGAAAAATCCAAAAACCTCCTACAAATTGGTTGTGTTTCTACTCTTCCTCGTAAAACTCAATTTTGTACATAAATCCTGCTATAAGTCAATTTTTTTTCTAACTTTTACACGTCCTATTTTCATAGATTTCTCCTTATTATTTTAATTTATCATTTCAATTTCTCGCACCTATGGGCCTCTAGTGCGTCCTCCCTATATAGTCATTGAAGTGTTGATCAAGTTTTTTGTTAGCGCGTCCTCTCTTGCCGTCTTACGGAAGCTGAAATACATATTGTTTCCTTCTCTAAGTTCTTTCTACAGTATATGATCGCCATGTTTCGTTCATAGAATTATAAAGTTAAGAGATTTGTATATTTGGCGAGGTGACATAGGTTCCCATTTGGCAAGAAATTAACTTCTAGTTTCAGTTTCAATTTGTGTATTGTGAGTTCTTTAACCAGAAATATAAAAAAATAGCGATTCTACCCTTTGTGAACATTTTGAACCTATTGAGAGTAGCTATAGGAAGTTGCTCTTGGGCTATGTTTGTGAATTATATTGAACAATCATATTGTGTAATCTGGTGTGCTGATCACAGCAGAAAAAAAAAAGGAAAGGAGAAAAGGTGCAAAAAAAAGAGTTTAGTAAAAACACAAAAAAGTTAAAAAAAAAAAGTGTTGCGGTCACAACATTGATTGATTATATCAGAAGTTATACATTTGTTATTTTGTGCAAATCTTGTAGCCCAATTCTATATTTGAGCAATCAGCTAACGTCTCTCCTTGTACTTTCACAAAATGAGCTTTGGTTTGAAATTCATATTGTTATGGCTCCTTCCTTAGTTGCATAGGTCCCATTATCATTGCGCATGAGTTTATATATAGTTCATTTATATCCTATGGTCAGAAACTAGGTATATTGTTCTAGCTTGGATTATTACTTAACAAAACAATAACTCAAATTCAAAATATCTAGGACAAACATAAGCTCTCCAAGCTCCACATATTTACTACTTGTGCATTTGTTCCTGAATTGTGAATTTGCTTAACTATCACCTTTAAGTATCTACCATCAGGGGACGCCCCACGGGGCTTCCTCCTAGCACTTTTGAAATGATATTTCTATTATTGGTCCTAGCAATATACCTAGAGCAGGGCATGGTGCCTATCTAACTATGTCGAGGCCTGCTTCAAAACTAAAGGACGTGCATTAGCACTATGGCTTTTCTGCCTCCCGGAAGTCGTCTCAAAGCTCTGACTCTCGAGAGAAAGTCTTGCCTTTGGCGGGAGGACTCCTTCTGATTGTAGCTTGAAGGGGAAAAGCCACCAATACACTTGAGGACTTTTTCCCATGGCAGTATAGCATGATTGCGACAACCTTTCTCAGACTATAAGGCTTCCTGGAATCACTCAATCAGCTAACTTGAAGATAGGAAGTGATGGCAGGCATGATACATCACAAATTAGCGCACCTTTAAGAATGAAAGTAGCTTTGGCCTTCGAAAGAGCTTATTAGAAAAGATTTTTTTAGTCGAGCCAGTGAAGAGAGCAATGAATGCCAAAATCAATTTCCATGGCTCCTGACCTGAAATATGCATTGGGACCCATAAGGACAATATGCGGATCATCTCCTTTCCTTCCTTACAACTACGAGAAACTCTTTATTCTAAACAGGAAAGCATCAACAACTTCCATTCCATATAGATCATTGTGGCATGAACTAAATTCTACATTTTCCCACCCCCACTAGTGCCCATCGATCATTTTGATAGAAATGAGGTAGACTGGAAGCTAAAGCCAATAGACCACTAGAACTAAAGCTAATTCCATATAGATCACTTGCTTTCCCGAACTGGATAGTAGAATTTTATCAGCACTAAACTTGAAACGCGTTGATGACTCTAATCTTTAGATCTGCCACCAATGGAACTAATCAATCACTTGCTTTACCGAACTAGACAGCAGAAAAATTTTATCAACAATGAACTTGAATCGCGTCGATGACTCTAATCTTTAGATATGCCCCTCATCTCAAGAAGGAAGCGTAAGAATATCGATTGGTAAAAAGGGTTTAGTTGAGAGTTTCCACAATATTTTTTTTGTTTATTTGCTGCTGTAGATAGGAACTTTTTCATAACTAAACATGGTAGGGATTGAAAAACATGATGATATTGAAGAGGACGGTCACATCAAGCCAATTACTCATCTGCAATATAATGCATCGATAGATGTGTTACGAAGGGAGATGAATCCCAGAATGGATACACTAGAGCAAAGAACAGATGAACTATATGATAATTTAAAAAAGATTGTCCAAGACTTTGAGGTGCAAGTAAACAACAATATGGAGCAATTGAGGCAAAACATTGTTAATGATCTTAAGCGAGTTTTGAGGTCTCCAGCTGAGGATGGCAGTGTTCATGTATCTTTGCTTGATGAGACAGATGCCAAGGTTGCTGCTCATGAGCAACCTAAAGCACAACAAAGTCGTAATGATGCTACTATACATCCACGAAGGCCCGGACATGGTGATGGAGGCAATGGAAGAGGCCGTGGCCGTGATGGCTGTGGTCATGTTGCATTGGGTGCACATGGGGCTGATGTTGATGTAGATTTTGAGTTGCATCGTAACGATGAGTACCAACGGTGCCATGCTAACAATGGCGAGCATGCAGACAGATTTGAAAAGCTCAAGATTACTATACCCAAATTTTGTGGCACCAACGATCTCGAGGAGTATCTCACTTAGGAATTGAAGATTGATAAGATTTTTCGTATGCACAACTATAAAGAAGAAACGAAGCTACAAATGGCCTCATTTGAATTTGATGAGTATACACTGTTTGGTGGGAGCAAGTGCTGAACCAAAGGAGGGAAAACAATGAACCTACTGTTGCTACATGGGTAGAGATGAAGCATGAGATGCATGCACATTTTGTTCCTAATCACTATAAAGTGATCTTTTTGAAAAATTATAGAATATGAAGCAGGGAACATGATCTGTGGAGGAGTACTACAAGAAGATGGAGAAAGCCATGATTCGACCCAGAGTGCAAGAAGATGAAGAGCAAACAATGGCACGTTTCCTTAAAGGTCTAAACCATTCCAATAAGCGTATAGTCAATTTTCATATATACAACAGTGTTGTTCAATTGGTGCATCAAGCTACTGTTGGTAGTCGTTAAGCCCTATTTCAACGACCAACCTTCAGTAATAAAATGGGTAAAATAGTGTTCAATGCATCGATTTGGTTTAGAATAATCTATTTCCACAAGTTTTGTCATGTCTTAGTTATTTTGTAGGTAACACTCAAATAATGAATAAATGCATGGAAAAAGAGAAGAGGGAACCGGCCAAACCTGACGGCTCGGTCGGCCGGCCAGGCTAGAGAGCCGGGTGGCTCCTTCTCCATCAGGAAGGCGGTTGAGAGCAGGCCAGCCAGCCAACCCCTTAGGTCGGCTTGGTTGGCCACTCTCCTGGCCCGGCTGGCACGCCCAATCAACCTAGAGGCTGACCGACCTAAAAAGGAGCTGGTGCACCCCAATAGGCTGGCCGACCCAGCCCAAAGCACCAACCAGCTGCAACCGTCTTCACCGGAGTATCCAATGCCAGAAATTGCCTCTGGGAGTCGATCTTCACTGTTCACGAGGAGACCGACCTAGAGCAGGGTGGATCGGGCGGCCACGTGGCTAGGCCGGCCGGCCGGTGCACCGATCTGGGTGGGGTATAAATACCCTCCTCACTCACTTCACTCACACACCATCCTCGCCAAAGAGCAGCAAAAGCTTCACTTTTCCATTTTGTAGAGTAGTAGGAGTGACATAGGCCTCCGGTTGTTTATGACGACATAATTCGTCACAACCGATTTTTCACGTCAGTGGCTGCTAGATCATAATGTTCTACCATGTCAGATCCATGTCAGCAGGTCACCCATGTGGCGAAACCACAACAGTCATTTCATGACTTTTTTGGCTAGATTAGTTACGGTTTCGAGCATCATAAATTTATGACGATTGAAAAAATCATCACAAATATTTGCGACGAATGTCTCTTTTGCGTCACAAAAGGTGATCCTGAACACGCTTTCTGTGACGAGTGATATTTATCACAAGGTCGTCACGGGATACGTTTAGTGATGAATTTTCACAACTTTGTGACAAAATTGGGCCATCACAAAAGGCCAAATCCTCTGTAGTGTAATTTGAAGATACTAGTTTGGTGCACGATGCATATATCTGCACAGGGGCAGACCTAGAAATGGACCAAGGCCTGCGCCGCTCCATAGAAGTTTTGGCCCAACACAAGTTTATATGGTGAAAATTCGAAATCCTGAATGAACCTTTAATCCTAGCCCCGGGCCATGGCCTAGGTTGCTATGGGTCTGGGTCCACCCCTGTATCTGCACCAAAAGATAGTTCATGTGCATAGAGATATCGATAGCTTGTACATCAGCAGCAAATTAAGTAGTTGTACGCCCATTGCAGTTGTGACCAGAGAGAAACCATATCAATAGGTTTCATCCTTTTGATAAAAAAAATGATTGTGTTGATAAAAAAAAAGTCCTACAATATCAATAAGTTCAGGCAAACCATCTATAATGCACTGGAGCCATCTTTAAAAGATGCACTGTAGCCATCTCTTCACAATGACAGATGCACCACTTAATTGAAGCTCCAACAATAGCAGCATCCATAATTATAAAGGTGCAGAAACAAGTTTCATCACTAGTTCACATCTGAACTACATCAGTAGAGTTCAAATGAAAGAGCCACATTCTTTTTTAACTACAAGCAAGCATTACTGACATGTAGTTTAATCATGCGGCTGGGTGGGAGGCGGCGTGTGGGCAAGGCTGCCGACGGCGTGTGGGGGCCAGCGCCGGTGAACAGAAGACGGCAGCCCATGGCGGCTTGGCTCAGGCAGAGGAGGAAGATAGAGAGAGCGCGATGACTCTCGATGCATCGACTTAACCTAGTTGAATGATTCCACTAGAGGCATTTTGGTCAGTAAAGATGGAAAAAGCGACAAAAACATTTTTATTTTGAAGACATGGAAGAAATAGCATTTTAGCAAAGATCTCTTGTTAAAAATAGCATTTTAACGAATTCTATTTAGACGATAGTATTATAGTGAAACCCATAGTTGAGGATACCATAATCCCCCAAATTTCTCATTTCTATACGATAGGGAGGGAAGCTGCTTCCACAAATACCCAACAAGAGTGTGTGAGTCCGTAGGCTACTAGGTATACTTAATTTGGCTACACATTTCAGAGGAGGAGAGGCGTGACAGGAAAGGATATTGGCCCAGCTTGGGGATACAACATGGCCATCATGGCGACCAGGTGATGAGGTCAAGGTCGATATTGCCCGTGTTGTATTTGTAGAAGCTCAAGTTCGTCGTCACTGGCCGGCCGATGCAACGACGAGCTCGAGCACGGTCGTCAGCACTCGTCATGCATGGCTTAGCCATCACCCTAATGCTTGTGGCACGTATGGCCGGACCACCACACGGCTCCTCTCAGCTAGCCTTGCCCACACCCTTGCACACTTGCGACATCGGACGGCATCCTGGCCTTTGCCCTGCCATTTTAGCTTCTTCACCTAGGAGAGAAAAAAAGGAGAGGATAAAGGAGAGAACAAAAAGGTGGTGGGCCCAGAAAAAAATCTAAAAGTGGATTTAGTCCCTTTCTTTTATGGTTTTAAAAAACATTAGAAATAATTTTTGTGCTAAATATATTTGGAATTATCAATAAGCTCTCGTGTTATCATGCCCTATGGCTGATGTGACTTAATAAATTAGTTTCCATGATTTGACCACATTTGGTTTTGCTTCTTTTTACATGCTACTCTTTCCATCCTAAAATTTAAGCACTTTTTAAGTTTTTCATGGCGATTAGAAGATAGGTGAAATTAAATAGTGATGGGTATGATTAATTGATATGAGTAAGTATATAGAGAAATTAAATAAAATATGATTGTGATCGACTGAGATGAGAAAATAGTTGAAAAAGTTATCATATTCTAGGACAAATTTTAAACGTTAGAACTTGTTATATTTTGAGACATATGTAGTGGTCATTATATAAATGTGACCACATACTTTTCTCGTAAAATGTAATTTTCTAAACTGACAATTAAAATGTAATTTTTCTATATATCAAAGTAAAATAAAGTGTAGCCATGATTACCGTTTCCTATTATTCAAAGGGCAGATCCGAAAATTGAAAAACTACAATTGACATTTTTTAAATAAAACTTTTGGTCATTATAGTGAGGAAAATCATAAACATGCGCATAAATTTAAATTAATTACTATATACAATTTTTCATGTTCTTCCATGATATTAATACATATTTCTATACAATTTACAATTTAATTGCATTATTTTAAACCAACTAAAGTAGTCTATTTACAAATTCTTCATATTCTTCCTTGATATTAAATGTAAGATCTCTATACTGACTACAAATTAATAGCATTGTTTTAAATCAATTAAAGTAGTCTAGATATAAATTTTTATGTTCTTTCAAGATATCAATGCAGGATTTCTATACTAATTGCAAACTAATTAATTGTATTAAACTAGGAGATCCAACTTCTAACATGTCAGTTGGATGAGAATGATCCTACCGTTCGGATCGAATGGTGTATGTTTACTTTGTTATATCTAGCAAAAATACAACTTCCTATTTTTATATTAGTATAGATGCACAAATATTGGGGATGAACTAAGCTATTGAGGACTAACACATCCATGCTGACAAGGAAAAAAATCACATTATCAATGATAAAATAAATTATTTCAAGGAACTGAGGCTTATAAATCCACATTACAACCCCAAAATTTCCAAAAAGGTTTACAAATCAACTCTCAATTTAAAAACTGGTCACTATTAAACCATAGTTTTTAAAAATTATGTACTTTTCAACCTTAGACCAAATTTAGAGTGGTTTGGGATGGCATGCTGTGGATGTGACGATGTGGTGTAAGGCTGAAAAGAACTATTAATTCTAAAACTATTAAAATGACTTAAAAACAATTAAAAATTGACATTTTTTTGGTTTTGAGCAAAATAAAGAGTAGTTGGCATGTAGAAAATGGTTCTCAAATATAAATAACCATATTTTAAGTGACAATTGCACTTTATTCCACTCTAAAATAAATCGTCAAAATTCTGAACAGTCCAATGAACATGCAACTAGGAATTTTTTTTGACCAATTACTTATTTTTCAAATTCAAATAAAAAATCCATGACTAAAAATATTAATTTCTTAGCTGGTTATAATCGTTGTAAAAAACTTGCTTTGTTTATTCGTTAATATAGAAAAATCTACTGCTGGGCCAAGGCTTGGCAGTGTTTCCATAAAAATATATATGTTTAATTTTTGAAAATTTAAAATTACTTTAGACAATTCTAGAAAAGTCTCAGTTGTACATTAGTGTATCTTAAACCTAAATAAATTGGGCACATAGCAAAATTACATTATATTTTATCCACACAATGGCTTTATCCAATTTAGGAAACTATTTTCTTTGGATCAATATTCTTTACTTTGTATAAAATTTATGTATGTTGTAGAAATATCATATAGATCAAGTACTCCCTCCGTTTCTTAATAATTGACACTAGACACTATTTACTTTTGAACTTCGACCACTCGTCTTTTTTGTTGAATATTTACAAATACTGAAAATGATGACATGTTATTAAAGTGGGGTATGTCCTAAATATAAGAATCAAACTTTTCTTCGCTTAGGTCTAACAATTAAAGAGCAATTAATGGTCAAAGTTTAAACGAGGAAGTCAAAATTCTTAGTTATTAAAAACGGAGAGAGTAATAATTTTATAATTCAACTACTAGTTTTAAATTTGAAAGTTATTTCAGAAATTTGAAAGTTATTTCAGCCTTACAATAAAATGTTGCCATATAACACAAAGTTATATAGAACCACCTTAAATTCATGTCAAATTTTAGAAGTGCACGGTAATGAATGTTTAGGGTAAAATAACATGTGATTTTTAAGCCAAGGTTGATCTTCATAGGCTAGTGAAATTTTAGGGCTATAAATTAGACTTTCTTTGCAAGACCTCCTTTAAGATGCAGGAATGGTAAATGGTAAATGGTAAAATAGGGAATAACAAAAACATTGAATTTTAGTATAACTAGAAAGTTGAATCTTATATTAAATTTAAAATCTAATGGATGAGGACTCATGATAACGTGGCTTAACCTGATGACTGCTTTATAGGAGTAAATGATGTCAGTGGGTTCCAACTATGTAGAAAGAAAGGATGCATATGCAAACAAAGAAATACAAAATACATAATAATTGCATGAATAACTGTTTGGATGGGTCACAGAGAAAAAGAGAATTTCATGACAAAGATAGACATAAAAGGACATTTATAAGAGGTTGAACTTTATGTTAACTTTTCTCTAAAATCTCTGTGCATTCTAATATTTTATTTCCAAGGATCAAATAGAAAAAACCATATAGAATTGGATTTTGTATGATTTAGATTATTAAGCGGATTATTTCGCCGATCATTGGTTTGATTGTAGAGATAAATTAAATATTTTATGTAACAGCCCTAAAAATGACTAAATTTTAAAACCGTTTTTAATTTTGGTGAATTTTCAAATGCCCACATTGAGTTTGTCGTTTCGTTAAATTTTTAAAATCGTTCTTCGTTCGTTTTTTCTTTTTCTTTTTATTTTCTCGAAAGTGCAATCCATCCATCCATCCGTCCATCCCAAACCCTTGCGACGAGTCCGCTTTCCCGTCGGGTCATTGGCCCATCTTTCTTCCACTCGTCATCGACCCGTTTTATGGTGAAGTCAGTATCCGATGCCATAGAGACAGTAGTATTATGGTGAAGTCAGTATCCAGTACGCAATTTTTCAAAAGAATGTTATCATTGCAAACTAGTGGGACACATCCATCCAAACTACCCCTGGAGAAACTTTCCGACGGATGTTGCACAAATCAGAGCAAGAGCCCAGGGTACTGTGCCATGTATTGTGCCGCAGAATCAGAACGTGGCAGGACGTGGAGTAGGAGTGCCCAACCGTGGAGCAGCAGTGCCAAATCACGGAGGACAGGTTGGAGCTGTTGCAGGATGAGGACGACCTAACCCTAGAGCTATTCAGGGAAGGGTCAATCATGTTTTAGCCAAGGATGCCACTAGAGCTACGGATATTATGCTTGGTATGTTTCTTGTTAACTCAGAGCCTGCTTTGTTTTTATTCGATTCGGGTGCTATACATTCTTTTATTTCTTTGGCTTTGGTAAAGAAGCGTGGTTTAAGCCTGATAGCTTTAAACAACACCCATGTGATCCATGCCCCTGGATCAGATATGAAGTCCCAGCTTAAGTGCCCTAATATAGAAATCTAGATAGAAGGAGTTGCCTTTTTAGCAGACCTTATGCTACTAGAAATGCAATGGTTGGATGTTATATTGGGAATAGATTGGTTGCATAAGTATAAGAGAAAGATGGATTGTGAGAATAAGATTATTAGTTTGGTCAACACTGAAGGGAAGAAAGTAGAGTTCTGAGCCAAAAGACCCTTGTTGCTACCATTGCCACAGTCACTAAACACCATGGTCGTAGAAGGAGTTGAGAAAGTACCAGTGGTTAATGAGTTTCCAGATGTTTTCCCAACAGAGTTGCCAGGAATGCCTCCAGAAAGAGAAGTGGAGTTCTCCATCAAGCTGAAACAAGGAACCAAACCCATAGTGAAGACAATGTACCGTATGGCTACCCCTAAATTAAAGGAGTTGAAGAAGCAGATTGATGAACTAGAAGGTAAAGGTTTCATAAGGCCAAGTGTGTCAGAATGGGCTGTCCCAGTGCTATTTGCTAAGAAGAAAGATGGTACACTAAGGATGTGTGTGGATTACCGAGTGCTTAATGAAGCAACTATGAAGAACAAGTATCCACTGCCAAGAATTGATGATCTGTTTGATCAATTGAAGGAGCTAAGGTGTTTTCGAAGATTGATCTGAGATCAGGCTATCATCAACTGAGAGTTAGAGAAGAGAACATATCAAAGACTGCATTTACTACCAGATATGGATTATATGAGTTTACTGTGATGCCATTTGGAGTGACCAATGCACCTGCAGTTTTTATGGGGTTGATGAACAAGACCTATATGGACTATCTTGACAAGTTTGTGGTAGTTTTTATAGATGATGTTCTTATATATTCATCCAGTGAGGAAGAACATGAAGAGCATTTGAGGTTGGTTTTGGAAAGATTAAGGGAACAAAAGTTATATGCCATGTTCTCCAAGTGCGAGTTTTGGATGAAGGAAGTATAGTTCTTAGGCCATATCATCACTGCAGAAGGAGTAAAAGTGGATCCAGAGAAAGTTAAAGCTGTATCAGAATGAGAGCAACCACAGATAGTGAAGGATGTCCGGAGTTTCTTGGGAATGGCAGGATATTATCGGTGTTTCATTGAAGGATTTTTTAAGATAGCTAGGCCTCTCACCAACCTCTTGAAGAAAGATGTGCCACTTGAATGGACAGATAAATGTGAGAAGAGTTTCCAAGAACTCAAAACAAGACCGATGACCACTCCAGTGTTAGCTTTGCCTGACAATAAGAAGGATTTTCAGGTATATTGCGATGCTAGTCGTCAAGGAATTGGTTGTGTTTTGATGGAAGAAAGAAGAGTAGTAGCTTGTGCCTCTCGTCAACTCTGACCGCATGAGCAGAATTACCCAACACATGACCTTAAATTGGCAGCAGTTGTGCATGCACTGAAGATTTGGAGATACTATTTAATTGGAAATAAGTGTGAAATGTTCATAGATCATAAGAGTTTGAAGAACATATTCACTCAACTTGACCTGAATTTGAGGCAGCGAAGATGGTTAGAGTTGATAAAGGACTATGATTTGGATATTTAGTATCATCCAAGAAAAGCAAATGTGGTAGCTGATGCCCTAAGTCGAAAGGCGTATTGCAGTAATGCAATGGTTCACGAATGCTTAGAGCCATTGTTGAAAGAAATCTGCCAGTTGAGGTTGGAGTTTATTGATCAGTCTAGTGTTTGCACTATAGAAGTGAAGCCAACTCTAGAAGAGGAAATAAAGAAGGCACAATAGGAAGATCCACAAATCTAGAAGATTAAGAAAGATCTCCAGGAAAATAAGGCACCAGGTTTTGCAGAAGACAACAATGGAGTTCTAAGGTTCTAAGGAAGGATATGTGTCCCAGATAAGAAAGAAATCAAGGATCTGATATTACAGGAAGCACATGATTCATTGTTTTCGATCCACCTAGAAGCACAAAGATGTATCAAGATCTGAAGAAGACCTTTTGGTGGACTGATATTAAGCAAGAGATTGCAGAACATGTGAACTTATGTGAGGTGTGTCAGAAAGTTAAGGCTGACTATCAACAACCTGCAAGATTGATGCAACCATTGCCTTGTCCTGAATGGAAGTGGCATGAAATAGGAATGGATTTTATAACAGGATTGCCGAAGACTAAGGATGGATATGATGCTATATGGGTCATAGTCGACAGGTTAACTACAGTGGCACATTTCTTACCTGTTAAGCAGACTTATGGAGGAGATAAGCTAGCTGAATTATATCTAACGAGGATTGTTATCTTACATGGAGTTCCGAAGAAAATAGTATCCGACAGAGGAATACAGTTTGTATCCAGGTTCTGGAAATGTTTTCAAGAATTATTGGGGACAAAATTAAGGTTTAGTTCAAGCTATCACCCACAAACTAGAGGACAAACAGAGCGAGTGAATCAAATACTAGAAAATATGTTGAGAGCATGTGCTTTGGTCTATGGATCAGCATGGGATATTTGCTTGCCATTTGCACAATTTTCCTACAACAACAGCTACCAGTCCAGCTTAGAAATGCCACCATTTGAAGCTTTGTATGGTAGAAGATGCAGAACTCCTCTTAATTTGACAGAAACTAGAGAAGGCCAGTTGATAGGACCGCAACTTGCACATGATGCAGAAGCCCATGTCAGAATTATTAGAGAGAAGCTTAAGGCTGCACAAACCAGACAGAAGAATTACAGTGATAATCGAAGAATGGATTTAAGTTTTAAAACTGGAGACTAAGTCTATTTAAAAGTTAGTCCACTTAAGGACGTGCAAATGTTTCACATGAAAGGGAAGTTACCTCCTCGGTACATTGGACCATACCAAATTCTGAAGAGAAGAGGTGAAGTGTCATATCAGCTGCAGTTGCCTGAAGAGTTAACTGGAGTTCACCCTGTTTTCCACGTCTCACAATTGAAGAAATGTTTATGAACTCCGACAGAACAAGTACAATTACAAGGCATTACACTTCAACTAGACTTGACTTATGAAGAAAAACCTGAGAATATCCTCGAGATGACTGAACGGAGGTTATGGAATAAAAGTATTAAATTCTGTCAGGTACAGTGGAAGAATCATATAGAGGATGAAGCAACCTGGGAAAGAGAGTCTGAATTGGAAAAGAAGTACCCGTACCTGTTCAGCATTTTGGTGAATCTCGGGGACGAGATTCTTTTAAGAGGGTAGGTCTATAACAACCCTAAAAATGACTTAATTTTAAAACTGTGTTTAATTTTTGTGAATTTTCGAAAGCCCATGTCAAGTTTGTCGTTTCGTTAAATTTTTAAAATCGTTCTTCGTTCTTCGTTCATCGTTTGTTTTTTTCTTTTTCTTTTTATTTTCTCGGAAGTGCAATCCATCCATCCATCCATCCGTCCATCCCAAACCCTCGCGATGAGTCCGCTTTCCCATCGGGTCATCGGCCCAACTTTCTTCCGCTCGTCGTCGACCCGTTTTTCCTTATTACGATCCGTTTTCCCTCAGCCCAACCCACCTTTTCCCTTTCTTTCTCTTTCTCTCTCTTCTTCTGGTCCAGGCTGGTCTAGTCCAAGCCGACCCAGGCTATGGCATGCTGACCTCCCTAGTTCTGCTCTGTCTCACGAGGTAGAGCTGCTTTGGCTGATCACCATCGCTTCCTAGCCATGCCACGCAACTGTTTCCTCGCCACCTCACCACCCACGCGTCGTCTTCATGCATGTTAGCCACAATAGAAAGCTCCAGTGCCAATCCAAATGAGAATTCGAGCCAGTTCAAGTTTAGGTCTCACGAGAAGCCCCATATTATTATTGCCGATACAAAACATCGACAGTTGGCACGCTAGGTAGGGGCTTCGTCGCGATCATCATCATCAAGCTTGATGGATCCAACTACTGGAGTTGACGACATCAAGTTCTTCCTCGGGTAGACAATCAGCTTTAGGAGCCTTGTCTTCATCGCCGACGAATTCGGCGATCTCACCCTGTCTGACTCGGACTTGATCCAATCGGCCAGAAACCAAGCCGACTCCGCACCAGTCGGCCTACTCAACACTGCAGCAATCTTTGACGACATGCTGCGGCAATCCCCAAGATGTGCGAGTCTTGGGACAACTCTTTCTTTCGCTGTTTGACTCGGACTCAGCCTTGAGCCAGTCGAGATCGGGCTAAGAGAGGAGGGGATCGTCAATCTCCTGTTCGGACTCAGCAACGCCGCGGACAATTTCAATCTCACTCCAACGCGGCAGATCCAATCCCCCGAGGTTCGACTCGTATACGGCCTAGAGCTGCTTGAGATCGGATTTAGGGAGGTTGGAGTTGTAATTACCCCCCTAAACTACTCCGACTCCGACTCACAGTCTGACAGTAGCTCGGCAAGCTTTTCTCCACCTCGCGAAGTCTTCATGGCGTCCAAGGGCTCAACTCCCACTCAAGATGCACGCCGACTACGCGACCAGCAAGAGGAGGAGACTCACCGACTACGTGAATAACAGGAGGAAGATGCACGACACTTGCAAGCTGAGCGCGATGCTCGTAATGACAACTTGCGTAAAGCTAGGCGGATTGCACAACAGGAGATCCTCCAAACCCGAGTCGGTGACAATGACGTCTTCGTGACCCCACAACAGAACGTCGTGGCCATTGCCACATTACTCGACACCTTGTAGTTCGGGCCCGACCACCAGGCCACCCTGACAATCACAAGGATCAAAGCAATGATCACCACTGTGGCTTGTCAGCAGCAACAACAACAATCCGGAGACACCCTAATACCGTCGAACAAGAAGGCTTCAGACGCGGTGATCTCATCTGCCTCAGCACGGCGTCGCGCAGCTAGCTCTAGTCGGCATTGCTCGGAGTCTCGTCATACGTCACTCGGCAATCAGAACAATGATTGAAGGCGGCACCATGACGACCAAGATGCCCGAGGACGACTACGGCAGGATCTCCGCCACGACATCAACGCCCGACGCTGAGAATGTGAGGAAGATGAGCGTCGCCGACTAGAAGATGAGCATGAGCGTTTTGGCCTCCACCACGAGCGATTTTATCGCCGTAGCCGGAGTCAGAGTCCTCATGTGGATGAAGGAGAACCAGCGTTCACCCAAGAGCTACAGCAAGTCGACTGTCCATCGGGCTTCAAGCCGACTAGAATCGAGAAGTACGATGGGAAGACCAACCCCGAGTCCTGGCTCACGGTCTACACTTTGACGATCCGTGACTTCTGTTGACGCCGAAAACCGCCGGGGCCGTCCGGCGCCTTGGAGACACGCGAAGGCCTGGGAGATTTGCTTCACTCTAGTGCAGGTCCTAAAATCTTGAGGTTCGTAGGCGTGCCAGTCAATTTGACCCTGCAATTGACAAGGAGAGAAAATATTAGATTCATGAGCCAATCGGCTAGAAGCCGATCTGGACTCGTCTCATCGGCCGATGGCCGATTTGAACTGTAGAACTTATACATCGACTAGAAGCCGATGATGGCATGAGCAATAGCATAACAATAAACAAATATTAAACTAGCTGATCATTGAAGGGATGCTCAAAAATCGGCTGTAACCTTGATAAAATAAGTAAGCAGGATGCGTAAATAAGTAGATTAAATAAACTCCAGCCGATCGTGGTTAAAATTACTAATGTCGCCGAGAAGATACTGCCCGCACTCGTGCCCGGGCCCTTGCTCGTGCCCGTGTCCGGATCTTCGTTCGCTGTCCGTGCCCGTGCCCGGGTTCTTACCTATGTTCATCCCTGGGTCCTCGCCTACTGATCGTGCCCGGGAACTTACCTGAGCTCGTGCCCGGGAGCTTACCTGTGCTCGTGCTCGGATCGGCAGAGTAAACTAATCGGCTAGACCTTAGCCGATCATCATAGTAATGCAGGCAAGAATGTATAACAAAGCAGACAGTATAATCGGCTATGTTTATTAAAAGATAACTTACCGGCTAAGCACTCCGATAAAAACACCGCATAAAACCCATCGGCTTATTAAGAATAAAGTTATTATCGTCAGTCTAGTAGATCGGACCCAACCGTTACAGCACAGACTGATGATGATAACAAGATCTCGATAGGCCGATGGATCTAATGCGATCGTGATGTAAAATATGATAACTTATCGGCTATACACCCCAATAAGACGCTTGCGCACAAAATATCGACCTAGCAGGAATGATTTATCACTAGCAGTTTAGTAGGTCGGACCCAACCGATGCAGCACAAACTATGTATAAACCGCTCCCAGTAAGCCGATACGATCTACGCACGCGTGATGTGATAGACCTAATCAATCTATGAGATCAAACTGAACTGATGCAGCCATAAACAAAATAGATATATCGTGGTAAGCCGACTACCATAAACCGACTAGAATATCGGACCTAACCGAGGAAGTCCTAGCCGATAGGTAGCCGGGGTGACGAGACTTACCCTCTCGCAGGAGGTCGAACTTAACCGATGCAGCCCGGCTCGAGAAGCAAGAACCCGTCGAAAGGGTGGCGATGCGCCGAATTTGTATTGATCGAGTGATGATTTACAAGGTCCCCGGGCGTATGTATTTATACCCCGAGTTACATGAGTCCTTATTGGACACGGTACATGATTTCCTAATTATAACAGAAAACGCTAATAAGACCCGACCGACACGAGGTCAGGTTTCCTAAAGATAAGCACTTGCCTAATTAATAGATACAGTAATTAACCGCCATACTGTGGTCTTAACGGCCCCTTCCCGGATTTGGTCCCTTCTAGATCAACTTCCATTAATTGACTGCAATTTACTCTTCGACCGAATCTGATACAGGGCCTTACCAAATTTTGGCGTTAACAACTTCATCAAGAGGTTTTCCAAGAAGAGTAACTCGATACCAAAGATCAAGGATATGGTCGTCGTCGCTGTCTTTCGCAAGGGAGTTAAGGACACCCCATTCATCGCCAAGTTCACTTGGAAGCCTCTGTGTTTTGTCAAGGCTCTATTCGACATAGCCAACAAATATGCCGACTCGGCCGATGCTGTTGCCAAGGCCCTAGACGACAAGAAGGAGCCTCGACAGAAGGAAAAGAAAGATACTGATGATACAACCCCGACTAAGTTCGGCAATCATAAGCGCAAGTTGGACAACGTCGTAGCAGCTATGGAGCGTGGTCGGCCGTGACCCTCAAGGACGGATAATTACCAGAAAGTCATGAATGGGCCACCCTTTCCACCCAAAAGGGAAGCACGCAGCTAAGAACTGCTTCATGCTCAAGAAGTTCGTTTCGAAGCAAACAACAGCATCTGGCGATGCCAAAGACAAAGACAAGCCAGATTCGGGCGCAGCCGGCAACTACCAAGATCCCTAGACTGAGCTCAACCACATATTTGGAGGGCCGTCTGCTTACGAGTCCAAGAGAAAACAAAAGCTAACAGTTCGAGAAGTCAACTCGGTCTCGGCAGATGCCCCCCAATACCTGCGCTAGTCAGAGACGGCAATCACATTTGACCGCGCAGACCACCCCGACTGAGTCATGCATCCAGGGCGTTACCCACTTGTCCTAGATCCGGTCGTCAGGAGTATCAAGTTGAAGAAGGTTCTCATCGATGGAGGAAGTGCTCTCAACATATTGTTTGCCAAAACGCTCGACGAGATGAAGATCCCTCGATCCGAGCTACGGATGAGTACTGCTCCCTTCCACGGGGTAATCTCCGGCCTCTCTTCCACTCCACTTGGACAGATCACTCTGCCAGTTACTTTTGGCACGCTGGAGAATTTCTGCACCGAGGACATCTGCTTCGAGGTTGCCAATTTCGAGACCACGTATCATGCCATACTCGGACGGCCTGCACTAGCCAAGTTCATGGTGGTGCCCCATTATACATACATGGTGCTCAAGATGCCAGGACTAGCAGGAGTACTTTCCTTGTGCAGCGATGTTAAGCAAGCCTTCACCTGCGACAAGGAGAGCTGCGAGCTAGCCCAGTCCCAAGAGGCAGCAATTGGATGAAACAATATCCGACTAGCTGCAACATCTGCAAACAAGGACGACCAAGTTCCGGCGAAGAAAGCAGCCAAGTCCGGAATTTCGGCTAATTCAGAGACAAAGAAGATCCCCCTGGACCCTTCCGACCCCAACAAGACTGCGCTTGTCGGGACCAGACTCGACCCCAAATAGGAAGATGCGCTCGTCACCTTCCTCTAGGTGAATAGGGATATGTTTGCTTGGAAACCTTCCAACATGCCTGGTGTACCAAGGGAGGTGATCGAGCATTCCCTCAACGTCAAGTCGGGTGCCAAACCAGTCAAACAACGACTACAGCGCTTCGCACAAGACCGCAAGGATGCTATTTGGGAGGAGATAACAAAGCTCCTCGCAGCCAGGTTCATCAAAGAGGTCTATCACCCGGATTGGCTGGCAAACCTAGTTCTGATCCGGAAGAAGAATGGTAAATAGCGCATGTGCGTCGATTACACCGACTTAAACAAAGCGTGCCCCAAGGATCCATTTGGTCTACCTAGGATAGATCAGGTGGTCGATTCCACTGCAGGGTGTGAGTTGCTCAGTTTTCTTGACTGTTACTCAGGATATCATCGAATTAGCCTAAAGGAGGAGGACCGCCTAAAGACTTCTTTTTTCACACCATTCGGTGCATACTGCTATGTCACTATGCCGTTTGGGTTGAAAAATGCTGGCGCAACGTATCAACGTGCTATCCAGCGGTGTCTTCACACTCAACTCGGGTGCAATGTGGAGGCGTATGTCGATGACGTGGTAATCAAGACCAAAGTCAAGGAAGACCTTATCGCCGACTTAGAAGAAACTTTTCAAAGCCTTCGGAGATTCAAGATGAAGTTGAACCCAGAAAAGTTCGTCTTTAGAGTACATTCGGGAAAGTTACTTGGCTTCATCATATCATAGCGAGGCATCGAGGCTAATCTGGACAAAGTAAACGCTATCATGAACATGGCACCCCCGACTAGCCAAAAGGATGTACAGAAGCTGACTGGCTGCATGGCATCACTTAGTCGATTTGTTTCCTGACTTGGCAAACGGGGCATGCCCCTTTTCAAATTACTAAAAAAAGTCGACAATTTTCAATGGACAACAGAAGCCCAGCAAGCCTTCGAAAACTTCAAGAAATTTCTTACGTCGCCACCCGTGTTAGCATCACCTATGCCGCAGGAACCACTCTTGCTGTATCTGGCGGCAACCTCTTAGGTAGTCAGCACAGTGTTGGTTATAGAGCGGGCAGAACCTGGGCATATACAAAAAGTACAAAGGCTAGTCTACTTCGTCAGCAAAGTCCTAGGTGACTCCAAGATAAGATATCCCCAAGTCTAGAAGCTACTCTATGGTTTGCTTATAACTGTTTGGAAGTTGGTGCACTATTTCCAGTCGCATCAAGTTACAATTATCACATCATATCCACTCGGGGATGTCCTACACAATCACGAGGCCACCGGCAGAATTGCTAAATGGGCGCTCGAGCTGATGGCGTTTGATATTGTCTTTCAACCTCGAATAGCAATCAAGTCACAAGCACTTGCTGACTTCGTGGCCGAGTGGACAAAGGTTCAGACGGCTACACCAACGGACAAGTTAGAATATTGGACGATGTACTTCGACGGTTCTCTGCAGATTGGCGGAGTAGGGGCTGGCGTCGTCCTGACGTGACCAACCAGAGAAAAATTGAAATATGTCCTTCAGATACACTTTCCAGCAACCCACAACGTCGCTAAGTATGAGGCACTCATCCACGGGCTCTGCATCACCATATCACTCGGCATTTACCGACTAGTAGTGCGCGGGGATTCTCAACTCGTGGTAAACCAGGTCATGAAAGACTAGACGTCTCTAGATGACAACATGGTAGCATACTGTCAGGAGGTATGAAAGCTGGAAAACAAGTTCGATGGGCTGGAGATTACGCATGTGCTACGCCAATACAATGACGCTGCAGACGAGTTAGCCAACATGGGATCCAAACGAGAAGTGGTCCCGACTGGAATTTTTGTCGAGCTACTATTGTAGCCGTCAGTCAAGAAGAAACTAGTAATCGAGCAGTCGGGGGCTGAACCTACCCCGGCAATAAATGAAGTACTAATTATCTCTCAAGAGTGGCAGACTCCAATCACTAGGTTCCTCCTGGAAAACGAGTTCCCAAAAGATCACAGTGAAGCCGAGCGGATCAAACATCGAAGCAAGTGTTTCCTTGAAGCCGGAGAAGATCTCTATTGTTGAAGTGCATTTGGAGTACTCATGCATCACACCTGTGGAGGGCAAGCAGATTCTGCAATCCATCCACTCGGACATCTGTGGCAACCATGCTGCATCAAGGACGTTAGTCAGAAAGGCTTACAGACAAGGGGTTTTTTGGTCGACTGCAGTTACAAACGCAAAAGACATAGTTCGGACGTGCGAAGGATGTTAGTTCTTTGCGCGGCAAGCACATTTTCTAGCTCAAGAACTACAAACAATTCCAATCTCTTGGCCCTTTGCAGTTTGGGGGCTTAACATGGTCGGGCCGTTCAAAAAAGTACCAGGAGGGTTCACACACTTGTTTGTCGCAGTGGACAAATTCACAAAGTGGATTGAGGCAAAACCTGTTGCTACCATAACAGCGGCAAGGGAAAAGGACTTCATCATGAGTATCGTATATCGATTTGGAGTCCCTAACAGCATTATAACGGACAACGACACTCAGTTCACTGGCGGCATTTTTTAAGGTTTCTGTGACTACTTCGGCATCAAGATCTGTTATGCTTTTGTGACACATCCACGAAGCAATGGGCAGGTTGAGCGTGCTAATGGCATGGTCTTACAAGGTATCAAGACTAGGGTGTTCAACCGACTACAACCATATGTTGGGTGGTGGTTGTAAGAGCTTCCATCCGTTCTTTGGTCTCTAAGAACCACGGTTAGTCAGGCGACAGGGCAATCCCCTTTCTCCCTAGTCTATGGTGCTGAGGCTATGTTACCAACCGAGTTGGAGTTTGGCTCACCATGAGTTCAGGCCCACTCGGATGCAAAATCGACTGAAGACCGACTAGTCGAACTAGATCAGTTGGAGGAAGCAAGGGATATTGCAACTATCTAGTCGGCAAAGTATCTTCAAGGCCTGCGTCGTTATCACAGTTGGAATGTTCGTGGCCACGCGTTTTCAGTGGGAGATCTCGTTTTGAGAAAAATACAAACCATTAAAGGCAGGCATAAATTATCTCCCTTTTGGGAGTGGCCATCCATTATCGCTGAGGTGACACGTCCTGGTGCCTACCGACTGAAGACAGAAGACGGCGTTTGAATCAACAACTCATGGAACATAGAACATCTACGTCCTTTCTATACCTGAGTTTTGTACTCCTTTTACACATAAATAAAGTTTGTTGCTCTGACTAACTACGTCGCTTGTTCCAACCGAGTAGTGAGTCGGGGGCTACATGATAATATATGCCTGTTGTCATTAATAAAGGCCAAGCTTATTTTATTTAAGTCATGAAGTTTTATGACGACTAAGTTTTCCTGAGTATAGTCTTGAGAGGTGAACGTTTTTTATTTAAGTTAATCTCAAACCACTCGGCGTAAACTATCTAGTTGGATAAAGCTAATGATGGCTCGGAGGAAGCGAGTACTTGGCAAGACTTAATGACAAACAACAAAAGAATTTACAATATTCACACATTGTTTTTTGATGAACACCAACTACATAATAGTTCTTGTTTACATTGGCAGATCTTCATCTATGGCTTCAGTAGTTGGCCTCACCTGGCTGATCAGCTCCAAGCCCTCCTCCAGGGTGGTGCCCTCAGCAAAACCTTCACCAATTGCCTCAATATCTACCCGAGGGCAGAGAGACTTGGTCATGGCTAGTGCTTGGGCAATCCCTACAACGTAGCGCTTGTCCGAGTACTTCTTCAGGACTCTTGGGGCTTCCTCGAGATGCTACGCCACCTGGACAATTGAGCTGTGTGGAGGCCATGGGCCCCGAGTACCTCATGAGGAGCATATGGGCCATTTGGACAGAGGATGGGCCTAACCTTGTAATAAGGGATACAATAGGACTCGGCATATATTATCTTGTATGATAAGGAAAGGATATAGTCCTAGTCAGGCACGTTGTATTCCTAGAAGGAAATCTCTGGTCGGAGTTGGACTGGGATTCCTACTCTATAACCCTATCCCCCGGTATATAGGGGGAGGCAGGGTGCCCCTTGAGAGGAGAGGATCACCAGATCAGATCAGAGCGCAATCTCACCAGAGAAACCTCAAAGGCCATACACAATAACTAGACGTAGGGTATTACCTTATCTCAAGGGCCTGAACCAGTATAAATTATTTCGTGTCCCTTTGCAGTCCATCAAGTTTAAGTCTCACGACTAGCCCCATATTATTATTGCCGATACAAAACATTGACAGTTGGTGTGCCAGGTAGAGGCATCGGCGGGATCATCTTCGACAAGCCAGATGGATTCAAATACCGGAGTCAACGGCATCAACTTCTTCCCTAGGCAAATAATCACCTTCGGGAGCCTCGACTTCATCGCCGATGAATTCGGCAAACTCACCTTGTCCGACTCGGATCCGATCTAATCGGCTAGGAACCAAGCCGACTCCACGCTGGTCAGCCCACGTAACGCTGCAGCGATCCTCATCGACATGCTGCGGCAATCTTCAACATGCCCGGGTCTTGGGACAACTCTTTCTTTCGGTGTTCGACTCGGACTCGGCCTCGAGCTAGCCGAGATCGGGCTAAGAAAGGAGGAGATCGTCAATCTCCCATTCGGATTCGGCAACGCTGTGGATATCTTCAATCAACAACCAATGCGGCAAACCCGATCCCCAGAAGTCCAACTCGGATACAGCCCAGAGCTGCTTGAGATTGGATCTAGGGAGGTCGGAGTCATCATTACCCCCATCAACTACTCTGACTCTACTCTAAGTCGGATAGTAGTTCAGTAAGCTTCTCTCCACTACGCGAAGTCTTTATGGTGTCCAAGGTCTCAACTCCTACTCAAGAAGCACGCTGACTACGTGATCAATAGGAGGAGGAGGCCTGCCAACTGTGAGAATAACAGGAGGAAGACACAAGACGCCTACACGCCAAGTGCAATGCTCGCAACGATGATCTGTGCAAGGCTGGGCGGACCGCTCAGCACAAATCCTCCAAACCCGAGTCGGCGATCACGACGTTTTCGTAACGCCTCAATAGAACATCGTGGCCGCTGCAACTCTACTAGATACACTCTAGTTTGGGCCTGATCACCAGGTCACCCCGACGATAGCAAGGATAAAAGCCGTGATCACCGCTGCTGCATATTAGCAGCATCAATAGTCGGGCGATACTCTCATACTGACCAATCGGTCGGCTTCTCCAATGGCGGTCTCGTCTGCCTCAACACGACACCGAGCGGCTGGCTCCAGTTAGCCGCACATGGAGTCACGCCACATGTCACTCGGTAACCACAATAACGACTGGCGGCGCCAACATCAAGATGACCGCCGGGACAACCAGGATCTTCGAGGCTGACTACGACGTGATCTCTGGCAAGACATCAACGCACGACGCCATGAACGCGAGGAGGATGAGCGTCACCGGCTGGAAGACGAGAATGAGCACTTTGGCCTCCACCACGAGCGGTTTCATCGCCGTAGTTGGAGTCCTCATGCAGATGAAGAAGTACCGGCCTTCACCCAGAAGCTACAATAAGTCAACTGGCTGACAGGCTTCAAGCCGACTAGAATTGAAAAATACGACGGAAAGACCAACTCTGAGTCCTGGCTCACAATTTACACTCTGGCGATCCGAGCGGCTGGAGGAGATCACAAAGCCATGGCTAACTACCTCCCCGTCACTCTAGCTGACTCGACGAGGACATGGCTAACGGGACTTCCCAAGGAATCAATCAGCTCCTGGGAAGAACTCCGGGAACGCTTCATCGCCAAGTTCCAGGGAACTTACGAGAGGCCATCTTCCGAGTATGATCTATATCAGTTGCACCAAAGGAAGAACGAGTCTCTTCATGGTTTCATCAAGAGGTTTTCTGAGAAGAGGAATTCAATCCCAATGATCAAAGACGAGGTCATCATCACCACCTTTCATAAGGGAGTCAGAGACACCCCGTTCATTGCCAAGTTTACTCGGTAACCTCCCACTTCTGTAAAGGCTCTTTTTGACATGGCGAATAAATACTCTAACTTGGCAGACGCAGTTGTTGAGGCCATGGACGACAAGAAGGAGCCCCGGTAGAAGGACAAGAAAGACACCGACGAGCCAACACAGAACAAGTCCGGCAACTGCAAGCGGAAGTCGAACAACATGGTGGCTGCTGTGGAGCGTACTCGGCCACGACCCCCAAGGACAGACGAGTACCAAAAAGTGATGAACGGGCCATGCCCCTTTCATCCAAATGGCAAGCACGCGGCTAAGGACTGCTTCATGCTCAAGAAGTTTGCTTCCGAGCAGGCTTCAACATTTGGTGGCAATAAAGACAAGTACAAGCTAGATTCGGGCCCAGCCGGCAATTACCAAGATCCCCAGGCTGAGCTTAACCACATCTTTGGAGGTCCGTCTGCATACGAGTCCAAGAGGAAGCAGAAGCTCACAGCACGTCAAGTTAACTCGGTCTCTGCAGCAGACGCCCTCCAGTACTTGCGTTGGTCAGAAACGCCAATCCAATTCGACCACTCAGATCACCCCAATCGGGTTACTCATCCAAGATGCTACCCACTGGTCCTAGACCCGGTCATCAGGAGCATCAAACAGAAGAAGGTTCACATCGATGGAGGAAGCACTCTCAACATTCTATTCCCCAAGACGCTTGATGAGATGAAGATTACTCGTTCCGAGCTGCGGCCGAGTACAGCGCCCTTCCATGGGGTAATCCCCGACCTGTCTTCTACTCCACTCGGACAGATAACTCTGCTAGTCACTTTTGGCACGTGGGATAATTTTAGCACCGAGAATATCTGCTTCGAGGTTGCCGACTTCGAGACCGCGTATCACGTGATACTCGGACGGCCAACACTAGCCAAATTCATGGCAGTGCCGCATTACACCTACAAGATGCTCAAGATGTCAGGACCAGCCGGAGTTTTTTCCCTTCGCAGCGATGTCAAGCAAGCCTTCACCTGTGACAAGGAGAGCTGCGAGCTGACTCAATCTCAAGAAGCGGCAATTGGGCGCAATAGCATCCGACGAGCCGCTACAACAATGAGCGAGGACGATCAAGTTCCGGTAAAAAAGGCAGCCAAGTCGGGAATTTCAGCGGACTTTGATACAAAGATCCCCTAGACCCTTCTGACCCTTTCAAAATTGCTCTTGTCGGGACCGGACTCGACCCTAAATAGGCAGACATGCTCATCACCTTCCTCCAGGCGAATAGGGACATTTTTGCTTGGAAACCTTCTGACATGCCTGGTGTACCAAGGGAGGTGATCGAGCATTCCCTCAATGTTAAGCCAGACACCAAGCCAGTCAAACAATGGCTACGGCGCTTCGCACAGGACCACAAAGATGCTATTCGGGAGAAAATAACCAAGCTCCTTGCAGCCAGGTTCATCAAAGAGGTCTACCACCCAGATTTGCTGGCAAACCCTGTCTTGGTTCGGAAGAAGAACGGTAAATAGCGCATGTGCGTCAACTACACCAACTTAAACAAGGCGTGCCCCAAAGACCCCTTTGGTCTACCCTGAATAGATCAAGTTGTGGATTCAACTGTGGGGTGCGAAGTCCTCAGCTTTCTCGACTGCTACTCGGGATATCACCAAATCAGCTTGAAGGAGGAGGACTGCCTGAAGACTTCTTTCATCACGCCATTTGGAGCATACTGCTTGTCACGATGCCGCGGTTTGAAAAACGCTGGAGCAACGTAAGAACGAGCAATTCTGCAGTGTTTACACACTCAACTCGGGTGCAATGTGGAGGTGTAGTCGATGACGTGGTGATCAAGACAAAGTCCAAAGAAGACCTCATTGCCGACTTGGAGGAAACTTTCCAAAGCCTTCGAAGATTCAAGATGAAGTTGAATCTGGAAAAGTGCGCCTTCGGTGTATCATCCGGCAAGCTACTCGGCTTCATCGTATCATATCGAGGCATCGAGTCCAATCCAGAGAAAATTAACGCTATCATAAACATGGCACCCCCAACTAGCTAGAAGGATGTCCAAAAGCTGACAGGCTGCATGGCGGCACTCAACCGATTCATCTCCCGAATTGGTGAGCGGGGCATGCCCTTTTTCAAATTATTGAAGAAAGTGGATAATTTTCAATGGACACCGAAAGCCTAGCAAGCTTTCGAAGACTTCAAAAGATTTCTCACATCACCACCACTGTTGGCATCACCTATGCCCCAAGAACCACTAATGTTATACTTGGCGGCAACCAGTCAGGTAGTCAGCACGGTACTAGTGGTCGAGCGATCAGAGCCAAGTCATATACAGAAAATACAAAGGCCAGTCTACTTCGTCAGCGAGGTCCTAGCTGACTCCAAGATGAGATATCCTCAAGTCCAGAAGCTATTATATAGCCTTCTCATCACTGTCCGGAAGCTGGTGCACTATTTTCAGTCGCATCAAGTAACTGTTGTCACATCGTATCCACTCAGGGACATCCTACACAACCGGGAGGCCACTGGCAGAATTGCTAAATAGACACTCGAGTTGATGGTGTTTGACATCATCTTTCAACCACGGACAGCAATCAAATCTCAAGCTCTAGCCGACTTCGTAGCCGAGTGGACAGAAGTCCAGATGACTACAAACATGGACAAGCTAGAGTACTGGACGATGTACTTCGACGGTTCTCTACAGATCGGCAGCGCAGGGGCTGGCATTGTGCTGACGTTACCTACTGGCGAAAAACTCAAGTACATTCTCCAGATTCACTTTCCGGCTTCCCACAATGTTGCCGAGTACGAGGCACTCATCCACGAGCTCCGCATTGCCATATCACTCAGCATCTGTCGACTGGTCGTATGCGGGGATTCTCAACTCGTGGTCAACCAAGTCATGAAAGACTAGACATGTCTCGACGATAATATGGCAGCATATTATCAGGAGGTCCGAAAGCTGAAAAACAAGTTCAATGGGCTGGGGATAACTCATGTATTGTGACAATACAACGAAGCTGCAAACGAATTGGCCAACATGGGATCGAAACGAGAAGTGGTCTCGACTGGGATTTTTGTCGAGCAACTACTGGAGCCATCAGTCAAGAAGAAACCAGTGCTTAAACAGTCAGGGGCTAAACCTACCCTGGCAAAAAATGAAATGTTGATCATCTCTCAAGATTGGCAGACTCCAATTATCAAATTCCTCTTGGACGATGAACTCCCAGAAGATCACAATGAAGCCAAACGGATCAAACGTCGAAGCAAATATTTTCTTGTAGTCGGAGAAGACTTGTACCGAAGAAGCGCATCTGGAGTCCTCATGCGCTGCGTCACACCCGAGGAGGGCAAGCAGATTTTGTAGTCGATCCACTCGGGTATATGTGGCAGCCATGCTACATCCAGGACGTTAGTCGGAAAGGCTTACAGAAAGGGTTTCTTCTGGCCGACTGCAGTAACAGATACTAAAGACATAGTTCGCACATGTGAGGGATGCCAATTCTATGCAAGGCAGACACATCTTCCAGCTCAAGAACTTCAAACAATTCTAATCTCTTGGCCCTTTGCAGTTTGTGGGCTTAACATGGTCGGGCTGTTCAAGAAAGCGCTAGGAGGGTTCACACACTTGTTCGTCGCAGTGGATAAATTCACAAAGTGGATTGATGCAAAACCCGTTGCTACCATAATAGCGGCACGAGCAAAGGACTTCATCATGACTATCTTATACCGATTTGGAGTTCCTAACCGCATAATAATGGACAACGGTACTCAGTTCACTGGCGGCGTGTTTCAAGATTACTATGACGACTTCGGCATCAAGATCTGTTATGCTTCTGTGGCTCACCCACAGAGTAATGGGCAGGTCGAGTGTGCTAATGTCATGGTCCTACAAGGTATCAAGGCTAGGGTGTTCGACCGACTACAACCATATGCAGGGCGGTGGGTACAAGAACTCCTATCCGTTCTCTGGTTGCTAAGAACCATGGTTAGTCGGGCAACAGGGCAATCCCCTTTCTTCCTAGTCTATGGTGCTGAGTCTATGTTACCAACCGAGTTAGAGTTCGGCTTTCCGCAAGTTCAGGCCTACTCAGAAGACAAATCGCATGGAGACCAACTAGTCGAACTCGATCAGTTGGAGGAAGCAAGGGACATCGCTACTATTCAGTCGGTAGGGTATCTTCAAGGCCTACGTCGTTATCACAGTCGAAATATTCGTGGCCGTGCCTTTTTAGTGGGTGATCTCGTCTTGAAAAAAATACAAACCACCAAAGACAGACATAAACTATTCCCTTTGTGGGAAGGGCCGTTCATTATCGCTGAGGTGACATGTCCGGGCACCTACCGACTAAAGACTGAAGACGGTGCCCTAGTTAGCAACTCATGGAATATAGAACAACTACGTCCTTTCTATACCTGAGTCTTGTATTTCCTTTATACATATGTATATAGATTTTTTTCTCTGACTCACTACATCGCTTGTTCCAACCGAGTAGTGAGTCGGAGGCTGCATGTATTATGTGCCTTGTTAATAAAATCTGAGCTTGTTTTATCAAAGTTATGAAGTTCTTCAACAATTATGTTAAGTTTGCCCGAATATAGCTCTTAGAGGTGAACGTCTTTTCATAAGTTCCTACCGATCTACTCGGCGCAAACTATATAGTCGGGTAAAAGTAATGACATGTCAAAATAAACAAGTACTCGTCAACTCTTTACAAGACATTCATACAAGCTTTTACAGAAGTTATATATGCATCGACTGCATAATTGATGTGGCTGGGTGCCCGATTTTTCGATAGGTTCGATTTAGCGATGTGAAGACGTTCACGTTTTGAGGCTTCCGATCAGCGATCGTCACCTCGCAACCGCTACACCCACACGTCTAGTTGTTATTAACCATGCTCTCACGTAGTCGACCTCACCACGAAGGTTTTATCCCTGCAAGCAATCGAAGAAACTCACAAGAACAAGGAAGAATGCAACCTGAATTACAGATGAATGTTCAGCACACGAAGTTGGGGTTCTACAAACCGATCTAGACGGTGAAACTGTAATGGCAGAATAATCTAAGCAAAACCCGACTCTAAACAACGACAGCTATTGAATATATATGAGTTGGGAAGTCCTAGGGTTAACCCTAGAGCGCACACCCCTTGGGCTTAGTCCATGACACAATTACAAGACCCAAGGCCCAAAACAGACTCGGATTGGAAGAGGTATGTATCTTGTTTTGACGATTCCGGATAGCTCAAGTGGAATTTTGATATGGGACCAAAACCATTTGAAAGTAGACTCTATAAGCTTTCCAACAAGTACTCATGGGCCCCGAAAGTCCTTCTGGATCAGCGACTAGGTCCATTTGAAGTTGATGCTGTCAGAAGGCCGAAATCCGAATCCAAAACGTACAGAACTCATCTCTTGCCTTCTATGGACCAAAAGTGACGTGGTGATGTAGGAGTAGACTTGGATAAGGTCTTGGTTTGGTCCCTAATCAACTTCTTTGATCATCCATACGTTCCTTGTGCTCGGCCTTTTTCCCTTCACCCAAGTAACCATCTCTGCAAACGAGAACACACAAAACTCATGGTGCAGTAACGGCTGTTCAAATATAAAACACGTAAATCTTACGTAGAAAGCATGCACCTTTGGTTGATAAATACATAAGGTAGCTATGGTCATATCCGAGCTAGTGATGTCCTCATCAATAATTGTTTTGTTTTTACATACCTAGGTCCTTAGCTATTGCCTCTGCAGTCGGCCTCGCGTGGCTAATCAGCTCTAGTGCCTCTTCGGGAGTCGTCTCCTCGGCAAAACCCTCACCAATGGCCTCAATATCAACCCTAGGGTATATTGACTTGCTCATGGCAAGAGTTTGGGCGACGCCGACAGCTACACGCTCATCCGAGTACTTCTTCAAGATACTCGGGGCTTCGCTTAGGCGTGCCTGTACCTGGGAGACGGTACTAGAACTGGTCCCAGTATAGTGAGGCTGCATGATGTCCAGGAGCGCTTTTATGGATCCGACGAGGATTTCCCGTGACTCCTTGATAACCTTGATTTCCTCTGCAAAGGCGCTAAATTGTATCTAGGCATTGGCTTTTGAAGCTGTTTGGATGCATCAACAAGAACATTTGTTAGCAGAGAAATACAGTCGGAGCAACAAGTAGTCAAGCCAAGATCATTGTCAAGCGGGAGACTTACTAGCATAGTCGGCCTCCACCTTGGCTTTGGCCTTTTCTAATTCCTTTAGCTTGTTTTCTCGATTCTCCCTCTCCTTTGCCTAGGCTTTCAGCTCGGCCTCGAGGGCTACAGATTAAAATAGTCAAGAACTCAAGATTGCAGTCTAAGCTCAACAAGGTAGTCGGGAATCAACAATGCTGGAGAAGTCTACTTGGGATTTACTCGGGAGGATTATACAGAAGACTTACTTCTGATCTTTTCGGCTAGAGCCCAGTTTTCGTCCCTGAGCTTATCGACCGATCCCCTTAGCCATGTTTCCCTTTCTTGGCTAGTCTACTCCAGGTTGTCCTTGGCTACCTAGAGTTAGCCCAGTAGTTGGAGATGGGGGGCAAGCTCAGTCAGGACCTTATTTATTTTCTCCGAGTGATCAACGATCTTCTGCTCAGAACAAAACAGAGTCAAGTAGCAGAGTACCAGATCAATGGAAATTGTCCAGAACTCAACATGGCAAGATTTGCTACATAATTGGACTCCCCTGGACGCAGCGATTGCAGCATGTAGAAGAACTTCGTGCTCCCTCGATGCTGCTTGCTCGTCGTGCTCGTAGCTCTCCGCAACTCCCTCGGGGATGACCCAATGGAAAGTTCTTGGGAAGTTGTGCGGAGGGGCTTCAAGCCGGGGGAGGTCTCCTTCATCAGAAGACGATGATGATATTGATGGCGATGGGGTCCTAGCTCTGAACTTGGCGGCTGCAGGGGCTTCGGTGGGCTGGAGCAGCAACTATAGCATTTGCTTCCTGGTTGGCCGGCGCTGGTGATCCTGTTGTCAGGACTGCTTCAGCTTCAGCAGCTGGAGTAGTCTCTGGCTCGGCAGGTGCAATTGCTAGATCTGGCTTGGCTGGGATTGGCTCGGTGACAGGAGATGCTGGCATAGTCCCCTTGGGATCTATGTCAACTCGCTTCCTGCACAATATGTCAAATATCCAGACACTACCACATCGTTCAAGATTCTTAGAAGATTGAAGATTGCTTACCTCTTGGAAGTCTTGAACTTCCATGAGGGGGCTCCAGAAGATGTCAGCGGTGGAGAGCTACCGGCTGTCAGGCCAGTCGGCGCGGCAATCGATGGTGGTGAGTTGGTCCTAGTCTGCTCTGTTCCTAACACAGCCGACTGGGGTGTCGAGGCACTCGGCAGTACTGGCCTTGAGCTCGATGTTGCTGTCCTTGGGCTCGATGTTGCTGACTCGGCGGTGCTTGCCTTGGGCTCGATGTTGCTGGCCTTGAACTCGGCGGTGCTGCCCTTGGGCTCGATGTTGCTGGCCTTAGGTTTGGAGACACTGGTCTTGGGCTTGGCGGCCTGGGAGCTAAACTAGCGGGATCCTTGATCTTTAGGCTCCCTGGCGCTGCACTCCGCGTGCTTGTCTTCTTCTTGCCCGGGTTTTCAAAAGGTTTCTTCCTAGCCCTCTTGGAGCTAGGTTGGGCAGCAGAAGGACTAGCTGGCTGTTTCTTCATTTTGGTGGCCGGCTGGTTTTGGGAGTCATCATTGAACTCCACACAGTCCTACAAGTGTTTCAACAACATACATCATGAATTGCAAAACAATCCAAGACGGATATCCACAGACATTTATCACAGAGGGATAACAATTCAACAATAGTTTTTCAAGATTACCTGTGGACGAGACCTGTTCTGGCTATAGGGCGTGGGGGCGCGTTCTGTGTCTTCAGTTTCCACTACCCTATTGACAAAAAAGCCGAGTAAGGTATCAGCGACCTTGTTCTTATCGGCTAAGTCAGGATATTCGCGGCTGGAATCATCCTTGCCCTGGTAATCCTAGCCAAAGTGGCTCTAGCCTTCAGAGGCCTGGTGCGACGGTTCAAGAAACACCTCGCCACCCAAGGATTAGTCAACCTCGAGCTCTTCTGGAGGTCAATCTTTTCCATCGACTGGTACACTTGCCCCATTTCTTCATAGCTTGGCATTGAAGACCAGCTAGGCAGAGCTATTGGTGGAGAACCAATGAGAGGGGGCAGAGAAGGTTTGAGATTGGAATAGTAAAACCATTCTCTGTGCCAGCCCTTGAGGAAGGTTTTCAAAGGAACGTGGAGATAGATTTTCTTCATTTCATTCCTAAGTTGGAGACCGGCTCCCCCAATGACCTGGATTTTATTTTTGGATGGCTGGGGCTTGATATGGAAAAGATATTGGAAGAGATTAAAATACGGCTTAACCCCTAGGAAAGCTTCGCACAGAGTGGCGAGGATGGAGATATGCAAGATGGAGTTGGGATTCAGATTCACCAACTCTATTTGATAGAAGGACAGAAGTTGGCGAAGGAAATCTGAAGAAGGGAGGGCAAGACCACGGTGAAAAAACGAGGTGAAGACGACGGTCTCACCAAATCTAGGCACCGGTATGGATTCCCCTTCTGCGGTGCACCAATGGATGACATCTTGACGCTGCGGCGTTAGTCGCTTTTCCAGTAGCTTCAGCTCCAGTGAACCGCAGTCCGACGTCGGCCAAACTTCGGCGGACATCTCTGGGATCTCAAATGGGGTTCTCGACATAGCTGGGAGTGAGGAGATTTGGGGGAAAGACTCGTGGAGGTTTGGAATGGATACAGTGGAGCAGAATCGAGCGAGTCTCGAGTGGGAGGTGCTAGCTATGGCGAACCCTAGCGAGGCGGAGCGCGAAATTTCGGCGCGGGAGCTAGAAGACGAAATGATTAGCGGATTGAAGAAGATGAGGGAATTTTTTCTCTCTCTCCCCGCTTATATAGAGCTTGTGCTGATAAGTGGGCTTGGGTTGACAAATTCAGTACTGGGCCACAAGATATAAGTTTCTAAATGGCATGCTCTATTGGGCTGATCGCTGGCTGTGTTAAAATCATAGTGCAGATGCTATTTACAGAAACCGATTAAATAATCAGATATGCTTCATGAAAGCCTAATTGTTGGACACATGTGTTTAGATATCTGCATTATTTACCAGGTATTGAGAATACATCCTTATAATGATCGACAGCTGGTCTCCATTAAAATTGGGGATGCAGGTATCTCTCAAATACACCTGACCGCGTATTGGGTTAAAATCCATAAAATGGTACTCGACTTACATGCTTAGCCAATAATTGCCCTGAGCAAAAATTCTTCCGGCTGACATAATGCTGAAGAGTCTAATTTTCAAGTAGTACAATACTTGGGAAAGGCTAAAAGGTTAAAGATATTTGACTTTATGTTTAATTATTTCATAATTAAGCACAGAGGCGGGGGCTACACCTAATAGGTGCGCCTATTCGGTGCATACTATTCATATTTTTCCATGAAGCCTTTCATAGCCACGTTGCCAGTTGACATGAAGCAGGACTTAGGAGAAGAAGCACTTGGACAAAGAGTACTCTGGAGCAATGCACATGGAAATTCTTCACCGTAGAGGATAAGCACTCAGCATTAGCTATGACTCAACTATAAAGGTCTCAGAGGCTGCTGTGGAGGGCATGGGCCCTGGGTACCTCATGAGGAGCATATGGGCCACTCGGACAGAGGATGAGCCTAACCTTGTAATTAGGGATACAATAAGACTCGACATACATTACCTTGTACGATAAGGAAAGGATATAGTCCTAGTCAGGCACGTTGTATTCCTAGAAAGAAATTCCTTGGTCGGAGTCCGACTAGGATTCCTACTCTGTAACCCTGTCCCCCGGTATATAAGGGAAGGCAGGGTGCCCCATGAGGGCAGAGGATCATCAGATCAGATCAGAGCGCAATCTCACCAGGGAAACCTCAAAGGCAATACACAACAACTGGACGTAGGGTATTACCTCATCTCGAGGGCCTGAACTAGTATAAATTGTTTCATATCTCTTTGCAGTCCATCAAGTTTAGGTCTCACGAGTAGCCCCATATTATTATTGCCGATATAAAACATCGACAGCTGGAGCTGGGCCCGGCTAGGGTCGGCTGCATGATATCCAATAAGGTCTTCGTAGAATCAATAATGATTTGCTGTGATTCCTTGATCACCTTGATTTCTTCTGCGAAGGCGCCAAACTGGATCTGCGAGTTGGCTTTGAAGGCTACTGACACAGAGACAAAGACATCAGAAATATTATGACAACTAGGCTGACCGAGTACACAGACAGTCATGAAGACTTACTCGCATAATCAGTGTGCACCTTGGACTTTGCCTTCTCGAGCTCTTTCAGCTCTTTCCTCAGGCGTTCAATTTCCAAGGACTGGTTATTGTGGTTTGTCTCAAGAGCTACAGTCAAACAGAGTCAACGATCAGCAATACAGAAAGATTTGTCTGAGGTCACTCGGGCAAGAGGAAAGTTTACTTCTAATAGTCCCTGCCTGAGCCCAGTTCTCGTCCCTGAGCTTGTCCACTGATCCCATCAGCCACTCCTCCCTCTCCTTGCTGGATTTCTCCAGGTCATCCTTGGTAGTCTGGAGCTAGTGGAGCAGAGTAAGCTGAGGGGTGAGCTCAGACAGAACTCGGCCCATCTTCTCTGACCGATCGACCACTTTCTGCTCAGGGAGTATTCAAGTCAAGCAAAACAAGCAACAAGAGCGCAAAGTCTTGAAGAACCACCAATCAGCAAACACAGCAAGATTGGCTGCGTACCTAAATCTCCTGACGCGGTGATAGCAGCGTACATCAAGTTAACCCTTTCTCTTTGGGCTGCCTGCTCGTCATGTTTAAAGCTCTCTGCCTCCCCCTCTAGAGTAACCCAATGGAACGTCTGGGGGAAGTTTCTAGGGGGAGCCTCGAGCCTAGGGAGATCGTCTTCGTCAGAAGATGACGATAATGGAGGCGATGGAGTCCTGGGCCTCGGATCAATTGGCGGCGTGGGCTCTTGGGCAAGTTCAGGAACGAGAGCTTCAACTATGCTATCCCGACTAGGCGATGCTTGAGGCCTGGTCAGGTGGGTCAACTCAGCCTCAGGGGCTGGGACAACTTCAGGCTCGGCTTGCGACGCGACTGGTTCAGACTCAGTCGGGACAGGAGCTGCTACAAGGGTTGGTGGTGCTACCCCTTTGGGGTCAGCATCACTTGGGTTCCTGCAGAAATATTCAATAGTCAAGATATTACAACTTTATTCAAGCTGTTTTGAAAACTGAAGATTTTTTGTACCTCTTGGAAGTTTTAAACCTCCACCTCAGTGCGCTGGGGGCAGAGGTAGTCGGCGATGGGCTTGATGGCGTGTTCGGCAGCGGAGAGCTGCCGACTGTCGGGCTCCTGGGCACGGCAGTCGGTGATGGAGAACTTGGCCTAGTCGGCGTTGTACTTAACACAGCCAACTGGGTGGTGGCGGCACTCGGCGGTGCGGTCCTAGGGCTGGGAGGCCTGGGGGCAGCGTTGCTGGAGTTCTTGATCATCGGACCGCCAGATGCCTTGCTCGACATATCATTCTTTTTGGCCTGGTCTCTCGCTGGTCTTTTCCCAGCCCTCTTAGGGTTGGGTTGGGCTGCCGAGGGGCTGGCCGGACGTTTCCTGGCCCCATTGGCCGACTGGCCTTGGGGGTCGGAATCAAATTCTTCACATTCCTGCAAGCACCTAGATATCGTACATTACAAGATGGGACGACATTCATATCACTCATCATAGATGGATATCAAGATGACTATGGCATCATATATTACCTTTGGCTGGGGCCTGCCCTCACAGTATGGCTTGGGGGCTCTTTCCTTGTCCTCGGTCTCCACGACCCCGTTGATGAAAAAACCGAGTAGAGTATCGGTTACTTTTTTCTTAACAACGAAGTCAGGGTACTCTCAGGTTGGATCATTATTCCCTTTGTAGTCGAACCCGAGGTGGCTTCTGGCCTTCAGGGGCTAAGTTTGTCGATTTAAGAATGCCCTGGACACCCAGGGACCGGTCAACCCTGTGCCTTTCAACGTGCTGATCTTCTCCAGTAGCTTGTATACCTGGTTCATTTCATCTTGCAACGGCACTTAAGTCCAGCTCTCCAGGATAGATGGTGGATTTTCGGTAAAATGGGGTAGGGAGGGTTCCAGATTGGAGCAGTAAAACCACTCCAGATGCTACCCCTTGAGAGAAGTCTTTAGGGGGACATGGAGATAAGCCTTCTTCATCTCATTGCGGAGTTGAAGGCCTGCTCCCCCTATCGTCTGAATTTTGGATTTTGAGGGCTAAGGATTGATGTGGAAAAGGTATTGGAAGAGATTGAAATAGGGGGCTAATTCCCAGGAAGGCCTCACAGAGGATTACAAAAATAGAAATCTGGAGAATGGAGTTGGGATTGAGGTTGACGAGCTCAATTTGATACAAGTCAAGAAGGCGGCGGAGGAAATCAGAAGATGGAAGAGAAAGACCGCGATCGAAAAAAGAAGTAAAGACCACGGTCTAGCCCGGGCCTAGAGTGGGAACTGACTCACCGGCAGCGGGACGCTAGTTGATTACCTCCTTGCATTGCAGAATCTTCTTGTTCTCCAAAATCATCAGCTTCGTGGAGCTACAGTCCGACACCAGCCAGGATCCTAACGACATGTCTGGGATATCGAAGGGAGCTCTCGGCATCGCTAGAGGTGAAGAGCTGTGCGAGAAGTTTTTGGCTGCTAGGATTCAACGCTGGGAGATAGTCCTTAGCAAATCTCAGGTTGGGAGCACGAGCTACAGCGAACCCTAGCAGAGCGGAGAGCGCAAAGTTTGGGTGCGGTTTTGGGAGCTGAAGCTATTTGGCGGATTGGGGAAGAAAAGGGAATCTTTTCTCTCTCTGCTGTTTTATAAGCCCTGCGCTGAGTTAGTGGGCTTGGGCCGGCTAGCTCGGTAATGAGCCGTAAGATATAAGTTTCTAAATAGTATGTCCTACTGGGGCTAACTGCTGACTGTGTTAAAATCACAGTACAGATGCTATTTTACAGAAACCGATCAAAATAATCAGATATGCTTCATGTTAAGCCTAATTGCTGGACATATGTGTTTAGATATTTGAATTATTTGGCAGGTGTTGAGGATATATCTTTATACGGATCAATAGCTAGCCTTTATTAAAATTGGGGATGCATGTATCTCTCAAGTACACCTAACCACATATTGGGTTAAAATCCATGAAGTGGTACTCGGCTTACATGCTTAGCCAAACTTGCCTTGAGCAAAAATATTTCCAGCTGATATAATGCTGAAGAGTCCAATTTCTGTGAAATATACCACTCGGGAAAGACTTAAAGGTTAAAGATCTTTAACTTTATGTTTAATTGTTTCCCAATTAAGCATAAAGTCGGGGGCTACACCTAATAGGTGCGCCTATTCGGCGCACGCTATTCGTATTTTCCTATGAAGCCCTTCTTAGCTTTGTTGCTAGCTGATATGAAGCAGGACTTGGAGAAGAGGTACTCGGACAATGGATACTCGGGAGCAAGGCACTCGAGAAATCTTCACCAAGGAGGATGAGCACTCGGCACCAGCTGTGACTCAACTATGAAGGTCTCAGGGGTTACTGTGGAGGCCATGGGCCCCGAGTACCTCATGAGAAGCTTTCTGGTCACTCGGACAGAGGATAGGCTCACTCGGACAGTTTTTATGGGGTTGATGAATAAGACCTATATGGACTATCTTGACATGTTTGTGGTAGTTTTTATAGATGATTTTCTTATATATTCATCCAGTGAGGAAGAACATGAAGAGCATTTGAGGCTCATTTTGGAAAGATTAAAGAAGCAAAAGTTGTATGCCAAGTTCTCCAGGTGCGAGTTTTGGATGAAGGAAGTATAGTTCATAGGCCATATCATCACTGCAGAAGGAGTAATAGTGGAGCCAGAGAAAGTTAAAGCTGTATCAGAATGGGAGCAACCACATACAATGAAGGATGTCCGGAGTTTCCTGGGAATGATAGGATATTATCGGCGCTTCATTGAAGGATTTTCTAAGATAGCTAGGCCTCTCACCAACCTCTTGAAGAAAGATGTGCCATTTGAATGGACAGATAAATATGAGAAGAGTTTCCAAGAACTCAAAACAAGACTGATGACCGCGCTAGTGTTAGCTTTGCCTGACAATAAGAAGGATTTTTAGGTATATTGCGATGCTAGTCGTCAAGGAATTTGTTGTGTTTTGATGCAAGAAAGAAGAGTAGTAGCATGTGCCTCTCGTCAACTCTGCTCGCATGAGCAGAATTACCCAACATATGACCTTGAATTGGTAGCAGTTGTGCATACACTGAAGATTTGGAGACACTATTTAATTGGAAATAAGTGTGAAATGTTCACAGATCATAAGAGTTCGAAGTACATATTCACTCAACTTGACCTAAATTTGAGGCAGTGAAGATGGTTAGAGCTAATAAAGCACTATGATTTGGATATTCAGTATCATCCAAGGAAAGCAAATGTGGTAGCTGATGCCCTAAGTCGGAAGGCAAATTGTAGTAATGCAATGGTTCAGGAATGCTCAGATCCATTTGTTAACACCAAAATTTGTCACGGGTCTTTAGCAGATTCGGTTAAGAGAAAATCACAGATGACCGGTGAAGATTAATCTAGAGGAGATCGAGTTTGGGAAGAGACCGTGAAGACCACAGTATGGCAGTAAATTACCTTATCTCTTAATTAGGTAGTTTTTGGTAATTTTTAGGAAACCTGATCTCGTATCCGATCAGGGCTTGTTAGTTTTCCGTTTATAGATAGGAAAGTGTGTATCGTGTCCTATAAGGACTCCTGTCAACTCGGGGTATATATACGTATGCCCGGGTGCCTTGTAAACTATCTCAACGATCAATACAATTCGGCGCATCGCCACCCTTTACCAACGGGTTCTTGCTTCTCAAGCCGGGCTGCATCGGTTAGGTCCGAACTCCAGCGAGAGGGTAAGTCTCGTTACCCCGGCTACCAATCGGCTAGGACTTCCTCGGTTAGGTCCGATATTCTAGTCGGTATATGGTAGCCGGCTTACCACGATATATCTGCTTTGTCTACGGCTGCATCGGTTCGGTTCGATCTCTTAGGCCTATCAGGTATATCACATCATGCGTGCATAGTTTTTATCGGTTTACTGGGGAAAGTTTATCGTCAGTTTGTGCTGCATCGGTTAGGTCCGACCTACTAAACTGAGCGATAAGTTGTTCCTGCTAGGCCGATGGTTTCTGTGCAAGCGTCTTATCGGAATGCATAGCCGGTAAGTTATCATATACATCACGATTGCATTAGATCTATCGGCTCACCAAGGTTCTTTTATTATTGTTAATCTGTGCTGCATCAGTTAAGTTTGAACTACTAGATTGATAGTGATAGATTTATTCTTGCTGAGTCGATAGGTTTTATGCGATGTTCTATCGGAGCGCTTAGCCGATAGGTTATCTTTTAAAGCCGACTGCATGGTCTATTGATTGTTATTCTGCTATCTATTTTGTCATCGGCTTCCAGCCGATGTACATGCATTCTCTTGGCAGTCGGCTAGCTTATGGTATATTTATGCTATTTTATGGTTTGCTTATAGCACCATCGGCTTCTAGCCGATGCACATGTTATACTGACAGCTTATCCATTTGTTTATAGCGCTATCGGTTTCCTAGCCGATACACAGGTGCCATCGGCTATCGGCTACAAGGGGCCTACATCAGACCGTATCGGCCGATAGCCGATGTGCAGTTGCTGTTGACCCGGGCACGAGCACAAGCGAGGACCCGGGAGCGAGAACTCGAGCACGAGACTCGGGCGCGAGTACAGGCGAGGGCTTGGGCACGAGCATAGCGGCGATCGGCTGGAAGGAATCCGTATTGGCTTACTGGCCGATTGGATCAGTAATCAAATTTCTTCATCTCCTTGTCAATTGCGGGGTCAAATTGACTGGCACGCCTACGAACCTCAAGACTTTAGGACCTGCACTGGAGTAAAGCAAATCTCCCAGGCCTTCGCGTGTCACCAGACGCCGAACCAGATCGTCAGCAAGCTTTTTGGCACACCCGGCGGTTTTCGGCGTCAACACCATTATTGAAAGAAATCTGCCAATTGAGGTTGGAGTTTATTGATCAGTCTAGTGTTTGCACTATAGAAGTGAAGCCAACTCTAGAAGAGGAAATAAAAAAGGCACAATAGGAAGATCCATAAATCCAGAAGATTAAGAAGTTCTCCAGGAAAATAAGGCACCAGGTTTTGCAAAAGACAGCAATGGAGTTCTAAGATTCCAAGGAAGGATATGTGTCCCCGATAAGAAAGAAATCAAGGATCTGATATTACAGGAAGCACATGATTCATTGATTTCGATCCACCCTGGAAGCACAAAGATGTATCAAGATCTGAAGAAGACCTTTTGGTGGACTGATATGAATCGAGAGATTGCAGAACATGTGAACTTATGTGAGGTGTGTCAGAAAGTTAAGGCTGACTATCAACAACCTGCAAGATTGATGCAACCATTGCCTTGTCCTGAATGGAAGTGGCATGAAATAGGAATAGATTTTATAACAGGTTTGCCGAAGACTAAGGATGGATATGATGCTATATGGGTCATAGTGGACATGTTAACTAAAGTGGCACATTTCTTACCAGTTAAGCAGACTTATGGGGGGAGATAAGCTAGCTGGATTATATCTAACGAGGATTGTTGTCTTACAAGGAGTTCCGAAGAAAATAGTATCCGATAGAGGAACACAGTTTGTATCCAGGTTCTGGAAAACATTTCAAGAATTAATGGGGACAAAATTAGGGTTCAGTTTAGCCTATCACCCACAAACTGGAGGACAAACAGAGCAAGTGAATCAAATACTAGAAGATATGTTGAGAGCATGTGCTTTGGTCTATGGATCAGCATGGGATATGTGCTTGCCATTTGCACAATTTTCCTACAACAACAGCTACCGGTCCATCTTAGAAATGTCACCATTTGAAGCTTTGCATGGTAGAAGATGTAGAACTCTGCTTAATTCGACAGAAATTGGAGAAGGCCAGTTGATAGGACCACAACTTGCACATGATGCCGAAGCCCATGTTAGAATTATTAGAGAGAAGCTTAAGGCTGCACATACTAGACAGAAGAATTACAGTGATAATCGAAGAATAGATTTAGGTTTTAAAACTAGAGACTTTGTCTATTTAAAAGTGAGTCCACTTAAGGGCATGAAAAGGTTTTAGATGAAAGGGAAGTTACCTCCTTGATACATTGGACCATACCAAATTCTAAAGAGAAGAGGTGAAGTGTCATATCAGCTGCAGTTGCCTGAAGAGTTAACCGGAGTTCACCTTGTTTTCCACATCTCACAATTGAAGAAATGTTTACGAACTCCGACAAAACAAGTACCATTACAAGGCATTATACTTCAACTAGGCTTGACTTATGTAGAAAAACCTGAGAAAATCCTCGGGACGACTGAACGGAGGTTACGGAACAGAAGTATTAAATTATGTCAAGTACAGTGGAAGAATCATATAGAGGATGAAGCAGCCTGGGAAAGAGAGTCTGAATTGGAAAAGAAGTACCCGTACCTGTTCAGCAGTTTGGTGAATCTCAGGGACAAGATTCTTTTAAGGAGGGTAGGTCTGTAACAACCCTGAATATGACTAAATTTTAAAACCATTTTTAATTTTTGTGAATTTTCGAAAGCCCACATCGAGTTTGTCATTTCGTTAAATTTTTAAAATCGTTCTTCATTCGTCATTCGTTTTTTATTTTTCCTTTTATTTTCTCAGAAGTGCAATCCATCCATCCATCCGTCCATCCCAAACCCTCACGACAAGTCCGCTTTCCCGTCGGGTCATCAGCCCATCTTTCTTCCACTTGTCGTCGACCCGTTTCTCCTTATTCCGATCCATTTTCCCTTGGCCCAACCCACCTTTTCCCTTTCTTTCTCTTTTTGTCTCTTCTTCTGGCCTAGGCTGGCCTAGTCCAAGCCGGCCCAGGCTATGGCATGCCGACCTCCCCAGTTCTGCTCTGTCTCACGAGGCACAGCCGCTTCGGCCGATCACCATCGCTTCCTAGCCATGCCACACAGCTGTTTCCTCACCACCTCACCATCCATGCGTCGTCTTTGTGCATGTCAGCCGCAATAGAAAGCTCTAGTGCCAATCTAAACGAGAATTCGAGCCAGTTCATTTTGAACTCTCTGCTTGGCTGCCTGTCGGCCGCTCAGCGCCATCTCGCCTCAGCTGTCTCTACGCCCAGTTGCCACCACGGCTAGCTCCACCGTGCTTCACTGAAGCTCACTGGTAGCCGTGCCTAGCTGCTGACCTGCTGGAGCACCGCCGCCACGATCTGGCCGATGCCACCAGGCTCACCGCCGGCATCTCCACCGCAGCCAGCTACGAAAATGGAGTCGCCTCGATCCTAGGGGCCTGGAACCAACCCTACTTCGCCGCCCCTCGGCCTCCCTCGTCGCTAGCGCTGCTAAACCGCCGCCGCCTCCTGTTAACCAAAGAAAACCAACCAATTTTCATTTTCCTTTAGAAAAATAATTCCAAAATTCTTTATTCTTTGGTTCAATCGGTTCAGTGACCGTTTGACCTCAAAACACAAATCCGAGACCTATTCCCGACTCCTTGAATTATTTCGAATCCATCCGCGCCAGTTTCGTCGCGATCCGAGCAACTGTTGACACAACCCTAATTTTGGCTCTAGGGTTTCCGCTCGCCGCGACTCTGGAAAAATCCCAAATTTCTTCCATAATTCCTCTTTTTGATATTTTATTCACTTTCTGAGTTTTTGACATTTATTTGGAGTTATTCACTTATTTATTTTTATTTGTGTATCGATAGATCCTGTTGCAGCAAACCCGATTGAGGAATCCGAGTTCGCAGCGGACGCGTACGCCTTTGCCACCGTAGGAGGAGGCGAGTGGTATGACTACGCCGATCCTGAAGGCAAGTCATGCAATCCTTTGAACATAATTGAACCCAATCTGGAGATAGGTCATATTTTGGGTAGATGTACTTACCCTGCAAGTAGTACATAGCATGCATGAGTAATTTTACTGAAAATCCTTTTGAAATAATAGTGATCGGTTGCTTTATATTGCTATATATTGCCATGCCTTGAATTGAGCCTAAAATATACCCTCGATAACTCTAGGTTAATCCTGCTTATTATGAACATGTTAAATATTATATGAAATTGTCATTTTATGTGATGGTTTTGGAGGTACTGTGGTTTACTTAAAGTTTTTACGGACATAACCTCCTTGTGCCAGTATAAGTGACATAGTTAACGCCCATCTGCCTGATTGAGGTATTTAGACCTAGTGGTTACTGGTCTAGTGAATTGAACTTCTGCAGCCTTTCGGTGAATTGGCAATTCAGGCTTTAACGTGTGTAATGGCCACTGAGTGAGGGGAGATTGTTATTTCTGTAAGTGTGGGTGCTACGGTGCCCTTTGCGGTCTTTGAGGACTACGTGTTCCTCCTAGTCGTGCAATAATGGGTGGACAAGTCGTTGGGTTGGTGCACACCCTCGCGAAGGCCAAGTTGAGGCCAATATGCGCCTTGTCCTTTAACCCGCTAGGCAGAACAGAGATGAGCTTGGGGCAGTATTATACTTTGTTATCTTCAGCCTAGATAGCTGTGGGTATCGTGCGGGTAAAGCTAGGCAGACGCTATAGAGTCGTTTGGTATTCGAATACACCATGCTTCTGGTTAATGGAGATCTGTCTATGGGTGAATCCAGAGTAATGGCATGAGTAGAATTGAAATAATAGTTTAAACTACGAGATGATGGAATGAAATGTTAAACCCTTTAAAATTAAACTTATTTATAAAATATGATGTTTGTGAACTACTGATAAGGTTTAGAATTAAACCAATACCCTTTTTTATTATTCCTGCATTAGTATAAGTTTCTCTACATGGCTTACGGAGTACTTGTGTACTCAGTCTTGCATATTTTGGACTCTAGCCGGTCAGGAGGAAGTTGCAGGTGAAGTCGAGGAAGCCGTCGATCCACAGGACTGGGATGAAGACGAAGGCTTTGAGTTCTAGGTCGGCTCTACTCTCAGGCCGTTCCTATGGTGCAGAGTTGCGTCTTTTGGTGGTATGTGTATGTCTATAGGCCCGTTGGGTGCGTGTGTTGAGTCTGGTTGTATTAGAAACTTATCGGTTTGTGTAATTAATCGAAGTTTTGTTTCTGTATCATTTTACGCGTAACTGAACTTCCTGGGCGGTTACGTGTATCGTGGGACGTTTGGACCCCCTCCGAACGGTCCCCACATTTTAAAAAATAACTTAACACGTAGATTAAAACAATTGGTCTAAAGAACACAATAGGAAAGTTTTTGAGAATATATTTTTAAAAGTGTAGAGCAAATAATATGTTTTAACAATCAGGTGAAAAAGCTAAAAAATTCGAGGCCGAAATCGCTCCACAAATCCTCGTAGCAGGCTTGGACCATGTTTAAAGGAGCTTGGAATTTTGAGAAGTAGTTGATGAGAAATTGATCAGTTTGGAAAAACTGGAGATTATAAGAGAAACTACAGCAGTCACAGGCTCATCCAAATAGGGCGTTAAAGACATTTTACATAGGCAGTTTCGTGTATCGGCGAAAGAACCTGTGACAATGCTCGGTCCAAGTCCGCCGATTATACATGGGCAGATGGGCCATGCTTTAACGGGCTGGTCTGGAAATGGTGCTATAGTAACCGTGCCGGGCACGAAAGCTGATGGGCCGTATCGTGCTTGGGCCGGTTCCTCAGCCCGTGGGTAGGCCTAGCATGGCACGACTGCCATCGGGCCTGCATGGCCAAGCACGAGCATGGCCCGGTCGGTCCATTATTTTTTTCATAATTTTTCTATTTCTCCTATTTTTTCTAATTTTTTTCACTATTTTTTTCATTTTTTCCTATTTTCCCTAATATTTATCTTTAGTTTTCTATTTTTCGCTTATTTCTTTTTTCCACCTCATATTTTTAAATTTTATGGACCAAACGTGCTAATGGACCAGCGTGGGCTCACGTGCCGCAGCCAGACTAGTGTTGGCATGGCTCGTCAACTTCCTGTATTATGCCTGGACCGATGCCTCAGTATATGGACCAGCATGGCATAGCCCGTTATAAAAACCATGCCTTAACTGTCCGTACCGTAGCAGACCGTACTTGACAGTGCCGGATCGGTCCGTAAGGTCTGGTTGGCCATCTATACCGCCGATTCCCAGTTTCACTTTCACTTTCCCACAGTCCCGGCTGTTGCGAGCTGACAAACCGAGCGGCTCCGCTCGCACCGGTAAGAGGCGAGGGCTATCGCGAAAGTCAAGCGTCGGGACCTGCCTGCCCGCCTGCCTGCCTCCGCCTCCGCCTCCCCTCGTGACCGCGGCGCAGAGAGAGCAGTAGCCGTGGACTCGCCGCACCTCTGCTTTGTTTCCCTTCCCACACATACAGCCAAGCTAGCCACCCCCGACCCGCCCCGCCCCGCAAAAAGTTCCCCCAAAAAAGAGGCCGGCCTTCTCCGGCTCTCCCTCCTTCCCTCCCCCATGGCGGCGCACGAGGGCGGCGGCGACGGCGCACGCCGCCCGCCCGTGCCGCCGCCGCGCCCCACGCTCTCGCTGCCCCCGCGCTCCGTGGTCGGCTCCTCCTTCTTCTCCGCCGCCGCCACCGAGTCCAGCCCCGGCCCGCTCACCCTCGCCCCCTCGCTCTTCCCCGACGCGCCCTCCCCGGCCTTCCAGGGCTCCTTCACCCAGCTCCTCGTCGGCGCCATGGGCTCCCCCGCTGCCGCCGCCGCCGCCGCTCCGCCCTCGCCGTTCGCGGTGCCGCACGGACTCAGCCCGGCCGCGCTCGTTGGGGGCTCCCCCGGGCTCTTCTCCCCGACGGTAACATCCCCACCACCAACCACTTGGCCCCTGCTAGAAATCAAAATCTTAGTAGCTTTGTTTATCTTATCTTCTGCTCGGCCACTTGGTGCTTGTCCTTCTTATGTTCCGTGCTACTGCCTGACTGGGTGTGTCTGAGTGCTGTACATCTAGTTAGTTAAAATTTGCAGGTACACTCCTACTGTCCCAGATTCATAGTACTAGGATGTGTCCAGGATGTGTCCAGTACTAGGTTTTTTTATTTTGAGACGGAGGAAGTAGTTTCGTTGCTGATATTTGTAAGGTTAGTACAATTATGATGATGCCTTGGACCCTGCCCATCCAAATTTTGTGCGCTGTTAGTGAGACGAGACTGCCAGGGGGTTTGGGGGGCGTGCAGGTGCAGCCGTGCAACAGTCAGGCAGGGGTCTGGGTTGAGCTTAACGAACCACTGCCATTTCGTGGTACTGACTACTGTCAACGTACTAGGTACCTGGAATGCTTTACTCACTGTTTTTTCTCACTGTAGTTGAGTGTCTTGCACGGGGTCTGGACCCTCACTCATTTTGCATTGCCAATAACCATGTGGTACGGTAAGTTAGTCCACTGGGGATGCGGGGCAGTTTGCTACTCATGACTGCTCTGCTGGCTAAACCTCATTGCCTTTTGGGGTTATGTGGAATGTTAGCATGGGTCATGGGTGTTGTTTTCTAATACACACACTGATACATAATTTCCTTAAACATAGATAATTACCCTAATGTGGAATTACTGACTGGTGGGTTGCGACGCTATCTCCTCTTCTTCTAGTTAGGAGAGCTCTACGAACCCTTTCCAACATTGATCGGACTCTTACAGTTTAGGGTTTTGGCGACAAAGATTTCAATCGTGTCCTATGCCTCATCCCTCTCTCCTTATATATATATATATTGGTGGGGCTCAGGGGCATCTCCCGATGGGAAACCCTAATTTGTGCTACCGATCACAACAATCTTATCTTATCTCTAATTCTTTCTTGAGTTGGGGGAACAACCTGTGGACGAATTTATCTCCCAACAGTTGTCTATACAGTGGGCCGAATCAATCAACCAACAATGGGTGGTGCCATTATGATGTGTTGAATTTCTTTGCTTGTCTTGGTTAGCTGCTATGGTTGATCTTGCAGTTCAATTAGTTTGCCATTGAGGGGAGACTAGCTAATAGAATGATTCCATAGGGAGAGAGACTTAGACCATCCCCAACACAACGCTTAGAAGGGTGCTTATGAACATAAACCTTTTTTTGGCCACGTCAGATTAGTAAGATGCTTAACCCAGGCATTCCATGCTTCGTCAGGAGTTGACACCATCCCAACACTAGTTTTGAATCACCTCGCTGCATGGCTGCTGGTTTAAGTGTTGCACGTGCAGGTGCTTCTATTAACGTAACTTCCTGCATGGATCATATTGGAAGCAGTTGGAGCACCCATCAAATTGCTTGCATTGGAGGATACCTATCTAATATGAGGTCCTTGATGAATTGTCATTTCTTTTCTCTCCCTAAGCACCCGCATAGGCACTTTGCATAGAGGATTGCCTTGAAACTCTGGAGCAGCTGCATTTGAAGAAAATGGAACCTGATAGATTTTGATATAGTTCTCTCCTTTCTCGTGCTATCTATCTGTTACCATCTAGTTTTGAGTCTCCTATTCGTTTCGGTGATAAGACAAGTAGTTGGATTTTCTGTTAGATTTCATGTGCATGTGAATGAAGGTTTGCATTCATTCCTTTCATGTTGTAACTAAATCTTTATACATGTATCTTACAGAGTTGGGAAAAAACATAATGGACTACTGATACTGACAAAAATAGTGAAAACTATGCAGGAAAGATAAAAATATTAGAAATGTTAGAGAATACCAGTATTCCAAGCAATGCATTAGCAATCCTGCAGGTTGTATTTATAGAAATCATGGGAGTTTTATTTTTTGAAATCATGGAGGTTGTTTTTGACAAAGGAAGCATAACTTCTGGCCTCTGCATCAACTAAGGATGAACACAGGCATATTTGTGGATACTAGAATTTGAACCCTAGTGGGTGGAGTCATGCACCCATGACTCCACTGCCACACTAATAGTGCTTCACCATGGAGGTTGTATTTGTAGAAATCATGGACATTTTAAGAACATTATGATGTAATGAGGCTCAATTAGGGTTCACAACTATGTTACAGGCATTGTTAGAGATTTGAAATTTGCAAATACTGTTTTTAGATTAGCAATATTACAAGAAGCACATATCATAAAATGATAATCTGTTGCATGTCAAGGATCTTGATGATACTATCATTTATAGCAAGTGACCTGAGTGATCTATTTGGCCCTATAAGTGTTGAAATCAGTAAATTATTTCCTTGTGTGTAGCTAAAAAAGTTTATGCGTGTATTTCTTTTTGCTAAGTATACGCTTTTTCCTTCTTTTGCTAACTCTGTTGATATTGATTACCCAATGGTCGTAGTGTTGTTAGTCCATTGTAGTGTTATCTGCAGTCATGCATGTAGATGTGTTCCTAAGGATTACTGCATCCTTGTATCAATGCTGTTTAATGCATATCAAGGTTGCATGAGTTCACACTGAGTGGACAATACTTGCCTTATCCTTTGAAGCTTTCGGTGGAAGTTTAGTTTTTCTGCCAAGCAGGCAGAGAAGGTTCAAGAAAAGGCATCGAAGGATGGATATTTAGTTGCGCAAAATGATGATCGTGTCCTGGACTTTTGGAAGGTGAAAAATTGTAATTGACTTGAGCTAATTTTGAACAAGATGATGTAAATCTTACATAGTTCATTACTTCCCTACCAACGTGGGAACACAGTGTATTGTCTGCCATATCATTGGTTAAGGTCATGAGTCATGAGTTTGGGCTCCATCTCATTCCTTAATAATAATATAGTTATTCCACCGCGCCTTTCTTTAAGAAAAAGATACACAAAGTCCTCACATGCTACAAGTGTCAGTGCTCTAAACCTTTTCCTGTTTAGATTTTGGCTATGATTTTAAGCAATTTCTGTAGGCTAATTGGACTGCCCTCTACTGTAACTAGTCTAGATGTCCCAGTATTGCACTATAGTTTAACATGATCAACTAGCTCAAGTATTTTGCCTTGTCAGCAAAATTGGTTCTAGACCATCCAAACTTACCCTTTTTAGATTTGCAGCACCAAAATTAGTTCTGTCGGCTCTACAGGTTATATGGTGACAGCTAACCATAGATTGTATGGAATGCTACAAATCGGAACGGCAACATTCATTGCTATTAAAGTGAACTAGAACTTTTGGTGCTATAGACCTAAAAAAGGGAATCTCTTAAACATGGAGGGCACTATGGTGTACCAATTCATTAAAAAAGAGGTGATCACTAGAGTTGGTCCTATGACTTGAACCTAGGTGGTAAGGGATGTTGAACAGCCTCACCAGTGTTAGGTTACGGGTAGGCTATGATAGCGCAAAAACAAAATTTTCTACCGTGTAAACCAGGAAACCATGCAAGTAAAAGTTCATAGATCGTTACCACTCAATGCACAGAGCAGAGTCGGAGTAGCCCGATCCGACGTAGAGGAAGTAGTCGATCTACGCAACCCTATCGTCACCTCCTTGCGCGAGCGTCTCCTCGCGTGAGCGTCTCCTCACGTTCCACGCCGACCAACGCCGCAACACAGCAGTGTCTCTACCGGTATCCACACGTCCGGGGTTGGAACGCCGTGCGCGGAAGTGCTAGCGCCGGCGCGCGGCTAGGGTTTGGCTCGTGGGGAGAGCTGCGGCTAGGGTTTTTTTCATGAAGAGAGACTTTCCACTGCGCCTCGCCCATGAATATATATAGAGCATCTAACTGGGCCTCACAGGCCCATTAAGAACTCTATTCGGATCTGTATCCAAACATTTCATTCCAACCCGTTAAGTGCGCGACCCCGTAGGTTCATGTGCACTTAGTTGCAACTCGAAAACAACTTTTCAGTCCACGCTAAATAGCGGTCTCTAGCAAGGCATATTGACCCGTCAGGTGCACACAAAGATCATATCGGCTGAACCTGTAGTATATACATATACGAACCCCTTTGCCTCACGATATCAGTTAAGCTCAAGACGAGATGTGTGCTATCCTTTCAATAGCTCAATTATTCACTCAACCATTTGATGGATTACTCAACTCGTGATTGACTCCTCAATCACTCGGCATGGCCATGCACTTTAGTAGTCCATTACATCGAGAGGCCAGAGATCTCTCTCCCATTAACTGGGAGGGGCAAATCCCATCTTAATTGTTCACATCCCTCTACATGTTTCATAGCAAACCCATAAACTACTTTTATAACTACCTAGTTATGGAGTAGCAGTTGGTAGTCCCAAAGTAAGTCACTACACATGTTGGGAACCATGATAATCTCAGTTATAAGAGTTCTACACCAACATTACTTGAGACCAACTGATGGCACATCATATATAGCTCTTGCAGTGTCTCAAATTGGGTTTATCCAACAACATGTTCTCTAATATGTGTCCACATTATTGATTTGGTATCTTCATACCATGATCCACGAGACATGATCATCAATCAATACATGTGCTGATCTTAAAATCATATCCGTTCCATGTATGATATATAATCAGGAATCAATTAGAAATAGTAACATATTACATAAAGAGTAAATAAGTCACATACTCATTGATCAATAATAAGTTATGTATCTCAAGGAACAATTCATTCATAAATTCATAAACATAGTATGTGATACAATTATCTCTATGATTGCCTCTAGGGCATATCACTAACAGCCAGTGCCCTCCATCCAACCTCAGGCCGGATCTAAACATGACGATGTATATCTCAGCCAAAAGTTTGTTTTGAATGGTCTTATCCTGCAAATGTGAGACAACTCTTTTTGGTTGTTTTGCCAAATGTATCATGGTATTTAAGATTATCCCAATCCTAGGAATTCGAACTCTGCTATGGTTAATGTAAGCTGTTACTTTTCTCTAAAAGTCTAACCTGTTTCTGGAACTCCATCCTTTCTCAAGGAAATCTTTTTTCCTTCCATGCCTTAACTTCCTAAATTGGAGTGTTGTTGCAGTTATTACAGTCTTACAGGTGCTGTGCTCCATCAGACATTGTTGTAGCCAATAACTGATCAAATTGCAATGCACAGGATAGAATAAACTTTAATTGGGGGAGAAATATATTAGTCTATGAATAAACTATGCCACTCTTTTCCTTTTTGGTGTCCTAATGTATTGTAGTAACCAGCTATACTTCTTGAAAAGTAATAACACCATTAAAAGTCTCTGAGATCAGTGAGCCTTTGAGTGGTCTTCAGCATAAACTTGTGAGATCCTCACTGATTCCAAGCTGAGTTGTCACTGGTACTATTTGATTCAGGTAAGGTTTAAAATTTCTTAGCACGTTACTGCTGGTTCCCAATGTAGAGCCAATCTCATGTACCTGGCAGAGTAACATTCTAAAATATTTCCTGATCCGTAGTTATGTTGCATGTAAAAAAATATAAAATCTTTGGAAGAGTATAATTTATAGAGTGGGATGAAAATCTTATTAGCCTACAAATGTGTTGTGCTGTCCTGAATGCCAACTTACCTAGTGATATTGAAGTTCTCCTCCCTTTTATTGTTGTAACAATGAGCAATTATTTCTTGTAACTGTAAGTAAAATTTTGAAGCCATGGTAATTAAGCGCAATTTTGATTTCTGTGAGTATATTGGCTTGTGCTTCATATTAGTTGTGCTTCATATTGGTTGTTACATTTGCAAATAAAGATCTGTGAGTATATTGGCTTATAGATGCTACCATGTTTCTTTGCACAGGGGAACTTTGAAATGTCCCATCAACAAGCCTTGGCACAAGTAACAGCACAAGCAGTCCATTCTCCATACAGTATGATTAATCAATCAGATTACTCGCTCCCGTTCTCGTCGACAACAACTTCAGTGTTGGCATCACATCATGTCAACCCTTCTGCCAAGGTGACATCACTGCAGGAAATACCAACTCTGCCATCTCACAAAGGTAATAGCAACATTGAATCAACTGAGGTTTCACATGGATTCCAAACTTCTGCCCTTACTGTGGATAAACCTGCTGATGATGGCTACAACTGGCGGAAGTATGGCCAGAAGGCAGTTAAGGGTGGGGAGTATCCAAGGAGCTATTACAAATGTACCCATTCAAGCTGTCCAGTTAAGAAGAAAGTGGAGCGCTCATCTGATGGACAGATTACTCAAATAATTTATAGAGGCCAGCATAACCACCAACGTCCACCAAAAAGAAGATCCAAAGATGGTGGTGGTTTACTAAATGAAGCAGATGTTTCCCCTGAGAAGGAAGATGCTTCAACTAGATCAGAACAGGGCTCCCAAGATCATTCTGGAAAATTCGAGGCATCAAATGATGGGGGGCCTTCAGCATCTAAGAGGGGAGGTGGAGGTGAGCAACTATCAGGTTCAAGTGATAGCGACGATCAAGGCGAGGAGGAAGTGAAGGTTGAGGGTGGAGATACTGGTGATGAAAATGCAAACAAAAGGTGGTTGCTCTACCTCTACGAAGCATTTTTTTTACTTGGATATTTTTCTAAGCTTCAGTCTATAAATGCTAGTTTCTATTGGACAGACATGTGCCAGCTCCAGCTCAAAGAATCATTGTGCAAACAACTAGTGAGGTTGATCTTTTGGATGATGGCTACCGATGGCGCAAGTATGGTCAAAAAATAGTAAAAGGGAATCCTCACCCAAGGTAATTCCGTTTTCAATTTGCATTTAGTTGTTCCCTATGCTCTTTCTATGCATCCGTTCTGCCATGTTTTTTTCATTATATTGGAGCAGCTCTGCATAGCTCAATGCAGTCATTTGTTTTTTACACGGAGCTCCATGCTATCTTGGACCCATTCAATATTCCATTTTAGGAATTCTATGTTAAATGGATGATCAATCACTAAGTTGTGTCAAATGTCTAGTGCTGTGATGTCTCACTGGAATGTGGGTCTTGTGTCATAACTAATAGATGTGGATGAAACTCTCTGGCGTAATATGGCCTTATGACCAGAACTTTCTACTTTTATATTTGTAGAAACTTGGTGTATGAATCAATATTTCCCCTTGTTCTGCAAATATTATCAATGTGGCAGATGAATGCTGCATGTTATAGGAGTGTGATATGTCATGGGGCTTCATTAAAGGATTTTTAGGAGTAGAGCTGACGGGACGATGAGGGTAATGCCTTGTCGGATTTGACGAATATCTCTTAGGTTGGGACCTGACAGAAGATTTTTGTGCTGCAACAAGTTGGGCTGGATCAGCACAAATGGAAGCTTTTCCAGTTCAGGATTGTATGCTTGCAAATTGGACTATATGGCCTTGTGTATTCGAGAAAAAAAAAAGCATGCCTTGTCGCCTCAGTGACAGAAAGAGGGAGGGAGATTTTGGCATTTTCTGCATTCTTTACTCATATTTAGCCAAAGTCGATATATAGGAGATGCCCACAACCAAAGATCCTAAATTTATGGAAACAGACTAACAAAGGAAACAAAGCAAGAAAATGGGGAAATAACTAATTAGGAACGTATCTCCAAATTTGGAGGCCTACTGTGGTGGTTGGAGCACTTGTAGCCGTGTGTTGGCAGCTGTAGGTGCTGCTCCACATGATATATCGCCCCCTCCAAAAGCAGCTTGTCCTCATGCTGAAAATTGGGGAAGCGCTTGATGAAGTTGTCGTATTGGATCCTTGAAGCATTGGCAGCTATTGAATTCTCCCAATGGAAAAGGGGCTCGACGTGAAACACGGGCATGGCGGGACTTTGAGCACTTTGATGGGGGCAGCTGGCAAACTCGTTGACAGTCAGTGGGAGTGGGGGGACTGTGGCCGATGGCTCTCCATTACTGCAGCCGTACGTAGAGATGCTTGAATCATAGCGATGGAGAAGCCAAAGTTGCACCCACTATCTGGCATCGAAGGTGACATTGAGGTGGTTGCTGTCACAGTGGTGCTTGTTCCAGGTGGTCTTGAATCTCAACCAGGAAGTTGTCATGGTCACGAAGGAGTTGATCAACTGCAGGAAGATATGCTCGCCCCTCTTGGTAGTGCTGTAGGACTGGCAGTCCGCACCACGCAGCAAGGCAATGTCTTGAAGGATGCTTGGAAGGAGGTGTGGTAAGCAAAATCTGCCAATGGCAGTAGAGCCATTTGCGAGGGTGATCATCACATGTCAAGTAGCAAAAGTACATGACAATGATCTTATTAACCGATCTCACATTGACTATCAGACCGGCGGTGGTAGGCAGAGCTGAGGTGCTGCTTTACCTTTGCTAATCGGAATAACTCCTTCCAAAGGTTGCTGGTGAAGATTGGGTTGTGGTCGCAAACAATGGTGGAAGGAATGCTGTGGAGTTGGACAACATCTGTAAATAATACTTGAGCTGTCGAGTGCACCATGTATGGGTGGTTAAATGGGATGAAGTCAGCTGTCTTAGAAAACTGATTAACCGCCACCTAGATGACCATCTTGCAGTGAATATGGGGTGGACCTTTGATGAAGTCCATAACTATGTCGGTTGGAAGTCCCAAGGGCTAAAGGAGGCTAGCCTGGTGAAGCTATTCCACCCTGTTGTGCAAGATGCACAGTCATGGACATAGTCCTGACTGATGATGCGAGTGTTTTGGACGTGGAAATCCACCTGCAGTTGGTACAGCGTTTTCTAGGTGCCCTCATGCTCAACATCATGGGCAGCGGCTAGTATGGCCAGCAAGGACAGCAATATTGCAGCATGTATGCATGAGTGCCAAAGGTGATAAGGCTGTCGATGATGCCTTAGGTCCCCACGGCGAGCCAGCGACAGTTTTGTTGTGCAAGGGGAGCAGGGCCCTGTTGGAATTGGCTTCGTGGTGGAGTGCTTCAGAGATGTTGAACTAAACTGCAGAGATGGCTAGCAAGGTGGGTGATTCCTTCATTTCGTGACAGGAGTGATCATTCACCACAATATTCATGTGTCTTGTACTCTTGTCTTTTACTCCACGTTGAGATCATACTTGATGAGCTTGTTGATCCAACGTTGTTGTGTTTTTGTTGAAGATATTCATCATGTGAGAATTTGAAATTATCGGTGCGTACCATGTAGTGAAGACCTCCTAAGTGGTGCCGCCAGTGGTGCATGACCTGCAGTAAGCCGATCAACTTGTGTTCGTAGGCGGCCAACTTGACGTGCTGTGTGGCAACTGGTTGAATGGTCCTCTAATAATGGCGTCTCTGCCTTTGCTGGAGGATCACACTGAAGCCATGGCCCTGTGTGTCACACTCAACGAGAAAGGCGATAGAGAAGTCTGGTAACTGAAGGACAGGGGCCGATGCAATGGCCTTCTTGAGGCTGCAAAATGCATGGTCAGCCTCCAAGGACTACCTGAATGCCTCGAGCAACTTTGTGAGGGGTACAACATATTGGCTGAAACCGTAGATCAATTTGTAGTAGTAACCAGCAAGCCTGAGGAAGCTGCACATGGCACAAACGTGGTCTCTGATAGCATGTTATCATGAGACTTAGTTAAAGGATTTTTATAAATGGAGTAGAGAAAATAGCTGTGACCAACGGCAGGATGAGGGCAAGGCCCACCTTGTTGCCTTGGTGCCATGGCGATAGGAGACAGAGATTGGTGTTAAGGTATAGGAGTATATGTCTAGGACTCTCTTATGCATTTCAATATATTTGGGCCTAGAACCCCCCCCTATATAGTTCTTTCTTCATGCTTTATTAATCTTTAGCCAAGTCCATATATAGGAGAGGACCACAACTAAAGATCCGAAATTTATGGAAACAAGCTGAGTAGCATGTCTCCTAAAGTTGGGGGCTTACATATGTAGGGCTTGGAAAAGAAGAGCTAGAAGGATTACTCACTAATATCTTTGCATATAGTAGGTTAGGACACCTATTAGGATTAGGATTTCAACTTGCTTTAGGAGTACGATTAGCATGGGGGTATAAAACCCCGGGGGACACATATTCAATATGATTTTTTTCCTTTTAATCATGTTTTGCCTTTTTTTTCACAGTTTCTGTAAATGCGCATGTTCTACATGTATGGATTTTTTAAGTGGTCAAGTGTTCATTGATATTTTTTCACTCAGTCAAGATTCCTGGATAAGTGAATTCATTGATATTCCAGAAGTACATGGGAAAAACTAACTCAAATCCAGCTCTAGATTCTCCTAATGTAGTTGATTTGGAAGTTATTCTAATTGTACCAAACAAAATCAGTGTGTGGACTAAATTTTTTTTGTTTACGTAAGTGGGACTCAGCAAAATCAGGTTATGGACTAACTTTCTCAGAATGGTGATTATAGTTGCCTCTGAACAAGCTTTGACTTATCTGTTTTAGCTGGTCGTTAGATATGATTTAGAAGATTAATTAACATGCACTTGAGCCTGTTCTGTTTTATAACTCTGTACATGTTTGCATTGTTATGTTTTGCCCTTAATAAAGTTGCTCTGTTGAATCACCACAAAGAACATTTAAGTTCGGTGTGGCTCTTTTGGACAGGTTTACAGCTGTTGAAATGATAGTCATCTTACAGTTTAAATTATTTAGTCATCTGGTCTATTTAGTGATATTGATATCCCCTTTTATCTATGGCAGTCTATTTAAGGTGGCAATCTATTTAAACTGATTACATGCCGCTTATCTACTTGTGTTTTACCATATAGGAGTTACTACAAATGCACGTACCAAGGATGCGATGTGAAGAAGCATATTGAAAGATCCTCGCAAGACCCAAAGGCCGTGATAACTACATACGAAGGCAAGCACAGCCATGACGTGCCAGCAGCCAGGAACAGTAGCCATTCTGCTGCTAATGCCAACCTATCGTCTTCCAGAAATTTACCCCACCGGGGGCAACAGTCGTCGCGAAGAGATGGTTTACGGAATGCAACTTCAGCGTCTTCCTTGCAGTTAAAAGAAGAGAGTGGATAGCATAAAATTTTGTAGTGTGTAGCTGGGTAAATTGTTCGTTTCCTGAGTCCAATCTGGATGTGCTGCTTCCAAGCAGTGTTGAGCTGGTGCGAATTGGCTTTGTAGGTTGGTTCTTGCATTGGTTTAGGGCCCAGTTTGGAATGCAGGAATATATTCATATTCCTTCGGAAATCAAAACATTTCATGTGAAATTAAAATTCATGCCTTCCAAACAGGGCCTTGGCTACGGGAAAACCCTGCATCTGACATCCTTCAATTATCTCGCACGCTGTGCTTCCATTGGCTGTAAATGGCATTGGTCCAACCCCACGGAGAACAATAGGCGACGGAGGATTCTTTGGCGCAATTGTAAATGCTTGATATGTAAATCTCACCTGATGGCTGCCATTTTTGGACTTTTTGATAGCTGATCTCTAGATACACAATGCCTTCCATTTGTATGTAAGAGTTGTTCGATAGGATTTACGGATTATTTTGTTCCCTGCAAAAAAAAGGGATTATTTTGTTTATGTGCTACAATTTTGTCACTAAATTTTTGTACTTCTCGTTTTTGTCTTCTTTGAGTGAGTGCTCAATTTGCGTTTGCCGTTGCCGGCATATGTCAAGTCAATGTGAATTGAGACTGACTCTAACTTGATAATCTTTTCATATAGACAATAATGTCCTGGTTATGGGTTTGCTCCCTTGGACTAGTTCCCAAACGGCATCTTGAACGGCAGATGCTGCTTAAAAGAGAGACACGGAGAATACGGTGATTATTTGTTTGCTTAGCTCACGTTGTCATGATTTTGGGTCAAAAGTATGACGCGCCGTGGATTTTTTGAATTGAGAACGGTTGGTTGCTTTTGGCAAATTTTGGCTCGCAGATGTGTGGAAGGTTGCAGCTCTTGCAACAACTAAACATTAGTGTATATGGTCAAAGACAGATTACCTCAAGTGTGGTAGCCAGTGTTATGGGACCAAACATGCGTTTGTTTGAAGACTGAACAAATGTTTCTGGATTTCTCTATGAACTAAAGCACTGGGCTTGCACTTTCAATTGCTTCTATTTTGACTTTTGAAATGGGTGCTTAGTTGAGATTGCAACAGTCACATGTCCATGCACCATGCTCTCCATGATTTGGATGAAACCGGATCCTCCTTCAAATCGGTCCAACAAGGATTAAGTTGATTTATAGAGTTCAAACTTTGTCATAAAATAAGTTGATTTCTACACTCTTACCACAATCGAGGAGTTTTATCCCTTCAATACCACATATCTATCCATCCACACATACTACTTTTCCATTAATAAGGGGCACTTTGGTATTTCTCACTTATACATTTTTCTCGATGTGCCAGGAATTAACTTATTTTGTGACGGAGTGAGTATATAGTAAGAGGTTTCTATATCTAGCGAATTCAAATTCAAATAGTTAATGCCGGATATGGACACAGATTGATATTTCAAAAACCGGCATATACTAATTATCCAAACAACCTATTTGGATAATCCTATAGTTCTTGTTTAAAATAAATTATTCATCGGATTATTGACATGGATTATCTACTTAATTATAGGGATAAATCAAATATTTCAAAAAATTAACTTAATAAAAAGATTAGAACAAATGGTCTGAGTAGTGCGGTAGAAAATGTTATTTGAAAAAACCTATTTTTTGAGACATGGAGTAAATAATCTGTTTTAATAATCTAGTGATGGCTGAAAAGAACATGGCCCATCTAAAAAATCCATTGCTGCATCAGCTGCTTGGGCAGTCGGGCTTTCGGCAAGAAATGCCGCCTTGGCCCAAGATTGGTGCGTCGCAACTAGGCCTGCTAGTGGAGCGGATCCCTTCGGATTAAGTGGGATGGATTCTTAGGGTGCGTTTGGTAGGGATTCTTGGGGGCGATTCTAAATCCGATCAATTGGAGCTAAGCCAAACGACAAAAAATCCCCCCGCTTCTCACGCGAATTGATCTACTATGATTCTCAATTTTACGTACGAAAGGAGAATCGGGCAAAAGGTAGCTTCTCGTGGGAATCTAACGAACCAAAAATAAAAATCCCCACAATAATTCACAAAAATTACCCGCCTGCCACTGGGGTATACCCCTCCAGTCCATCCCCATCCACCCGAGGAGTTGAAGAGACTCACCTCGCGCTAGGGCTTCCGGATCGAGAGGACGACGAGCATCGCCCTCACCGGCGGCGCCTCCCGCCAACAACCGCAGCCGCTGCCGGTCTCCAAGCGCCCCTGCCACCGGTCTCCATCCGCGCGCCGCTGGTGGAGACCCGTCCGCACCGCTGTGCCGCTGCAGGGGACCCGTCCGCGCCGCTGGAGCTACCACCTTTCTACATCGCCGCTGCCGCTGCCAATCTCGAGCTCTTGCGCCTCCTTTCTCCAAGCTCCTGTGCCGGTATCCAAGGTGAACGAAGCATTTGAGGATAATGAAAGAACTAAGCTGGTTGGATATTTTTTATGTTCGATACATTGTACACTTGATTGTATCCAGTACAATATCCATTAGCTGTGCTCGATACATTGTATTTTAACCATGGATACTGTACTAGGGTTTACTGTACTACGAATATAGAAGAAATAACCTTTCTCACTTGACTGTGCTCGATATTTTAGTTGGAGACTAGCTCCATATATTTTTTTTACTGTACTACTCATATAGAAGAACTAGCCTTTCTCACTTGACTGTGCTCGATATTTTAGTTGGAGACCAGCTCGATATATTTTTTTTTACTATACTCGATGGATGTCAAGGCAGACAATATATATTTTAGTACTCAAATTAGTTGGAGACCAATTCAAAGAAGAGACATATATATTTTACTACTCTACTCGACATTAGTACTGTTACTGCCTATCTAAATTAGATCTGAAATTGTTGTGCATTTTACAAGTATTACAGATGGCAACAACTTCGGTAAAGGAAAACCAAGGTGCAAATAATGCTGAATGGATAGATGAGAACACTCGGATAGTTTGTGAGTTGTTATTAGAACAAGTTAACGCAGGGAATCGCTCTAATACCCATTTGAACAAGGTCGGGTATGATAATGTAATTGCAAAATTTAAAGAGAAGACTGGCTTACGCTATCAAAAGCTTCAGTTCAAGAACAAATGGGGCAAGCTGAAGAGTGATTATAATCTATGGAAGAAATTGGTAGGTAGAAAGACTAGGTTAGGTTGGGATCAAGCTAGAGATACCATTGTTGCATCTGATGATTGGTGGGCAAAAGCAAAGAAGGTAAACTACTGTCTTATGTTCATATCAAATTGTTAACCATGATTTGTAAATGTTATTCTAAATATTACATTGGTGTTTCTATAGGATTTGCCAGGCTGTCAAAAGTTCAAGTTAAGGGGGCTTCAAAATAAAGTTTTACTCCAACATATTTTTAAAGACCTTTGGAACACAGGAAATGATCATTGGAATCCTACTAGGGGTAATTTATCGGAGAGTTCAACCCAACCTTCCACTATTATTAATGTTGATGACATACAAGAAGTGAATGAAGGTGATGACGATGATAGTGGTGATGAAGATTTCACTCCTCCTCCTAAGAGAGGTAACAGAGTTGCTGGTAAGGAGGTCAAGAAACCAAAGACTAGTGGTGGATATTGGTTCTATGATAAATGACTCGTTTTGTTGACAATCAGGAGAAATTAGCTGCATCTGTTGAGTCTCTTGTTAGGAGGAAGGACACTTCGGGGTGTGCCATCAAAGATGTCATGGCTCTAGTAAAGGAATGTGGTGCTATTTTTGGAACTAAAGAGCATTTTGTTGCTACTGAGATTTTCACAAAGAAATCTGAGAGGGAGATGCTCATGACCTTGGACAATGCAGAAAAAAGATTTGCATAGCTCACCATGAAACATGAAGCCAAGGCAGCCAAGTGTGCCGAGTAGTGGCCTAGCATGTTAGTGTGTGATGGACAAATATGTTATTCTATATCTTTGAACCAATTTCTATTCATGTGTGTTATTTCAGGATTTATTGTTGTAATAATTATTGGACTATCCTTTATTGCAGTTACTGGTCATGTAATGCACTAAAGTTCACCATTATTTATTGTATTCCCATCATGCTCTGTGACTACTTGTTGTTTTCTATATGCACTTAAGTTGCATGATAGTTATCATTTCTTTTCATGTTTCAGATGTCATCCAGTGAATCTGATGGAAGTAAGGCTTCTTGCGAAAGTGATGGTACTGATCGAGAGGAAGATGATGAGTTTACTTTGGAGGTTATACACCGTCATCAAGCTTTACAAGCCACTGCTTTTTCAGCTGCTTGCTTAATTGGATAGTACTATATGACATATTATGATAAGAATGAACCAAGGACATCACAACTAAGTGGATATGCATGGGTACAAGAGACTCTAAGGACCCTAGGGGAGAGTCACCATATGTTTCGTATAAATAGTGACCTATTTTACAAGCTGCACGACTTATTGGTGAGTACCTATGGTCTCAAATCAACCAATCATATGAACTCTATGGAATCAGTTGCTATTTTTCTATTCATAGTTGGAGGTGGTGAGTCAAATAGAAGGGTTCAAAATAGGTTCAAGCATTCTGGTGAAACAATTAGCAGAAAATTTGAGGAGGTCTTGTTGAGTGTGATTAGAATGTGCAAGGATTTCATATGTCCAAAAAATTCAAACTACCCAAGAGTTCATAGAAGGATTAAGGATGACAAAAGACTATGGCCACATTTCAAAAGGTGCATTGGTGCCATTGATGGGACTCATATCACAGCAAACCCACCACATGTTGATTATGTTAGATACATTGGTAGACACAAGAGTCCTACTCAGAATGTGATGGCAGTGGTCGACTTTGACATGCGCTTTACATATGCTTTTATTGGACAACCAGGTTCTATGCATGACACAAGCGTCCTTTATCATGCATTAGATGTTGCTAGGGATATATTTCCACATCCCCCACAAGGTATGTGTAACGCCCAGAAATTCACCACCGAAATTCTAAACATTCATGTGTATAGAATCCCTATCCAGGAAAGCTAGGGTATACAATTCCAAGTTGCCATACAGAGTGCGTCTTACAAATAAAGTAAAATTATATTACACAAATGCAGCGGTAAAGATAAACGAAGCCTATATACAGCTTGCCAAGCGGGGGCTTTCGATCCACAGGCATCTTGACGACGGAGCCAACCTAGTCCTCTAGTTGATCATCCTCAGACGCGTACTCCACCACTGAGAGGGGGGAAAAGGAGCAAGGCTAAGTACCACCCATAGTACTCAGCAAATCACATCCACAAATATGCATAATGCACAGGAGGCAAGGATAGGCTAGAGGTTTATTTGCATAAAAGCAGTTGTAGACAATAGTAATTCACAAACAGTAAAAGGTTGATTAATTGAACAATATTAATTCTCCACTAATTAACGTTACACCACGTTAACCAGGCCCAACCATCCATAAGAACTATACCAATTCCATTAAGTCATTTTAATTAAGTAAAGGTGAGGCTAATCACGGTGAGTCTTGGCCAACTGCCCATGTCCGCGGGCGTGGCTATTCGAATAGATTTACTCTGATCAGAGGTGTACAATTGTATCCACAAGACACAGCCCCACACATGTTCCCGTGTGCCGGTGCATCACCACGATACCCCGTGAGAGGCTGTGACAGGACCATTCACGCAACCTCTCCCTAACCATCCACACCACGCTGAGGTTGCACCTGCCGACAGGGCACACCATTTTGGCCAGGCTACCCCCTTGCGCCACAATAGATCCAGAAGCCGATCAACTCTACCTCAGGCCGACCCAACTCCATCACGCCCATCCTCACCATCGGTGCCTAGGAGAGGGAGAAGAGACGCTACAAGCCCAGCCATTGCCTACGCTGGCTTGTGGAAAGTACGAGTATCTGCCCAAGGGGGTCCCATGAATCGGTCCTTAATTGCCATGGGTGTGACATGCAAAACCATGCACCCACAGCCCATCATTTGAGTCACATTTTAGTACTTTAGTAGTAACATATCCAAGGCTCTATTTTTCCGACATCGAGTCGAACCAAATAATGCAAATGATAATATTTAATACCCAGATGAACTAAGTTGCTAAGCATGGCTAAGCATCCTAAGAATAGTATTCTAATCATGTTGTTGCCCAGGTGACAAGGAACAAGGTTCAAATGCTAAGGCATAGTCCTATCAATATAAAGGTTATAACCCCTCCACATGAAATAATGAAATAATGCAGTTTATTTAAATAAACATAATATTTTAGTGAAAAATAGGTACAAAATGATCAAGATTACAGTGCAACTTGCCTTACTCCGGCTCGACGTACTCGGCTACAACCTCGTAGTACACGGGAGAGTCACCGGTGTCGGATTCTATAACAGATAATGCATAAACAATTAAAAACAGTACATGTGAAGAGACAAACATGAGCTGAAAATATTTTTAATAAATTCTTGCATTTTTCTGGATTTAATGAAATTTAAATGGGCTTAATCGGAGTTCGTATGAATTAGTTATAAATTTTTAAAGTTTCTCTGTTATTTCCAATGTAACATTAATTATTAAACGATTTATTGCGCACTTAACCAATTTATTGCGTCACCAGACCTAGGAGCCAGCGCCGATAGGCAAGCCCCACCGGTCAGCGACACAGCGGAGGATGTTGCACGGTGGACCGAGTCCACCGCGGGAAGCGGCCACGTGGCTACCACGCGGCAACCACGACAGGCCGAGGAGCCGACACGGGCGCCCTAGGTGGCGTTGACGTGGCAGGGGAAAGCGAGCGCCCGCGGGGGCGCCACGCGGCCGGTCTGGATCTGCCTGAGGCAGATTGGACGGCCCCAGACGAATGGGGCTCGTCCCCGCCGGCGCAGCCGCTCCGCGGTGGGGCAAGTAGCCCGATGGTTGCCGCCGGCGGCCATCCGGCCCCCGGAGGATGGCGGTGAGCCGTGGAAGGAAGTGAGGAAGACGAGGGAGGGCTCACTGAGGGGTTGCAATGGTCAGGAGGTGGTGAACGGCGGCGAACCGAGAAGATTTGCGGCAGCGGAGGTACGGGAGGACGGTGAAGAAGGTGTTCTGGCGAGGATCTCCGATGGCGGAGGGGCGGCCGAGGGTGAGAGGGTCTTGGCAAAGGTATATGGAAGATTTAGAGCCGAAAGGACCAAAGAGATCGACGGTAAAGCACGGCCACAGGCCGGCGGAACAGGAGGACGACGGCGAACTTGGGTCTTCGACGGCGTAGCAACTCTCGGATGCGGTGGCCTGGCGTCGCACGAGTGCGGCGGAGATGGCGGCAGCAAGCGCACGGTCTAGCAGTGGCTACAGTGGTGGCAGCAGGCAGTTGGAGGTGATGGAGCTCGGTGGTGGCTCTGGTTTGCGCGGTGCGGGGTGCTAGGGAGCTCGGGAGGCGTCAGGGTTTGAGGAGAAAGGAAGAGGAGAGGACGGCGAAGGTTTTAAGGAGCTCAAGCAGGCGGGATCGTGGCCGAAACGGCTCCATTCCCCCACTGGATTGAGGACGGCAGCAGCGGGGTCATGTGCTCGATTCTTGCACGAGAGGGGATGACAACGCCGGAGATCGTGGGGAGTGGGCATGGACCTGGTCCGCCATCGTTTGAACCAGGGGTGGGCACGTGGGGAGTCGAGGCGGGGCGCTGATCGAACGGCGGAGGGGAATTTCTCCTCCGCCCGATTCGGACAGAGGAGGAAGAAAGAGCTGACAGGCGGGCCCAGCCTATCAGCGGGAGGGCGAGCAAGCGGACGGGCAAGGCAGCCTGACAGATAGGCCCCACTGGACAGCGAGAAGGGGAGACGGCGCGTGGCTGACAGGCGGGCCCGAGAAAGAGGTGCGGCGCGCGCGGGCCGCGCAGAGGTCGGCGGCACAGTGCTGGGCCGCGGCCCAGCGGGAGGAGAAAAAATAGGAGAAAAGGGAAAAAGAGAAAGAAAAGAAAAGAAAGGGATTTTCTAGTTGCAATTTAATTCCGATAATCATTTTTGATTTATTAAAAATAGTTCCTGTGCTTTGAAAATTCCGATAAAAATCCTGTTAATATTTTTTTGGCAAGAGGAATATATATATATATATATATATATATATATATATATATATATATATATATATAATGCTGACTAAATGCATATATTGTAGGTAAATATTATCTTGTTGATGCTGGCTACCCAAATAAGCTAGGGTATATAGCACCATACAAGGGACAAAGATACCATGTTCCTGAATAGAGAAGAGGCCCTCCACCAAGTGGTGAGCAAGCGTATTTCAGCCAGTGTCACTCAAGTGCACGCAATGTCGTTGAGCACATCTTTGGTGTATGGAAGATGAAATGGCGAATTTTTTAAAGATGCCTACCTATCCAATAGACAAGCAAGAAATGATCGTTGCAGCGACCATGTGTCTTTACAACTTTATACGTCAAAATTGTACATCTAACAAGTATTTCACCAGGTGTGATCGAGATCTAAATTATGTGCCAACTATTCCTGCAAGATATACAAAATATGATGTCTCTCAAAATGCATCAGATATCTCTACTTCACACTCTAGTGATAGGTTCATAGGTAGATTTTGTGATAACCTAGCAAGTGCATTATGGCAATCTAGATGAAAGTTCTCATATGAACTCTGGTTAGTATATTTTTCTTTTGTAAGAAGTCTCAGAAATATGTAACCATAATATTATGCAAGAACTCAAACCGTGAGTGGACTATTGAAATGGATTGACTCTTTGGTGCAAATGCATTGAGCTTGTTGTGTTGTTTAACCTTATTTGAAAGCTTTTTTTACAAGTAATTATATAAATATTGGTACACATATATGAGTACTTATAATAATTATTAGTATTATATTAAGCTATAGAAAATTTATACAAATTAAATCTCTTGCTAATACAGGGGTAGTATAAACAATTTATCTGGAAGTCCCCCATTAGAATCCAGAGCTAATGTTTTTAGCCAAACGCCTAATCGTACTGATTCTGATTCTTTTCAGTATTTGATTCAGCAAGAATCAAAATCAAAATCACTGAATTAAAAAGTCTACCAAACGGGCCCTTTTTTGGATTGTTTTGGTTGGTTTTAAATGGGCTGGGAATTCATCTTGGGTCGGAGTGGATTGGACCGACAAGAAATGCGGTTTGAACTATAGTGGATGCGGGCAAACTAAAAGACCTAATCCATGGACTGAATCCATGGGCACAAGTCATGGGCTTGCCCCAAATTTGAAGCAAGGAGCTGCAGCCGCTAGGGCAATCGCTCCACTCAGTACTCCACCATCACCATCCGCCGTCGTCAGGTGTCGCCACTGGTGCTGCTCGCCCTCTCTGCCCGGTCGCTCCACTCCAGTTCCATCTCCTCTACCGACACCACCTCCACCTCCGGTTCGCTCTCAAGATCCAATTGATTCAGCTAGGGTTAGCTGCTGCACGCCTACACGGCAACCTTCGCCCATCCGCCGCCGCCCAGCGCCAGGATCACCGGTAGCCGTCACTGCCCCAACATCCCCACCCCGCTGTCCCCATAGGTCATCACCTCCCACGCTGGTCGCTTCAGCCCTCATCGCTCGATCGCTCCTGCTAGTCGTCACCACCAAGAAGCCATAGCCATCACCAAGAATCTGCAAGTAGGTCATCCTTCTCCACCCCTAATACTCTTTCTTTTCCTCACCACTTTTCTCATGTCGTGCTGGTTCTATCTTCTATTGATGCTCAGCAATGGAGGCAAAGATGATCGACTCTTGAGAGACCAGCTACGGAGGATTTGCGCAAGAAAGGTGTGATTTTTCCTTCTTTCCCAAAACTGGTTCCGAGCATTGTGTATGTCCCGATCGTGGTTAGAAGCTTCAACTTGATGTAGTGTCACAATAGTAGGGTTTAGGTTGTTATATTCGCAAAAGTAGAAAATGCGAATACTAATTTTCTAATCTTGTCACACATAGGCTTATTAAACATGTCTACGCACAATTCAGAAAGTTGAACTGCCAATAGTTCTAGTCATGAATTGTCTTCACAAACATGTAGAAAAGCAAAGGTGTGGGAATATTTTGAGCAGGAGCTTGTTTTGATAGATGGTGTCCCGAAAGCAGAGTGCAAATATTGTTGATTAATGTTGACAGCAACTAGAAAATTAGGAACCAGCCATCTCATAAACCATGTTTGCGACTCCTGTCCATTGGTCAATGGTGAAGTTAGAAATATGTTCACAGCGGCAGCTCGGAAACAACCCGTGGAAAATTTTGTGTTTGATCCTAAAAAATGTGAAGAGTTGATGATCAAATTTTTCATCCATGCTGAGATAGCATTCCAAAAAATCGAGGATCCCTACTTTGATGAGTGGATGGATTCCATGCAACCAACCTATAAAGTTGTGGGTCATCAAGCAATTCGTGGTAAGATTTACAACTGTTACAATAGGTTGAAACAAGAATTGCATGAGGAACTACGAAATATTGATTCATGTGTGTGCCTAACATCGGATATGTGGACCTCAAATCAAAACTTAGGTTATATGGTTGTCACAGCACATTATATTGATGCAGAGTTCAATTTGAAAAAGAAAATCATAAGCCTGAAGCCCGTGAAGTATCCGCACACCAGTTTTGCTATTGAAGAAGCCATCATAAGGTGTGTGACTAATTGGGATTTGAGGAGCAAATTGTTTACTTTAACTTTAGATAATGCGAGTAATAACAACGCTGCTTGTCAGGAATTGATGAAAATTCTCAAGCATGAATTGCTATTGGAAGGTAGATATTTTCATGTGAGGTGTTGTGCACACATTCTCAATATATTGGTTCAAGATGGGATGAAAGTAATTCATGGGGCAATACATAAGATACGTGAGCTCTTGAAGTATATAGAAAATTCGCCTTACGTATCCAAGCCTTCAATTCAATTGCTAGTAATTCAGGTCTTCCTTCAAAATCTGGTTTTACTGTTGATGTACCTAACTGTTGGAACACAACTTTCAAAATGACCAGAGAAGCATTGGTCTACAAAGTTGTCTTTAATAGTTACGCCACTGAAAATTGTGAAGTCGCACCAACTGACCAAGAATGGATGAATGCTGAATCAATTTGTGAATTTCTTAAGACCTTTGAAGAGGCTACTAGAGGTGTGTCGGCTAATAGGGCACCAACTACACACACATTCTTGCCCTTGGTTCTTTGTATCAGCCATGCTTTGAGTGATCTAGATTGGCAAACTAGTGATCTTTTGGCGCAATTGGCTGCTCCTATGCACATGAAGTTTGCAAAATACTGGGATGAGAAGTTGCCTAACAAATTTAATTTGGCACTGGTTATTAGCACTGTGTTAGATCCAAGAAGGAAAAGAGACTATTTAGAATTTTTTTATGAGAAGGTGTCTTTCCATGTGGATGATATTGAAACTGAGGTGGACTCTATTATAGAGTGCATGAAATCATTCTTTCAAGTATATGAAGGAATTGCAAGGAGAAGGGGTGTATCCTCCATGTCACATTCTACTGAAAAAGCTAGTGCTGTAGGCTCACCAGTTCTTGGCAAAAGAAAGCTTGAGCATGAGTTTGCCATTTTCAAGTCAAGCTGGAAGGTTACACAAACACACAAGTCAGAGATTGACACATATTTAGAAGAAGTGTGTGAGGATGATAGTGAGGATTTTGATGTTTTGGCATGGTGGAAGAAAAATGCCAAAAAATTTCCTGTGTTGGCAATTATGGCTCAGGATTTTCTTGCAATTCCACTTAGCACCGTGCCCTCAGAATCTGCTTTCAGTTGTGGAGGAAGGATACTTGGAGACACAAGAAGCTCATTGACACCAGAGATGCTCGAGGCACTTGTTTGTGTGAAAGATTGGCTATTTAAAGTAAAAAAAAAATAGAGAAATTAAAGGTATAATTTTTGCCGTTTTCACAAATGTTGTGTATGCATACATATGCTAATTTTCCATTTATATTTTGCTGCTGCATTAATGTATTGTCAATTGCATGTCGCAGTTAGACATCCTAACCAAGATATTTTTCAAGCCTCTAGGTATCTTCCATATTTTGCAATTTTGTGTCTACCATATTTGTGGTCCTTCTCTCTATTTAGTCTCCTAGAGTTTGCATGATAAATCTTGTCTAGAAGTATGTTTTTTTTCGAGTCCCCAAGAGTCTTCTTTTTTTAGATTTTCTGAGTCCCCAAGAGTCTTCTTTTTTTAGAGGTAATAATGCAATCGATGGCTGTTGTTCATATGTGATGATGCCATTACAAATGAAAGCACCTAAAAGATGAGCATCAGGAGAGCAGAATCCCTTTTTGGTTGCGGAGAGTCTAAAAGAGGAGTCAAGTGCTGGACGGCCTTCTCCTAGGACATTTGGTTGTGTTAATCTACTTAAACTTGTAATTGATGGGATGGGGGAATCAGCTTCTCAAGCTCATCGCGATGGATCAGGTCATCATTGCTTGCATGCTAGTTGATTTGAGCAACAAAAGTAGCATGTATTTGCATGTTCAAACATATGATCTATTTGCTTTACTTTTGATCAACTAATTATTCATGTAATATTGGCAAAGTTCAGTACAAGTTGCTGGTTAATTTCAATTGTGCTCAGTTAATTTTCATGTGGATTTGCAAATTCGATGATAATTTATGATTTAGAAAGTTAAACTATGGTACGTTGGCTGTTGTTTTGACTTAATTCTTCTAGCTATAACCCAATCACTAGATTGTTGTGCCACTGTGTTGCTGGTGGTGGAGAAAGCAAAGCCTATGTGTGTATTTGGTCAGTCATGAGTAGAATCCATGGGTTGGTCTGTGGGTTAAACCTGCGGGTTGGACTGGATTGGGTGGAATGAACGTATGGGTGGGGTTGGATGGGGTTTAGAAAATAATTTTGTGGGTTGGTCTGAGTTGGATAAACTAGTGTAATTACTTTTGGGTTGGGAGAGATGTGGGTTGGATCTCAACTCACTGGTAGGCTTAGTCGCGACGCCGCTTCCGGCAACTCGTTCCTTGGCTCCATGCTCAGTACTCGACGGCCTTATCACATATGGTATGTCTCTGTACTCTGTGGACAACACCTGTCACCTGGTCACCTGCGTTTGCATTTCTTGCTAACCTATGTGGATAGAGCCACACAACTGGGGATAAATTCCAGTCATGTTCATACATGGCGTACCAGAGAAATTGGCAGCAAAGTCATGACACCTGTGATTTTTGTGAGCGTCTTATTACGGGGTTGCATGTCGATCTAAACTTCGTTGACCCCAGTTAGTTTCATTTGTCTATGCACATGATTGGACATCATATGAACATAATGAATACTGCTACCGCCTACCGCAAAGTAAGATAGGAAAGGTTAACTCCCCAATGGATCATTTCTGACTTGTATATTCATTATTGTAACAACAGGAAAATTTCCTGCTTAGAAGCAGGTAATATAGCGAATATTTTTAGCAGAAATGAATAGGTTGGGTACATAAGTCATCAATTCGTATTTTTGTGTATGTTTCTTTTCATGTTCTGAAAGGGTCTAGACCTCTAGCCTTCCAACACTTACACATGCAATTGCTACAATCGAATGTGTCACTTATCATCCCATGTGACTATAGTTGGAACTTGCCCATGGTTAATAAAATCAATCTTGTTCAGCCTAACACAGCAGAGGACCTGCTCAGGGAGTTCATCTTGCTTCTGGGCCTGCATCATGATAAAATGAATTGAATAATTTACATGGATTGCGGATAATTAATTTTATGAACACCCTCAGTTGACTGCTAGTTTATTTTCATGACTGGTTTTTTATGGAATAGTTTGGAATGAAAAAATGATGTCTGATTATACTAAAGGTAGTGAAAATAGTATTGGCCGGTATCGTTATTATTGGTGGCTGCTGATAGGATTTGAATTTTATGTAATTTTCATCTATTTTTCATGTATATATATTTAGTTCATTTTCCATTATTATTACAATTTCGATTGAGCTCCGAAAAATTTCAGGCTATAACCCTGTTATTCTAGAGAAGCAGAGTTTTTCCACTTCATAGTCTACTGTATGTTCACAGTATTGGAATTCGTTTCTCCCCAGGTTAATAATAATTAAAATAAATAAATATATCAAAATTAATGCATATAAATAGCAGAACATTAAGAAGAGCACTAACTTCATGTATATTGGAACTTCAAGGAAGATTTACCTGAATTGTCAAACCCAGGTCAAGGATTCCATTCTTTAGGCGTTCCCGGAATGATTCCAATCCCTTCCTTGCAATATAGCTGAACCGGTGTATATCAAGGTCTATCTCAAAGTAGTTCTCTCCCTGGTTATGCAAGAGATAAAATATTAAATTTCTGCAGTATTCTAAATTATTCTCTACTAAATGCTATGAAATGCTTGTTGAACACACTTAAGTGTTCTTTTATATGTCGTGTTTTACTATTTAAGTATTGAATTCAAAAATGATCTTCTGCCTTATTTTGAAACAAGAAAAATATGATGTAAAGTTTTCAGGATCCATTATGTCCTGTAAACTACATTATGCTAGCAATTACTCCTTGTTAATTCTCTCTTTGCCATGGTTAAAATAGAATTTATGGTCCAGTTCGAAAAATCATACTGACTTCATGTGTATTACATATCATAATTAAAGAAATGTAGGCCAACTTTTGCACCTCATAGAAATTATGTTGGGGCCGGGAGAGGACTGGCTTCTCATTATATGCTTGGACAAGCTTCCTCTCTGTGGAACTCAATTGAAGATCATCTGGGTTAACCAGTCCAGCCATGATCTTTAACCGGTCTCTAAAAGCGATTGTTGATTCTGATGCAAACCCTTTCACCTTCTCACTTTCATTCTCAATAAATCTCTGCCGTCAGATACATTCTATTAGTTCATAGAAACAAATTCAACTTAGGCAGTAGCAAGATTTTGAATCTAAAAGTCTAACCATAATAGACTCCTTGAAATGCTCTGAAACCTCCTTGTCAAAGTACTCTGAGATTTTGAAGTATAAGACAAGGCTCAATCCTTCTCCATTACTGTCGCCGAGGAACATAGCAGCAGGATAGGTGGGCATCTGTGATTGAAACAAAACGGAACTTTACAATATCAGAACATGACATATTTAGCAAAATTTACCTAGGTTTTTTTTAGGGACTTACCTGGATGTTAACAATTAAAAGGGATGGGAGCCTGTCATGTGGTTTGACTTGTGGAAGCTCAATGTGCTGAGCAATGTGTTGAACCTTCTTGGGGCAGGCAAACAAGTCCACACCTATAGGATAATAAGCAGCATAGTTTGGAGCAGCACATTTCTTCTTGTCTCTGAAAAGATTGAAATAGTAGGTTAGGTATATGAATTGCATGTTTATGCTCGTTGTTTAACATATTGTTTCTGGATTTGTAGCATACTTGAGGAAGGTTTCACTCCTCAGCTTGAAGAGAGATGGATCAATCCGTGACCAACATCCTGATGTTGGCTTTTCTCCCCCATACAGAATTGTTGCCCCTCCCTTCGGATGGACCACATATTTCTTTGATTCGCCTACATTGAAACGAAGAACATTAGCTGGATGTGAAGGGGCAACAAGGGCAAAGAGGTATTTGACACACCTGGTTCGCTGTCATCTTCATAGTCATCACATGATGTTCTCTTGTATGATAGCCGGATAACTGTTGATTTCTTCTTTGATGGGCTTCCACAGGTCAACTGCTGCATCTTGTCATTAAAGCTGAAAGAGTGCAACAGCTTGCGTATGCGAGATGGGGTGCTGCACTCTTTGCTCTTCTCATCGGCATCATTTTTGTCCTTCAAGCCCTTAAAGCTAAAGGAGCTTGGTAGGCACCTGCTGGCGCACATTGCCATGCTTTGGCTCCTACGGTCAGGATCATTACCTTTCAATGTGAGAATGTCAGAGAAAATTTAGAGGTAGTTGGAAGTTTTTCAATGGTATTCCTTTGAGGTCAAATTGTTCTTACCATCATCTCTTTTCAGATACTGTTCTACAGATAACGTCATGGGCACACCGCGGCATAAGTCCCCGATGCGAGAGAGTGCATCAGCAAAACGGGAAGCGTTCTCATGCTTCTTTTGGCTTTCATTTTCATCTGGCCAATCTGCAGTAGATCTTAAAGCTTCAGTCTTGAGCTCTCTGGAACATCAATTTGAACAATGAACATTCTTAAATGGTTGAGTATGTTAGTCTCACCTCCATTGACACTCTTAAATTCATCATCAGAGTCATCTTCGAGAATACTGACTGAGTCAAACCAGGCATCTTCTTTGCAGCAACCTACATAGGTATGAGCAAATTAGGCCGATTCATCGACTCCTATAGATCAGCTTCAGTTAGAGCTTACCATTGGAATCCCTCTGGCTGTGGTGCCACTGCATCTGTGTGAGGTGGAATGTTTTGGAATGCTCTGATTTTCCATGGTTGGATGATGTCTCAAAATGGACAACCTCACTCATTGAGAAATCAGTCATGTGTCCTCTTGAATCGTTCAACCGTGAGTTGGGCGCCTCTGGCATGATGGATCGGGAACTAGTACGGGCTCTTCTTCCCTTCCTGGTATAGTGCCTTGCTGGTGGTCTCTGCTCAATGACAGACTTGGAAGCACAGGAACCCATGGTGGTGAAACTTGTGTATGTATCTAGCTTCTGGGAAGTATGATACTTCAAGGTAATTAGCTTCAAGGTAAGACTTGATACAGTGTCCAAGTAACCACTATTTTAGGCCTAATCTGCAAGGAAAAAACATAGACATGTCTATGTTTCAGCGAACTTCAAAAAATTGGTGTGCAGTAAAGAACATTTATATGGCACCAAAGAAGCAAAGTTAGGCGAATATACCAAGAGACTGGAATGCAGGATGACAGAAACTCGCAAAATACATCCAAGAAAGCAAACAGTGTCAAGAATGGCAAGAAACTGCAAGAGGGGAGGGTGATGGAGAAGAAAGCAGCTATTCTGATATATTGTGATGTGGGTTCATGATTAAGGGACACGTTTGGAGAGCATGTGCTTGATGGTAGGATGACATTCTGCATTATATGCATTATCATGTAGTATCAAATTATATATTCTTTTCACATAGAGTTGTATTTTGCAGCCTTAGAGGCCCCTTTGAACTTCAGAGAAGGTTCTTTCTTGGTTTGCATAATGAAGATCTTCCAGTTGAAGAAAAATAAGGTTAATCAGGTATGTCTTGTACTGTGGGTAGGGGGATGTTTTGCAATGCACTTATGCACACATGGATGCCGTGTTCTCCAGGGGGGTTATTGGCATTTAGCTGCATATGTTGAAGAGTTGCAGGGTCAATGAGAAGCAAATCTCAGAGAAGCATCCGTGTGACAACCAGCAATGAGCTGGGAAGGATCGTTAGGTGAACAAACAATGGGCAAACTATTAAGGGAATCATGGGTTTTGTGCATTTGAATAAGCCAACCTATATTTGTTCTAACAGATGCCATGGTCGCACTCCTGTACTTAACTTGAAAGGAGAAAATGTTACATTTCATTGCACTATAGACTAGAGAGAGAAAAACAAGGATATGAAAAGTACACTTACACACCCTGATTCCTGAATTACAGCAGTAGTTTATGCTGCTGGAAAACTAAGCCTGGAACAAGAAAAACTACATCAGTCGACCTAGTTGGATATATACAGATGGTTTGGATATTCCATCTTCAATGGATAGTTAAGTAAGCAGACCGAACGAAAAAAATTGATGTAAGAAGAGTTCTTTGATCAATTTATGTTGGTAGGACTAGAACAAAAGGTGAATTTGGTCTTTTCAAGATTACTCATATATCTAAAGAACGTTTTTAGAACCTGTAAATATGGGCTGGTCTGCAAGAAATGGACGGAGTAAATTGATTTTTTTTCTCGTTTCAGTGCGACAAATGATCGTGTGCACTATATTGTGAAATCTTACTTCCTATTAAAAAAAAGTTAGTCTCTCAATGTTAGACTGAAAACGGGAGACATTCGAAGAAATGCATTCTTGCAGTCATATCACTGTCAGAGACCATTTTCATCTATCCTTGAAGAAAAGTTTTTGTGGAAGATCATCTATTCTTTACCATCAGTTTGTCAACTTAGGCAAAAAAAACTATTTATGTCAAAGAAAGGCAAAATTACGAAGACATTATGACTCAATATAAGACAGAATAGTTCTTAAGCCTATTGGGGTAAATTAAAATCTGCGGCCTTGCTTTTGCTACAACCAACGAACACAGATTAAAAAACTTCATTTTCAATCCATTACATATATATCAATACAAAGCTTAAAAAACTATAATGCCATTCAATCTAACAAACACCAATGTATTTGTTGCCTATTTTTGTAAATTTCATTACGTTTGTTTTCTATTTTAGCAAACTATATAGATAGTACTTAAAATATATTGTGTCCAAAGAATGGAAAGAATAGATACACAAGCTAGCTAGGAATAAGAACCTTTGCAACTATGGGCAATGAAAGTCGATATGCGTGCTTCCATGCATGTTTATCCCCCTCCCACGCATGAACGGCGACGGCGGCAGAGGGCGGCGGTGTTGGGGTGCGGTGTTGGGGTCCCGCGCCGTCAAACCGCCCGCGACGTGGTTAGGAGAGGTTGGGTGGCAAAGAGAGACCCGTAGGCACCAACGAAAAATATCCCGTTAATTAGCATTGGTGTTGCCCATATATAGTAATTTTCTTTGTTTGCAACATCCATGCATGCATGTTGGAGGAGAGAAACAAGGCGGGGAAAATGGTGGCAAGAATAACAAAACCAACAGCTAGATACACCTCATCTACGTGGTTGCCATTGCCACAGGATACAACGAGGGTGTTATCAAAGTATTAACTGCTTATTGTAAGCTTTTTTTAAAAAAAAATAAATCTAAATTACAACTTACATAAATAGAAAAAGGAATGTCGTCATCGGGAAGTAAGGTGAGCTGTTTTGAAGTAGTTTGGGGAATAAAACAAACAAAAAGGGATAGTTTATGGGTCCAATGTTCCAGGCGAAACAGTTAGTAAAATTGACTTTTCCAACCAATATTTGATCTTGCGTCAACCAATCAGCAGCATGCAAATGGCCCTTAAGTAATGCATGCGCAAAGAATATATTACTTCCCTCCGTCTAATAATATAACACTTTTGAACTTCGATATGATTTTTATTATACAACTTTGATCAATAATATCTATAAAAATAAATTATTTTAAATAAAAAAGTTACATATTATGATAGTTTATTTAACATTAAAACTAGTATTATCGTTTTTATGTTATCAATCTTTATAACTTTTTCTGTTGACAATCAAAGCTAAAAATATTTGATTTAGGACTATTCTAAAAGTGCTGGACAGAGGGAGGATATATATTGGCCGTCAGGTAAGGCTGGGCACGGTAGGCCTACTCTAATGCAATGGAGGCATGGATCGAGGCCCTAACCAACACGTACGTCAACAAGTGAAGTGAAGAGACCACCAGACTGACCAGTTCTCTGCGACGTTTTTGCCCATTCACGCCCAGCTAGCTGACCATGCACTTCGTCCTCTTAGTTCCACTTCCATCCACCCTAGGCTTCCACCCCCGCACGTAGCATCCATCCTCAACTCAAGACCACAAAAAAAACACCTTTTCCTTTCTCTGTCTCTGGTTCGATCATCCTCTCTCGTTGGTAATTAATGGCGCTGCTGAGGAAGATCTTCGCTCGCAAGGTCATGGACGGCTTGTCTTGAATCTCCGAACGGGTCTACGGTACGTGCCCTCCCTGATCGATCAAGCAGAGATCGAATGAACTTGTTCTCCTATTCTTCTGAAAGCGTAAATTGACAAACTTTGGAGGTAGGGTGCATTCTGATGATCAGTTTGATCACCTCTTGTTTCGATTGCAGTGTTCAACTCGTGCTTATCAACGAAGCAACTCGACGACGACGACGCGCGCAAGGATCACCTGATCAGCACCATAATCCAACTCAAGAGCTGCCACCCGCACGACGCCTCCTTCATGCTCCTCAACTTGTTCGCCGTCGCCGGCAAGAGCTCCCTCCCCCCGGTCGACACGCTCCTGCAGCACGGCGTCGCCGCCGTCGCCGGCTACCCGTGCCAACGCCACGAGCCGTCGCTCCCCCTCGCCACGACCCGCAGGCTCCTCGCCACCTGCGTCGACTGGCTGGTCACGGACGGCCAGCGCAACGCCCTGCTCATGCACTGCGACCACGGCGCGTGGCCGGCGCTCGCGCTCGCCATGGCCAGCCTACTCGTGTACATGGAAGAGCCTGCACCGGAGCTGGAGACGACGCTGGCGACGGTGTACGGCAGGGCACCGGTGGCGCTGCTCGCCGCCGGCTCAGCGCTGGATCCTCGGCCCTCTCACCTGAGGTACTTGCAGTACGTGACAAGGCTCAGGGGCTCCATCAAGGGGATGACAAGGCATGAGCCACCCCTCATCTTGGACTGCCTCATCCTCAGAGCTGTTCCAGATTTTGATGGCAATGGAGGATGCAGACCGGTTGTCCGAGTTCATGGTCGCCGCGACGACGATCAGGCCGATGATGCTTCACCCAAGATTCTGTTCAGCACATCAAGGGTCAAGTGGCAATTCAGGCAGTACAGCCAGGTAATGATTCTTTGTCAATCGATCAATTGAGATGCTGTTAAGTGGCCTAATTGTTCCATGGTGACTTTGGCATGCTTTCAACCATGGATGTTCATCGTCTTTCGCAGGCGAAAAGCACGGTGATCAAAGCTAACATTGAGTGTCAAGTGCGAGGAGATGTCGTCGTCGACTGCACCCATGTCTCTGAGGACACAGATGATGAGGCCATGTTCAGGATCATGTTCAACACCTGCTTTGTGAAGTCCAACATGATGGTGCTCACCCTGGATGACATTGATCTGCCATGGAACTGCACAAGGGGGAGGTTCCAAGAGGACTTCAAGATCGAGGGTATACATGCATGCTCACAACTTACAGTTGCATTTTCAGACAATTTAACGATGTGCTGCAGATTGAAATGACGAAGTGTACGTCCTTGATGGTGAGCTAGGTGTTCTCAGAGGTGGATGCATCAGACATTGACAGTCATACAGCAGAAATGCTATGGGATAGACATGAAGGGAATGCAGAGCAGTTCCATGATTTTGACGAGATATCGGTCGACTCAGGTTCAAACTCAAAGTATCATGAGCAGCATGACGAGGATGGGAAAAGCAAATCATCAGATACATCTAGGGGCAGTTCAGAAGAGAAGGGAGGCGATGGCACTGGCAATGAGATCAGGTTTATACCTGAAGCTGACGTTACTAGAGAAAGCAAAGACAGCTTGAAGGAAACAGGCAATCTACAAGATAAAAGCAGCGATGCTATCCGATCAACACTTTTCACGAGTGAAGACCCAAATCCAGACACAGCGACAGAATTGCAAGCAAGCAGAACTGAAAGGGCACCTGAAGAAGGGGTTATACATCAAGTGCAAGAAGCCTGCATACAGGAAGGGGCTACCAGTAGTGTCAGAACTGAAGTCAATCACAACAGCATGGCAGGTATTGGAGCCCTGAAACCCCAGCCTAAGGGAACTTGGAAAAATCTCAGCAAACAATCTGCCATTCCGGTCATTAAGAAAAAAGTGAAGAAACCAGACATTGGATCAGATGTTAAGAAGCCTTCATAGGGAAAGGTGCTCCTTAAGCAAACCTTGCAAAAGGGAATCCTCATTGCAACTTCTAGCTGTAAGAATAGTACTGCTCAAGCAACTACAGGTCTGAAGCATGGAACAGCTCAAGCAACCAAAATTCCAACTCTTTCTAAAACGAATGTGGAGAAAAGTTCACATCAAGCAACAGGAGATACAATTACACAAAAAGATGATGCAGGTGAAAACACCACAGAGCCGAGACCAGCAACTATGACCATTGAAATACCTCCATCTCCAACAAGCCAAGGGTATCAAGAAGGCAGCAAAGATAGCAGCAGAAGCCTGTCTTCTCTATCACCAAGATTGGCAAGAGCACAGCCATCGCCACCAGGGACATGTACGGAAGGTACCACTGCCTGCAGCTCTAAGGCTGGCACCAGATCAAGTGGAGCAGCACCAGCAAGGTCAACAAGATTGGGCTTGTGATTTTCCAACATGACTGCATTTGTAATCCTATTGAATTTCCTATTGGTAGGGTTATTCAGTACATACAACCTCAGTTCCCTGGCAATGCACAGGGACTTGTCGAACATGTAACTATTGATCTTGGAACGTCTTTTGGCTATGCTTTCTTTGTTCAATTTATGGTCTCAGTTTGCCTCATTTGTGATGCTAGAATTTAAATTAGTACATAACAGATGGACATTGGCCTTTTGTTGTGTTTAGGTGTAGGTACAAAAGTCAGATTATACGAAACACATGGAAACAGGTAATGCAATGATAAAGGTAGTATGCACGACAATACACTGCATACTTGCTATAACATTCAAGATTCAGAATGGTAACACGACAAGTCAATATTGCACAAGAAATATACCTAATACGTTTAGGATCATAAGATAGATAGGAATTCTTTGCAATTTCAATTGTATTTTGAATGGAAAAATCATATCAAACCAATACAAAAGTTCTGAAAAACAAAAAAAAAATCTAGTTTTTAGAAAATGGAAGCTTCTATTGAACTCAGACAATTACATCGAGTAGATACAATTGTACTGAGCACAATCCCGGCCTCTGCATAACTAGAATGCACACAGCCAAAACACACACTCACACACACTAGTTTGAAATGAATACAGGAAGTTTTAAGGCCTTTCAATCCGTAGACTAGAACACCACCCATGTCCTGGGTAAAATCTAGTTTACCTTGCTAAACTAAATAAACTCTATTTACCAACCATTCAAATATATATTTCCCTTCCAAATTTCACACCCTCCCTTATTTGCCACCTATTCTCTCAATAACATGTGAGAGGGAATGGATTAATTTTCAGTAGCACAAAAGGAATTTATCCATACAAATATCATCGTAGAAAAGTACAGTACAAAATGTTGATATACATTGCCATCAGCTGCTATAAGAGCTTGAAAATATAGATGAAAGTATGGTTATATACTGGAATTGTGGAACAAAAATATGCGGTAACTCTAAAACAGCTATCTATGTAGCAACAAACAAGCATGACCAAGTGTTTACTTTGTCTGTACAGCACAGATAAGTGACACCTGGTGAAGCAATGCCATCAGGTGAACACAGCAGTCAGCAGCTGACTTCATTTAGATGTTAACAATTTAGTGGTAATAAAACAAGATTCCTGCATCCTTATTGAAGATTCAAGTTTTCATCCATGTTCGTTATCTTCACTGTCCCTTGGTGAGAGAAAATGAAAAAAAATGGAAGGTTAATAATCTGGAATAGATGCAAAGGTGTACCCTGGTGCTCCTCTCCAAGAATAGTAAGCAACTCGAGTCTCATAAAAACCTGCAAAACAATGTCAGAACTATATAATCCTTTTCGCAAAATGGATACAGTAGTAGAGATGTCTTTCTACAACAATAACAAAGCAAATAATTTTACACTAATGTGATAAGGAAACCTATTGAATGCCTATCAATATCTTATGAATCAAAGTCAAATAGAGCAGTCCACTTCTACAACAAATCTTACATAACTTACCCCAACTATGATACATATGGCTATTGTTTTCTCTTTAGACTTCATGCAGGGCGTTCAATTGATAAGAGAAAAAACTACACTAAAATAAATACTTTTGAAGGAAGTCATGGCGAATGATTAATAAATAATTGGGGAAAAACTTTCATTGAGAAGATTAAACAATTCCATAACTAATGTGAAAATGTAAGGTAAACCAGTGTACATTAACATACCTGGAAGGAAGGCAAGGATGCCCAGGAACAAGAGACCATATGCCTGAGAGTTATCGCCCTCCATGTGACCTGTGAATATAAAATATGACAGGAAGAGAAGAGAACATCCTAGGAGGAGGAGGAATAGTGCCAGGGCTATTGACTTCCAAGGGATTTTTCTGAGGGATTTTGGGGTGTAAGTGAACCGAAGGTCAACATCGTCAGTAAGGTTGCTGTCATCTCTGTCCTCTGTAGGAAGAGGAGCATACCCTCGAACATTGCGTCTAGACGCCATAGTGCAGTGTCTGCATTTGAAACACATACTGTAAGATACAGGTAGAAAATGACATACAGCAAGGTCTAAGAGTTCAACTGACAAAATTGAAATCCCCAGTAGCAGGGGCGGATCTAACATGGGACATTGGGGTTCAGTTGAACCCCCAAACTTTTTGGGTGGAACAAACAAACTGTTATTCGTATTAAGGTTAAGGCAAATCAAGAGAGAAGCTTCCAGATCCAGATCTAGAAGAGAAGAGAACATGGGTTAACACAAATTGGAGGAAAAAGTGCGTGGGTAGAGAGATATGAGAAAGAGGATGCTCACCAGGATGAGGCGGAAGGAAGCAGCAGGAAGAACGACGGCACCCCTGCTCGCTCGCGGGATGGATGGAGATCGCCGCAGGCGGCGCGTCGGGCGAACTAGCGAGAAGACGGGGAGATACCTCGAGGTTCTTTTTTCAATCTTTGGCACAATTACGCTGAGATGCCTGGAAAACTGAGATATTGCTATCTCTCATGATTTTTGTTATAGGAAATATAGAAAACGGCGTACCGTGTAGTGATGGAATATAAAGGAGACTGATAAACAGTTGAGATATATATATATATATATATATATATATATATATATATATATATATATATATATATATATATATATATATATATATCAGATCTGATACTTACATATATTATATTCAGGTATTATGTTTATATCGTTTCAACAGTATATTTCTAGTATTTCTGTATCAAAATATGTAGAGATCGAGATGTGTTTTTTTGGACATTCGGTGTAGGCTAGAGTTGGCGATATAGCTTGCCCATGTCTACTGGCTTTGGCTTGGACCCTCTTACCTGGGCTACGCATATACCTTCAAATATCATAATGGTAACCGTGAGTGTGTCATGGTACAATTGAAGAATCATAACAAAATATCATATGATACCTCGATGTAATATGGCACCTGATGCACATTACATGATACTTGATATATATGATACCTGATACATGATATATGATACCCCCAGGTAGCACGGTACCTTGATACCTAATATGTGATATATAATATATGATACTTGCGGTATCATGTTATCTTTATGGAATTTTTTTTATTTTTATATTTTTTAAAAAAAATATTTACAAAAGTATATTTTCATTCAAAAATTTACAAAAATATACTCTCAACGCCCTCCGAGAGGCTTTTTTTTGAAAAACGTCCTTTCAGAGGACGATTTGATGACATGGCAGACGGCCGTGAGCCGGGCGACCGACGGCTATCTGTCCTTTTGCAGGCGGCCCCCTAGCTAGAAATAAACCACCCTCTAGAAGGGCGGCAAGGGGGCCGCCTGCAAAAACATCGACTATGGAGCCGACGCTTTTGCGGGCGGCCCTCTTGCCGCCCTTTAAGAGGGCGGTTTATTGCTGGGCCAGTATAAAATCCCCTCCCAGCCTCCAAAAATATCATAAAATTTACCGAAATTACAGAAAAAAAGAAGAGAGAGCTAAGAGCGAGACTGAACAAAAGCTGCAAAGCTTTGCCGGTTTACTGATTCGTCTGCAGGTAAAATCTATTGCCCCTTTGTAATTTCTATTTCTATGCAAGAATTGATGTAGTGTTGTACTAGTTACGTGTATAGTACTATATGAAAATAAGTTGTTACTCGTAAATCTGTAGGTTTTTAGTCAATCTGTTAGCCAACGTAATTTGTGTAGAAATGGTAGTTATAATATCTTGATTACATGGTATTAGATGTGAGGAAAATGTTGGTACCTAGTTTAAGTGTATTTTTTCATCAACAGAGATGTCAAATAAGGCGATATTTCAGTTATTTCACGGGCAAGGGAATGTTAGGTATGGTGCACAAAGTGTAGATCTGTCGAAGTTTAGTTCAACGGCTAAGGACATTGATAGGCCAGCTGAGAGAAGTTTCGAGTTAGTGTACAACTGGCTGATGCGAGGCTTTCAACTCGACCCCCAGATCAACGGAATAACCTTATATGTTATAGCCAGTCGTGCAGTTAAAGGTTATTTTTGGGAATTGATGCCGGTGGATTGCACTGCCACTTGGAGATGGTACGTAGAGAATGCATTCCAACATGGTTGGTCACTGAGCATACTTGTGTCGGTGTATGAGAAAGATAACACCGCTGCTGCAATGCCCGTGCAAGATGATGAGGGTCCAAGTATGACGGGAGGTGATGCCGAAACAATGGAAGAAAATGAAGGAGGGAATGAAGAAAATAGACAGCCAACAAGTGCGGCAGATGAGGAAGAACTAATCAATACCATCGTTGAAGAAATGGATAGAGAAGACGCTGAAAACAAGCATGCAGAGGATGATGATTTGTCTGATGAGGACAATGTGATGCCTGCAGAATGGAGCAACAAGGACTTCTCTGGCCTTGTTATCTCCGAGCGGCATCATCTGCTATGGGAGTACAAGGAGAACGAGATCATCCGGGGCTAAGTATGCATATATAGGAAGGAGACAGTGAAACAATGAGCGGTGTCACTTTAGAGAGAGTTCTCGGTCGTAAAGTCAAATAAGTCGGTGTATGATGTGAAGTGCGTGAAGGATGGGTGTTCATGGTGGGTGCACGCATTCAAGGGTAAATGAAAGGATTATTGGTAAGTTTCAATCATAATCGAGTATTCATATTACTTACAAGGTATCAAGAAATACCATAGAAACATGACATCTGTATTTGTTGCAACAAAGATATACTCTCACATTGTGAACAACCTAGGGTGCGAACCAAGGTCAATCGTTAGACATATTAAAGAGAAATTCAGGTACACAATTAGTTATGCTAAGACATAGAGAGATGAGGTTGGCACATTTGAAGCATCTTATGATAATTTGCCTCGTCTGTTAGCTTGTATTCTTTAGAGGAATCCGGATAAATGCTACGACCTGAAAGTTTTTCCATCAATTGACCATAGTAATCAAAGTGTGCTGCAACGGGTATTCTTTGCATTAGGTACTTGTATTCAAGCCTTTGTGCATTGTCGTCCTATCCTCTGCATCGATGGGACATTTCGGTTCGCAATTATCAACAATTTTGTACACAGAGTTCCACTTTACAGCATCGGGCATGTTTGCTGGCACTGGCTCCTCCGCGCAGGGCGCACGCGGTAGCGGTTGAGCACTGGATCCTTTCGAGGGCGACGACTTGAAGGACTTGGAGGACAAGGAGATCTAGGAGGTACTAGGTTCCTCGCAGCTCGGAGGAGCTCCGCCACCGTAGACACAGGACCCACCAACTACCACACCCGTGCAGGCGAGCCGCGCTGGCCATGCCATATCAGCAGACCGGCTGACATACTCATAGGGCCAGGTGCGAGCGCAAGGTAGGAAGACGAAAAGGTCTAGAGGTTACGACTAGGGGCCATAGAACGTTGTACCAGTAGTAGTTAGCTTGTTGTACATTATGTTTTATTAATTCTACGTTTATTGGAGAAACCTCTTTGCTTCGTTTATACTCGTCGATCAAATGATGTACTCCTCACAGTCTACGTTCGCGATGAAATTGATCAAAAACCATGAATTTTTGAGTTTCAACTTCACGGTGAAATTAGATTTCGAGCAATGACAACCAAGCACACGTTAATTGCTTACGATCCTAATGAAATTATCCATCCAACGAGTACAAATGGCACATGAAACGTTTCTAGTTATCGTTATTACATGTCTTAGGGTATTTCAAACGGATATCCGACTAGATATGCAACTACTGTGTGCAGCGTGGGTACTTTCCCTTCCTTGCCGCCTCCGGCCCAGCTTCCTTTGCACGTAGTGCCCTCTCCCGCTTCCTCCCCCTGTCTGCCTCATGGGCTTCCTTCTCCTGTCGCTCCTTTTCCTCCTTCCTCTTTTACGTAGCCTCCCACTCTGCTTCCGCCGCCCAAAGACGTTCGCGCCGCTCCCTGTTCCATTCCTGTAATCTGCGAAGAAACTCTGCGTTCTCTAGATGGATCTCCATATCTATCCACTGCACAAAGTCGCACAGAGGCGGAGGAGGCTTCGGTGCCTTGGCATATGCAAATTTGTTAGTTCAAAGGTTCAAATATTTCGTACTACAAGATAATTTGTATTACCTCCACTAGTTTCTTTGACTTCCCTTTCTTCTCTTGTGGCTTCGGCTTCTCCAGGGAGTAGGTGTAATTAGCACATATCCAACACCTTTGCCGGTATGTGTGATCCTACACCCTTATTGCAACTTTGCAGTCATCTCCACACCAACATATTGGCGGAGGCACGCCAGTCGGAGGTCGTTGATGACTAGACATACCGAATGCATCCATAGCAACCTACATTATAATCAAATAAACGCAAGTTATAACTCGCTAGACCAAAAATACCTTATACAATTAAATATCTAGGGTATACTACATATGACTACAAAAAATAAAATGTCACCGTCCTCATTTCCATCTCCCTAGCATTTCTCGAACTAGGGCTACTTATCTAGTAAAAAAACCTAACTTCTCTCATCCAGTCTATCAATGCCCTTAGCCGTTATGCTCAACTATAATAGATCTACATCTTATGGACCATACCTAACATTCCCTTACCCGTAAAATAACCAGTACAATACTACACATACTACATCACTTGATGAATAGAAATGGGAATTGTAAAGAGACATAAAATATTACCTGCAGACGAATCCACAAACCGGTAGGGCTTCGCTGCTTTCGTTCACCTTCGCTCTCAACTTTCTCTTCTTTTTTCTGTTTTTTTGAATTTTATGAACTTTTTGGAGGCTAAGAGGGGGTTTTATACTAAGCCAGCAAAAAATCACCTTCCCAAAAGGCGATTTTTTACTCGAAAATTTTTTTTTAAAGTAAAAAGATCATTTTGCAGGTTGCTTCCTGGCCGGCCAAAAACTGCCCCTTAGGAGAGCGGCAAGGGGGCCGCTCGCAAAATGGCCAAGGGCTGGCCATTTTGCCGCTGGCCTCCTAGGAGGACGGTAAGGGGGCCGTCCACAAAAGAGGCGGCTCGGGGGTTAGGCATTTTGCAGGCGGCCCCCTTACCGCCCTCATAACGCGTGGCTAGAGTACTGCTTGCAAAATTGCAGACGGCTACATTACCAAAAACGTCTTTTAGGAGGGCGTTTTTTAAAAAACACCCTCCTAGAGAGCGTTGGGAGTATATTTTTGTAAATTTTTGAAACAAAATATACTTTTGTAAATATTTTTTTAAAAAATATAAAAATAAAAAATTCTATCTTTATGTATGATAGTGGTATTGTTAAGATTTTATTAGGAATCATGGTACGTAACACCTAAAGGTACACTGCCATGTTAAATAGAGTGGGCCGTATAAAAGGATCAGCTTTCCTCCTTTCTCTATTGGTTATTGGACTGGCCCAACAAAATAGTGCAGCCCTGTTGAATAATTGGCTTGGCACGGCACAAGGTGGCCGGAGCAGCAGGAGGTGTGGGCAGAGACGCGTCTGGGAGGTGGGCGCTAAGTGCGAGCTAGAGAGGAAGAGACGCGCATGTGCCCACGTAAGGTGGGTTCATAATCTATATCATCGTAGGGACGGTACGACGTCAGCTACCACTGCTCTTTTTTATTGTGTTTTATTCATCTTTACTTACATATTAATTTAGATAACTATTTTCCTAGTTTCTATACTGTAAGATTTTAAAATTAGAGTATAAATATGTGGAATTTAAATTGTAATACATGGATTTTACTGTATAAGATTTGACTTTTTTTCTTAAAAATGTGGAACCATTTTCTTAAAAATGTGAAACCATAAATATAGCTAGTCCCGATATATATTAGTTACCCATGTAAGCGGACTACCATCGAAAGTAATCTAATTAAATAGTTTCTCTATTCGACTCACACCGAGATATTTATCAGCTAAACGTGCCTAGAGGACTTTACGAGAAGGTAAGAAAAAGAGAAGGTTAGTCACCAACCATAAACATGAGGGAAGAAATTGCTCACATCCACGGTATGATATATCTCATTTATCAATAATAATGTACTAATATTATTAAAATTAACATAAATTACCAGAATGCAGGGTAAATATATATTTTTATAATTTTACATGAGTTAGTAGTAATTACCATAACATATTAATAATATTGTATGCATCCAAGTTGCTTAACTAGTTTTTAGAATTTGAGAGAGATTTTTTTCTAAACATAATCCAGAATACTATAAGCTAATAATACATGTATATAATATTCAATGATACATATAGTCATATAAATATCTATAATATATATATATAAATTGGAGAGTAGCATTTGTTATGAATCTCTTGATTGTAGTGCACTATAAATATTGTTCAAGTGAGTTGTGGTGTTCACTATCTACAAATCCATATATCTTAAAAATTAGTGATAAGGGTATAACATATGCATTTATTGTGGATATCGATCCATTTTTCTCTAAACTTGGTCAAAATTAGAGAAGTTTAACTTAGCACAAAACTAAAATGACTTATAATATAGAACGAAGGAAGTTAATGACAGTTAAAAATGTGCGGTTAATTTCCATGTCTATTTAGAAATAATGCAATATTATTAAATAAAAATATTAAAGTAATTTTATAGTATTGTAAATTAATGAGATATTTTATCTCTACTATTATAAAAATTGAAGTTGTTTCCATCGCATCCATGGTTTGTCGCTCGATTCCCATATGACCTCCGCGCACCTCTGTGTCGTCCCTCATGCGTGGACCCACCTCCCATCAATTTAAGTATATATCTCTATCTTTTACCTATTAGTAGCAAAATGCCCGTGTGTTGCAACGGAAAAAAATAAAAATCATGATAAACACTGCCCTTTAAGAAAACTTGTTCCGAACACCAGCCTGAAATTTACGAACACCGGCCTGAAATTTATTAAGAGAAAGTTTGCGAGTGCCTGTGATCCAAGTCGAACAAGCTGAGATGGAGCTAACGTAGATTTGAATCGATTCTCTCTTATACAGGACTTAAGTTTACTTGCTGCCTTAACATTCAAAGACATGACTTAACATTTATCCAAGGCATCGAACTATACCAATTTCCTTGTCCATCTGTTCTCCAGTGGATGTGAATTGCGATTGCCACCACATGTTTTATTGTATCTGTTTGTGTTATTCAATTCGTGATCTGCAGAGCAGCCTGTTGGTTGATCTATTAGCCCACGAGCCAGGAGGAGGCGTATGGGCTAAGTCCCATACGTTGATAACGACGTGAACCGATTTTCACGTACGTGCAATGATCGGAAGCGCCCGTCTTATCTTCCTAACGGAATTGCTCCCGATCTCCTCTAGCGCTAAATATAAAAGGGGCTACGGCACGTGAATGGGTGACGATCTATCTCATGCCAATCTTACCCCGAAAACCCTAACCGATCCTAAGAGCACTGGAAGGAGACCAAAGTTCGATCTCCTCCGCAATCGCTGGTCAGTGCAGGTGGCGGCCGGAAGGGCGACGCTACCCACACGTCAGACGGCTTCCTACTACATCGCCGTTGATTTCAACCACGGCACTAATGGGCTCCAATACAACCGGTCAGTAAATCACCTCTATTTCGCATAATTTTAAGGTGATCATGTATAGACTATGGTTAAGATCAACTATAAGAACTAATACAGCCAATAGGAACATTGTGATTGTGAATGAAAATATATTTTCCTGATAAACATATTAAAACATTTCCGCTTTAAGAACAGAGAGCTCCCTTGTATTATTACCCCACCTCAAGGCGAGTAGATGGAAAAATTGGTCACATACAAAATCACTACGCATTCTAAAAAGAGCTAGCACTTCTCCTGAACATCTCATAGGGTGCAACATAGCATGGAGTCCATTGATGCCAGGCAAATGCAGAATGCCTATTAGCCCGTCAAGGGATACCTACAGCAAGATATATTTTTTTTCTGATGAATTCTTGCTCTTACCGAAGATTGTTATCTGAACTCATATACTGGATTTTCCTGTGGACACCCCGGAAGTGTATTATAGAGAGTAACTAGTATGACAACATGAAATATCTAGATGGATAGGGTCTCAAATAAAAACCCATTAAGTATAGTAACCATCCATCCTCATTGCAGCCTTGCCATAATATTTACCCGTTCATAATACAAATCCAAAATACCGAGAAGTATACAAAAGAGATAATCATAAGGATAGCTTGCTAGTCCTCCCCATCAAACGCCTGTCAAACCATTCGATGGTAGCGACCAAACACGATACGTACCCCAGAGGACTCGAACCACAATAGCTATTCCTCAATCATCTCAATTCTACACAACTTATACTCATGTTCAGCTAGTCTCCATGAAAGCGACTAGCCTCACACTTTCATCGCAAGTAATTGATAAACATCACAAGTACTCTAAATATGGATAAACGAGCAGTAGGATTATAAATATTACATAGAGGGTTCACACCCTAATTTATCACAGAGTAGCACAAAAGATAGCAGTGAAATATATATAAATATAAAGGATAAAAACTAGTGGTGCCAAACCAAACCACATGGCAACCGACTGGGGATAGAACTTAACTTCGACTACATATTATCCTTGCCACCCTCGGCGGAATAATAGTAGACCACATCAGTGTCGTCGTTGTCCTCACCTGAAAGATGCAGCGTGAGTACACAATTACTCAGCTAGACTTATACAATAATAATAGTTCAAAGGAGTAATGCTAGTCTCTACATCAAGGAGTATAGCTATGTCGATCTGATTTTGCATAAAGCTAATTTTATTGAGCAAGTACTACATTTAAAACATAAGCATTTGTAAAATATAGTAATATAAAAATTTAGGACAGCAAGCTTATAGTTCTGAAATATAATTAAAAGTGAGCACAAACCATGCTCTAATCATCATCCATGGGCCACCATTGCCCAAACAATTATGCTACACAAGCATATCATTATCCATGACTAAAACCAAGTTATATTTATCATTAAAACCTTTTATATAAACCCATCCATTCATGACTATTCTAAGTCATGGTATCACCACAATAATCCCAAGTTAGATGCTAACATAGACTGACTAACACATCAAGTGGTCGTCCGTAACCGTGGACACGGCTATTCGAATAGTTTTTTACTCTGATCAGAGGTGTACATCTTTACCCACACGATATGATAGAAGCCAAACGGCTATACTCTAGTTTGATCTGTACCCGTCGGTACCCACACGATATGATAGAAGCCAAACGGCTATACTCTAGTTTGATCTGTACCCGTCGGTACCCACACTCTACACATTGAGTGCCGACTAGAGGTCACAACAGAACCTTTTGCACGCTTAGCCCCAACCACCTAAACCACGTCTGGGCCCCCGACGACTTAGTCGTGCGTGTGTGATGACTAAGGCGGGCTCACCGTCGTGGGAGGCACCTCCGGCCAAAGCCAGGCACGCTCGAGGTCCTCCAAAGAAAATCCCTCCTCACGACTGACGGACGGGCGTAGATGGCCATAGCCTCCCGTGCTACTGAGTTAAGCCGTCCCATACCGGCGTGTGGAAGTACATAGGGTGCTTGAATAGACGTCAACATGTTCGGTCCTTAACGACCCAGACGGAGCTACGTGTGTCACAGCCCCAAATCTAATTCTAGGTAATTAGTGCCATGACCTACTGTTATTAGAGTGCATAAATTAAATTCTTGCATTATCACTTCTTACAAAATAAAGTTTGCAATATTTAAAACCATCAATACAATAAAACCCTAATCGGCAAAATTAGACCAACTCCAAATAGTGCAGCAAGTTAAACAGAAACATATGAGGAAAATATTTTATTCCAATACTAGCTAATTCATCATGAAACAATATAATTTTTCCAGAATTTATTTCATTGGTTTAGACCTCTTGAAAATTCAAACAAGTTTCAGCCTGGATTCTTTTCCTTGACCTATGCATTTGTATAGTCTAAGGATTTTTCTAAAGATGTTTGGCTGCACATAAAATCATGGAAAAATTCCTGTAAGCACTTTCCCACATAATTAATCCACTGCAAATTTTACATGATTTTATCACTTCAATAAATACTTCAACCATGTCCCTCAAATCAGCAAAGCTAGGAAACTAGCTGAAATAAATTGGTTCACTTCTGAAATTCACCAAATGAAAATGAAGACTAATTGGACAGAGCCCTTTTGCCAAAGTGTGTGCCAACATGAACCCTACCACCAGTATTTTTGGCTCATTTTAATTCCCAAAGAAGTCACATGAAATAATAGGAGCAAAGCCCTAGGGACATACATCACACAGCAGAAAAACTGGGTCTGTGTGCCTATTTTGCAATTTCACCAAAGATGAACCAGACCACCTCTAACCACGAAAATTTGTCAGCAGATTAAACACATCTTTTTCTACCTCCAGTATTTTTCCTATAATTTATATCCCTTTTTAACCTACTGAAATCGCAGATGCAAGACAGCTGTCCATACAGTCCCTCACACTTAGTTTCTAGAGATTTCTTCTCTCTATTTCACTTCCATGTGAACCCCACAAGACCTGGCCCACCTGTAAGCCTCAGACTTTCTTTGGACAGTGTGCTTCACCAAGAAATCTACCCACACCCCTCCACTCTTCCTAGGTTTTTACTACAAGGACCCACAAGACATAGACTAGACTTAGCCAAGATTGTGTAGAAAAATATAGTCTTACATGTGGGACCCACCAACGATACTGTAGAGATGGAGCAACTCAGCAGTGCATGAGCCAACGTGTCAGCAGCTTGTTTCTTCTCCCTCACAGCTCAAAGGAACACAGAGATGAGCATAGTATTTGGAAACCTCGACCATTTCGACTCAAACTTCACCAGCAGCACCTCTCACCCTTCCTCTCCACGTTCCCATCGAGAAAGCCGATGGAATCCCCAAAGATCACCGGAGACAGAGCCATTTTCCCTGCTGCCGAAGGTGTTTGACCGAGCTTGAGCTAGCTCCGGTGAGCTCCATCCTTTCTAAGCCTCGGGAACATGATCTATACCTTCTGACCGTTCCATTTTTGTATTACAAAACCCTAGGATCGCTGGCTGAAGACGCCATGCCGCCACCGTGCCCTGTCTCTGATCCGCAGCGCCGCCGCCGGCGTCACCTCGCCATTCCGGCAGCCTCAGAGCAAGTCCGACCGTGTAATCGCGCCAGCTTTTCCGCCTCAGCACCAGGAGCAGGACGCCCCAAGAATCCCCCAAATCGGTGCAGCGAGGAGGGAGATCGACCGCCGTCTTCCTCGTCTCCGGTCGAGCTCCGCCGTGAGTGATTTGCCTCAACCGGTGAGCCTCAATCCGATTCCTTGCACTAGGACCATCTCTAGGAGGTCTCTAACCTATCCGGCACCTGAGCTAAGTCGCAGTACCCAGGGAGAAGGCCGACGACGTGAACCCGAAGGTTTCCGCCGCCACCGGACCACGTTCGCCGTCGCCGTTGTTGTTCCAGCTTCGCCAAGACCGACGTGACCTTCGGTAAGCACTCTGGTACCTCTGAGACGTATGCACGTGTTTTGGCTTGGCCAGAAACCAACCGTAGCTCGATCGGTAACGCCACCCCGAACAGCTCCGCCGATTGTGCCGCCACTGTGCCTAGCTCCGGCCACCGCTAGCGCCGAGACCACCACCAACAGCTTTGCCTTGGTCCCCTCTTCACTTTCCCTTTTGGCTGCGCCGTCTGAAACGCCGCCGTTCGCCGTCGCCGCCGCCGGGAAGCTCGCCGCCTCTGATCTGCCTGCGCCTGCCCTGTTCTGTGCCGCTGTCATGTGGCCCCGAGCTGGAGGAAAAGAAGAAAGAAGAAAGAAATAGGAAAATAATTAAAGGATTTAATTTACAACAGAAAAATATGTAAACTTTATAAATCCATAACTTTCTCATTTTAACTCCTTTTTGAGTGAAACCAATTTTTTTTAGTTCCGTAAATGTGTGAACTTTAATGCTGTCTAATAAAATATGACCACTTCTGTACGGGGAATATCCATAAAATAAAATGAAGCAAAAGAAACTTATTTTATGCCTAGAAACTTGGAATAATTCTATAAACTCCATTATAACTCCTTTTGAGGTGAACCAAATTTCTCTGGATTCATAAAAATGTTCTCTTTAATTTTGTAAAATAAAAAGTAAGAACTTATGTGTAGGTTTCTTCTTTAAAAATGGAAATATCTATTATATACATCTTTATAACCTAGAAGTTTATAAATTTCTAGGAAATTCATCCTAATTGCTAAAAATGTGAAACCACTTTTGTTTAACTCAGAAAATTGTAACCTTTGTAGTAGATAAATTGTTTTTGACAAAACTACCTCTCAAAATAGGCCTAAGTATTTTTCTAACCTTTCTCTTAATAAACTTGTAAAATTCACAACTAAATCATTTTAAATCAAAATCCAGTGAACCAAATTTTGTTAGAACCAGTAGGTTATGCTCTTCTATATAATAATACTTGCCTTCTTGAAATCTTAATAGAAAATGTCAGTCAAATATAATAACTCAAGGTTACAATATAAATAATTACAAAACTGCCATTTTCAGCCCTTCTACCTTGTTATTTTTGTATCTCCCAATCCAGAGATGAAAATGACCTGGTTCTTTCTCCTAAAATCTTGTTAGGACATGCCCTATCTACTATATTTATCTTAGATTTTATTGATCATTTTTGCATAGCATATTTAATTGATTCTTATTTGCATATTCGCTTTTATCGGTAGATTCAGACAATTCAGAGTACGTGGAGCGAGAACCAGAGGTTGAGTGTGACCACTTGCTGCAGCAAGGCAAGCATCTAAACAAGCTACTAAGCAAGCATCTAAGCATATTGAACCCAAATTTTTAATAAATTGATTTGTTTGCGAAGAAAATATCTATATGCATGTTTCGGTCTTTTTAAAATAGGAAAACGGGTAGAGTCAATATTACCCAATTGAATGCATTTCCGTTCCTTGATTATTGATTCCATATTTATACCTTGTCACCCCTGGTTAAGGACTTTGGGATACTTTTATTTTATCGAATGCTTAGCCATACTTATTTCTAGACTTAGAAAAATCCGATAGATGGAGCTATCGGTTCAAAACTAGTTTAAAGCGAATAGATGGGATTAAAATCTAAAAAGAATCACTTCTAATGTATAATTGAGAATATGTTTGACTTGGACGGATGATAGGGCGATGAAGGGATGGTGTTTCCCCGATGCATGTAGCTCCGTCTGGGTCGTTAAGGACCGAACATGTTGATGTCTATTCAAGCACCCTACGTATTTCCACACGCTGGTATGGGACGGCTTAACTCAGTAGCACGGAAGACTGTGACCATCTACGCCCGTCCGTCAGTCGTGAGGGGAGACCTTTGGAGGACCTCATTGCGAGCCTGCACTTGGCTAGAGGTGCCTCCCACGACGGTGAGCCCGCCTTAGTTGCCACGCACGCACGCGACTAAGTCGTCGGGGGCCTAGACGTGGTTTAGGTGGTTGGGGCTAAGCGTGCAAAAGGTTCTGTTGTGACCTCTAGTCCGCACTCAATGTGTAGAGTGTGGGTACCGATGGGTACAGATCAAACTAGAGTGTAGTCGTTTGGCTTCTATCACATCGTGTGGGTAAAGATATACACCTCTGATCAGAGTAAGAACTATTCGAATCGCCGTGTCCATGGTTACAGGACGACCGCTTGATGTGTTAGTCAGTCTATATTAGCATCCAACTTGGGATATGTGGTTACGGGAATATATGGTGATACCATGACTTAGGATAGTCATGGATGAATGGGTTTCTATAAAAGGTTTTAATGATAAATATGACTTGATTTTAGTCATGGATAATGTATGCTTGTGTAGCATAATTGTTTGGGCAATGGTGTCCCATGGATAATGATTAGAGCATGGTTTGTGCTCATTTTTACTTACATTTCAGAACTATAAGCTTGCTGTCATAAATTTTCAGATTGCTATATTTTGTAAATACTTATGTTTTAAATGTAGTACTTGCTCAATAAAATCAACTTTATGCAAAATCAGATTGACATAGCCATACTTCTTGATGTAGAGACTAGCATTACTTCTTTGAACTATTATTATTGTATAAGTCTAGCTGAGTACTTGTGTACTCACGCTGCATCTTTCAGGTGAGGACAACGACGACATTGATGTGGCCTACTGTTATCCCGCCGAGGGTGGCGAGGATAATGTGTAGTTGAAGTTAAGTTCTATCCCCAGTCGGTTGCCATGTGGGATGGATATGGCACCACTGGTCTTATTCTTTATGTTGATATTCCGCTGCTATCTTTTGCGCTACTCTGTGATGTATCAGGGTGTGTAAACCCTCTATGTAATATTTATAACCCTGTTGCTTGTTTATCCATATTTAGAGTACTTGTGATGTTTATCAATTGCTTGCGATGAAAGTGTGAGGCTAGTCGCTTTCCTGGGGACTAGATGAACATGAGTATGAGTTGTGTAGAATTGAGATGATTGGGGGATAGCTATTGTGGTTCGAGTCCTCTGGGGTACGTATCGTGTTTGGTCGTCACCATCGAGTGGTTTGACGGGCGTATGACGGGGAGGACTGGCAAGCTATCCTTATGATTATCTCTTTTGTACACTTCTCGACATTTTGGATTTGTATTATGAACGGGTAAATATTATGGCAAGGCTGCGATGAGGATGGATGGTTATTGCACTTAATTGGTTTTTATTTGAGATCCCATCCATCTAGATATTTCGTGTTGCCATAGTAATTACTCTCCATGATGCACTTCTGGGGTGCCCACAACGTGCATCGAGGAAACACCATCCCTTCATCGCCCTATCATCCGTCCAAGTCAAATATATTCTTAATTATAAATCAGAAGTTATTCTTTTTAGATTTTAACCGATCCATTCGCATTAACTAGTTTTGAACCGATAGCTCCATCTATCGGATTTTTCTAAGTCTAGAAATAAGCATGACTAAGCATTCGATAAAATAAAAGTATCCCAAAGTCCAAAGTCCTTAACCAGGGGTGATAAGGTATAAATAGGGAATCGACAGTCAAGGATTGAAAATGCATTCAATTAGGTAATATTGACTCTACCCGTCTTCCTATTTTAACAAGACCGAAACATGCATATAGATATTGCTTTCGCAAACAAAACAATTTATTGAAAATATAGGTTCAATATACTTAGATGCTTGCTCTAGATGCTTGCCTTGCTGCAGAGAAGGTTCACACTCAATCTCTGGATTAATTTCTTCGCACTCCGAAATCTCCGAATCTATCGATAAAAAGCGAATATGCAAATAAAAAGCAATTAAATATGTCGATGCAAAAATGATCAATAAATGCTAAGATAAATACAGTAGGTGGCTACATTCTAAGGTGAATGTTAGTGAAAGAATCACCTCAAAATCTTTTACGGTTTATGAGTTAAAAAATAACAAGATAGAAAAGCTGAAAAATAGCAGTTTTGTAATTATTTATGTTGTAAACTTAAGTTATTATATTTGACTGATATTTTCTATTAAGATTTCAAGGAGGCATGCATTTTTATATAAAAGAGCGTAACCTATTGGTTCCAACAAAGTTTGGTTCACTGGATTTTGATTTAAAATGATTTAGTTGTGAATTTTACAAGTTTATAAAAAGGAAAGTTAGAAATTACTTAGGTCTATTTTGGGAGGTAGTTTTGTCAAAAACACTTTATTCACAGCAAAGGTTACAACTCTCTGAGTTAAACAAGAGTGGTTTCATATTTTTAGTAGCTAGGATGAAATTTCTAGGAATTTATAAACTTTTATGTAATAAAGATGTATATAATAGATATTTGCATTTTTAGAGAAAAATCCTACATAGAAGTTCTCACTTTTTATTTTATAAAATTAAAGAGAATATTTTTATGAATTCATAGGAATTTGGTTCACCTCAAAAGGAGTTATAATGGATTTTATAGAAATATCTCAATTTCTTACGCACAAAATAAGTTATTTTTGCTTCATATTATTTTCTGGATATTTTCTGTATAGAAGTGGTCATATTTTATTTGACAGTATTAAAGTTCACAAATTTATAGAACTAAAAAAATTGGTTTCACTCAAAAATGAGTTAAAGTGAGAAAGTTATGGATTTACAAATTTTACATATTTTTCAGTTGGAAAATAAATCAGTTAATCCTTTTTCAAATTTTCTCTTCTTTTCTTATTTCTCTTCCAATCCGGGCCCATATAACAGAGAGACAGGGCAGGGGAGGCGCAAGTCAGGCATGGCCGCCGGCTCTGTTCGCCGACGCCGGTGGCGAACGGCGGCGCGGCTCGGGTAGCGGTAAACAGAGAAAAGGTAGAGGAAGACGAGGCGAACACATCGGTGGTCTCCTCATCGCCGGCGGTGGCCGAAATCGATGGCAAAGGCGGCGCAGGCGGCGGAGTGCTTCGGGATGTTGCGGCAATTCAAAAAGCGATTCCACCTGGGGCAACTTAATGCATGCAGGTGCTTCTAAAGGGCTCCAGAGGGCTCACCAAATGTCGCGCTCGGCTTGGCGAAACTGGGACAACAACGGCGGCGGTGAACTTGGTCCGGCGGCGGTGGAAACGGCAGGACGACGGCGTCGTCTAACTCCGGTCCAGGGGCGACTGGGAAAGGAGGTCAACCAAGTTAGGGAAGCTCCAGGGAAGGTGCTGAAGCAAGGAATCGAGCGGAGGCTCACCGGTTGAGGAGTAATGGCCGTGGCGGAGCTCGGCCGGAGACGAGGAAGACGACGGCCGATCTCCCTCTTCGCTGCACCGAATTAGGGGATTCTTGGGGCGTCTTTCTCCCGGGGCTGAGGCGGAACTAGTGGCGCAGCTACTCGGTCGGACTTGCTCCGAGGCGGCCGGAACGGCAGGGAGGTCGAGGCGGCGCTCTCTGAACCCGAAGGTGAGGACAACGGCGGCTTCGGCCGGCAATTCCTAGGGCTGCCAAGTACCAAAAATGGAACTATTAGAAGGTGTACAGCATGTTTTGGCAGAGGGAAGAGGATGGAGTTCACCAGGGCTAGCTCGGTTTCTGTCGAACACTGCCGGCGCTGGGGAAGATGAAGTTGCCGGCGGTGATTCTTGGGGGTTCCGTGGGTTTTCTCAGTGGGAACGTGGAGAGGACGAAGAGGAGAGATGGCTGGCGGAGTCTGAGGCGAAATGGTGAAGATTTCTCCCGAGGTTGACAGTGGGAGTGAGCTGAGCCGGCTGGGAGTGTTGTCGACGCGTGGAGGCTACCGTGGCGTGTTCCTGGGCAAGGAGGCTGAGCTAGAGCGGCGTCTGAGACTGACCAGTGGGCCCAGGATGTCTGTGGGTTCCACATGGCAGTGACAACTGAGAGAGGAGTCATCTAGAAGCTATGGGAGACTGTGTGTACAGCTGTTTTGCACTGGAGATTTCACCGAGCTGCAGAAGGTTTCTGGGGTTGGTAAAATTCACATGTGTAGGTAGATATCTGTTCTATTGATCTGCCAAAATTCAAAGCTAGAGGTCTTATATTTTTAATGTAGCAAAATTATGAAATAGGCTTAGTGACACAGTTTTTGCTGTGCACTAGCCTGACTCAGAGAGTTTTGTCCTATTATTTTATGTTCAAGTTTTGTGAAGATTGTACTGAAATTTTTACTGCAATTAGTTCACAACCTAATCCAGGTTCTGGTAAATTTTGGTGAGAATGTGATTGATGGATTAACTTTGGCAAAAGTGTCCAGTAGGCTGTCTGCAGGTGAAAGTTTTTCTGTAATGCTGAATTAAGAGTATTTATTTGAGACACTTATTGAATTGATAAAATTTGGTAAAAATTACTGGAGATAGAGAAGAATGTGATTAACATGTTTACTAATTTTTGTTGCTAGAAGTGATCTGGTTTATTTTTGGTGAATTTGCAAAGTAGAGTTGTTGATCCAGTTTTTTTTAGCAGTTTCATTTATTTCTCCAGTGCCTTGCTCTTATCATTTTATGTGTTTTCTTTGGGAGATAAATTAAAAAAAAATTCCTGGTGGTAGGGTTCATGTTGGTACACACTTTGGCAAGAGGGCTCTATCTAATTAATCTTCATTTTCATTTGGTGAATTTTAGAGGTATACCTATTCCTTTAAGCTAGTTTCCTAGTTTTGCTGATTTGAGGGATTTTATTGAAGTACCAAATGAAGTGATAAAATCATATAAAATTTACAGTGGATTGATTATGTGGAAAAGTGCTCACAGGAATTTTTCCATGATTTTATGTTTGACCAATCATTTTTAAAAATTCCTTAGGCTATACCAATACATACGCATCCTATTATGAAAGTGCACTCTAAGATCCAAAAACAATTCAAAATAAAGCCTGCACATGAAATGGTACTTAATTTATTTATCTCTATATTTTTATGTCAAACTTTTATCTATACATATTTAGTCATATTATATTTTCTGTTTCTTGTAAATTATCTCTTGAAATTAAATCCAGGGCTGTGACATTTCCAATCCTAACAAGCTGCAAAATTGTCTTCCTTCCATTCTCCTGCCAAACTTGTTAATTACAGTTTGTTCCTTCTGACAGCCATGGCATTGCAATTAGTTCCAACAATTAATTGTCAGCAATGTGGCAGCAGCATAAGATTGCTTTGCTACCTGCAAAGTCATCTTGAAGTTCTTCACTGATGCCTGCACGTTGTATCCCATCCTCCATGCCCTCTTTCTGTAGTCCAGTTCATAGCATTTTTTCATCTGTGAACAATGCAGAAAGTTTAACAACATGCTATCAGCTAACTCTTGGAGTCTTGACATACTTTATCAATCAGAAGAGCCATTAATCATCTTGGAGGAAGATTTGCATACATTGTTGTAGAAAGGAGATATTGGGCAGAGCTTATCAGCCTTGATCTTCTTCTCTTGCCAATCCTTTGGAAGCCCACTGATGTAGTGAATATGAAAATGCTAAACAGTCCAAAACCACATGCTTTAATTGAAATTATTTCACTGAATCTCCAATCTCCCTAGCTTTAAATTCAATTACCTGTGCTGAATTGCTGTTCTTCAGACGCATGGATTGGTTCTTGGGAATCCAAGCACTCATGCTCCTGAAGCTCCCAGCCTGAAAATACAAAAAAAAGGGCCTCTGAACAACATCAAAATTAAAAAGAAAAAACACAGCTTGCCTATTAATAAGTTGGGGGTATGTTGTACGACCTCCTCTTCATCTGAGGAAAGAGCTTGGCTGGGCAAGAACAGATGCTCGTGGCCGATATTGCTGCATGACGTGACTGTTAGCAAGCAATCTTCAGAACAAACTGAATTGAAGATTACTGAGTGACGTTATGTGGCTTCATCGGCCCGCCCGTTAAGTAAGTAGATGGGCCTTGCCGGTGACGCCACATTGTCAGAGAGGTCCCACGCCACGACGGAGGCGGTGGCGGGGGAAGCAGCTCCTCCCTTTAGCCCCACTCGCACGAGCAGCCCAGCTACCAACACCGTCGCCGGCTACTCTTCTTCCTCCTTCTCCTCCTCCTCCTCCTCCTTCATTGGAATCTGCACGACAACAGCTTCATTGAGGTAGCGCTACCACTACCTTCCCCGCGGGCGGCTTTTCTCTCCATCCTTCCACCGCCCAACATCTCTCGGCACGGCTGGATCTGGAGGAAGGTGGGATGTAGGGAGAGCATAGCTGATGCAAGCCAAAATTAAATGAGAACAGCCGCTGGATGAGAGAGTTTGAGAGGCAAGAGGACGGGAGGAGATCAAAGGGAAACTTGGCAGGCGAGAGGGCCTTGGACGGGGGCGGCTAGGAGGAGTGCAAGTCAGGAAGGTAGGAGAGATGGACGAAGGAGACGTCGATGAGGCGCAGCGAGGAGAGTGGGAAAGTCAGGTTGGAGGCTAGCAGGGGCAGGGCGGCGGTGGCGGAGAGGAGCGCCGGGGGTCGAGAGAGAGGATCTGGAGCGGGACTGCAGGAGTGCGAGGCGGACGCTGGTGCTGTAAGCATTGTAATCCTGAGTTCCCGCTCGATCTTTGTTTTTCTGTTAGCATAGAGTTTGGGCTCGGCTTGGATCGTTATCCTCCCGAGCACGTCCTGTATCGTGGCCACGGCGTCTCCGCGTCGTGGCGAGTGATGGCGCATGTGCTCGGATAATGGCGGGCATGACGGAGGGTGTGAGTTTAGCTCGGCCACTACTTTCTTTTCCTGTGTTAGTTTTAGCGTTGTATATAAGTAGGCAAGCAATATACAGAAAACGCTGTCGCGGTTGCAACAGCACCAAAATCCTCGTGTGTTCATTGCGATTGAGTTTTCTTGTTGCTTTGCTCCCGGCCGGAGGTTCTGGCTGACATTTTGAATTTGCTTTGCTCCCGGCCGGAGGTTCCGGCTGACATCTGGTATCAGAGCGAGTTCGCTCCAGGGAGATGTCGCAGCACTCGGCTCCTCCAGGTGGGCTCTCGCGGTCGCTGACACGGCGCCACCGTCCTCCATCGCCTTCGCCCACGCCGCGCAGAGGTTGCCGCGTGGCTGAAGTCGTCGTCCACCGCACCATGAAGGAGTCCAGCAGCTCCACTCAGTTCCCCATGCTCACACGCACCAACTATCAGGAGTGGGCGATGTTGATGCAGGTGAACCTCGAGGCTGCAGGGTGGTGGTATGCCGTTGAGCCGGAGGAGGACGAGGAGGTCGACTACCGCGACGATTGGCTGGCGCTCGCCGCGATCCTGCGGTCCGTGCCGCCAGAGATGCTGGGCACACTCCGCGGCAAGGGATCGACGGCGGCCACTTGGGAAGCTGTGAAGATGATCCGCGTCAGGGTGCAGCGCGTGCATGAGGCGAACGCGCAGCAGCTGCGCCGCGAGTTCGGCGCCCTGGCGTGGAAGGACGGTGAAACCACGGAGGACTTCGCGAACCGCATCACCGGCCTCGCCAACAATCTGCGGGTCCTTGGCGACAACATCACCGACGCGGAGATTGTGCGCAAGATGTTGCAGGTAGTGCCCAAGCACCTCGCTCAGGTTGCGATCTCAATCGAGACGCTCCTCGACATCAACTCAATCTCCGTCGAGGAAGTTGCGGGGCGACTCTGCGCTGTCAAGCAGCGCCGCAAGCCGGCGCCCACCGTTGACAACCAGGGCCGGCTGCTTCTCTGCGAGGAGGAGTGGCTCGCCAGGCTCAAGCTCCGCGAGTCCGAGGAGAAGGGCGGCGGGAGCAGTTCGAGTGGCGCCGGCGGCAAGAAGCGCGGCGGCCGCTCACGCGGTCGTGGGCGCGGAAAGGGCGAGAGCTCCGGGCAGCGCGAAGGAAAGTCCCAGTCCGGTGGTGGACAGGGCTATGACCGTGACCAGTGCAAGCGCTACGGCAAACACGGCCACTGGTCCAAGGATTGCCACAGCAAGCCCAAGGCGGAGGCCCACGTCGCGCAAGCTGAAGAAGACACGGAACCTACCCTGCTGATGGCACACGCCTCTGTCTTTCCCACCCTGCCGCCGCCGCTGCCTCCCCACGCCGCAGCAGCTCTGACTCCGTCCGAGCACTGTCCACTTCATGTCGTCGAGGGGAAGGTCTTCGCGCAGCTGGATGGAGACGCGGAGCGCGACGACGACCTGTGGTACCTCGACAGCGGGGCAACCAACCACATGTCGGGCTGCAGGAGCGCCTTCGTCGATCTCGACCCAGCGATCTGCGGCACCGTGAAGTTCAGCGACGGGTCGGAGGTGGCAATCGAGGGATCCGGCACCATACTGTTTGAGGCCAACACTGGCGAGCACCTCCTGCTCACGGGGGTGTATTTCATCCCGAGGCTGACCACCAACATCATTAGCCTTGGCCAGCTCGACGAGGGCTGTTGCAACGTCCACACCAAGCACGGGGTCCTTCGGATCCGCGACGACAAGGGCCGGCTGATCGCACGAGTCCAGCGCTCGGTGAACCGGCTGTACCTGCTGCGTGTGAAGATTGGGCGGCCGCTCTGCCTGGCTGCGTGCGCAAACGACAGCGCGTGGCTATGGCACGAGCGCTATGGCCACCTCCACTTCGACGCTCTGCGCAAGCTCGAGCAGTGGGGCATGGTGCATGGGCTGCCCCACGTCGAGCACGTCCACCAGCTCTGCACCAACTGCGTCACCACCAAACTGAAGAGGAGTCCGTTCCCGTTGCAGGCGAAACGGCGAGCAGAGGGGCTGCTGGACCTGGTCCATGGCGACTTGTGCGGCCCCATCACGCCGGCGACACCCGGCGGTAAGCAGTACTTCCTTCTGCTGGTTGATGACCGGAGCAGGTACATGTGGGTGGCATTGCTCGCCGCCAAGAGCAATACACTCGCCGTTGTCAAGAAATTCCAGGCGAAGGTGGAGGTGGAGACAGGTCGGCGCCTGCGCATTTTGCGCACTGACAACGGGGGTGAATTCACCTCTGTTGAATTCGAGGAGTACTGCGCCGAGAACGACGTCGAGAGGCAACACACTGCACCGTACACGCCGCAGCAGAACGGCGTCGTTGAGCGGTGGAACCAGACGGTCGTGACCATGGCGCGCAGTCTGCTAAAGAGCCGGAACATGCCGGTGTTCTTCTGTTGCGAGGCGGTCGCCACTGCCGTCTTCCTACTAAATCGGGCACCCAATACGACCGTCAACGGCATGACGCCGTATGAGGCCTGGCATGGACGCAGGCCCGATGTCCACTTCCTGCGCACGTTTGGGTGTGTGGCGTACGTCAAGGCGACGAAGCGGCACCTGAAGAAGCTCGACGACCGCGGCACTCCGGCTGTCTTCATCGGCTACGAACCAGGCGCCAAGGCATGGCGCTTCTACGACCCGGCGACGCGTCGCGCTGTTGTGTCCAGGGACGCGGTCTTCGACGAGTCGGCGTCCTAGAGCTGGAAGGATGAGGACGAGGACATGGAGGCTGGCACGGACTTCATCGTGGAGTACCGTGCGATGGAGCTAGGCGACGGGCGCTTCGACGCTGACACCAGTGCAGGCTCACCAGAGCCCCCGGCGACGCTAGCCCCTGCAGCGACTCCATCACCGGCGCCTGCACCCCTACCCTAGCCGGAGTTCGTCTCGTCGCCTCCGGACGCAGAGTAGTACTGGGAAGCCGACAACAACGACGTCGAGCCGAGGTACTGCACCATCGACAACATCCTTGGAGCGGCGTCACCGCCTGGTCTCGTCGCGCGTCAGGTAGCTGCTGAGCTCCATCTGCAGATCGAGGAGGAGCCAGCCACCTTCGTCGAGGCCGAGAATCACCAGTCCTGGTGCCGCGCTATGATTGAGGAGATGGACTCCATCGAGAGCAACCAGACCTGGCGTCTGGTGCCCCTGCCGCCCGGTCACCGTCCGATTGGATTGAAGTGGGTGTACAAGGTGAAGAAGAACGCCGCCGACGAAGTGATCAAGCACAAGGCGCGTCTCATCGCAAAAGGCTACGTCCAGCAGCCGGGCGTGGATTTCGACGAGGTCTTCACGCCCGTGGCCCGCGTCGAGTCGGTGCGGCTGCTGCTGGCACTCGCCGCCCAAGAGGGGTGGCCGGTGCGCCACATGGACGTCAAGTCCGCATTTCTCAACGGGGAGCTGGTCGAGGAGGTCTACGTCCACCAGCCTCTCGGCTTCACCGTCGTCGGCCACGAGGATAAGGTGCTACGCCTGGACAAGGTGCTCTACGGGCTTCGTCAGGCTCCGCGCGCATGGAACGTCAAGCTCGACGAGACGCTGGTGGTGCTCGGCTTCAGCCACAGCGCGTCGGAGCACGCCGTCTACACTCGTGGCGAGGGCCCCTCTCGGCTGTTGGTGGGGGTCTATGTCGACGAACTCGTCATCACCGGGAACGACGCCACCGAGATCGCCAAGTTCAAGCAGCAGATGAGCTCTAGGTTCAAAATGAGTGACCTCGGTTTACTCTGTTTTTACCTGGGCATTGAGGTGCAGCAGGGGAGTGACGGCATCAGGCTGTCCCAGGTGGCGTACGCGCGCAAGATTCTGGAGCGTGCGGGCATGGTGAGCTGCAATCCAAGCCACACTCCCATGGAGCCCCGCCTGAAGCTATCGAAGGCGAGTACAGCGGCGCCGGTGGACGCCACTGAGTACCGGGGACTCGTTGGCTGCCTCCGGTACTTGGTGCATACCAGGCTGGACATCGCCTTCGCCGTCGGCTATGTCAGCCGATTCATGGAGAGCCCCACCTCCGAGCACCTCAATGCGGTGGAGCGAATTCTACGCTACATCGCTGGGACGATCGACTACGGCTGCCATTACAGGCGCACTGGTGCAGAGCTGAAGTTGCTCGGGTTCAGTGATGCCGACATGGGCGGCGACATTGATACAAGGAAGAGCACCACCGGCGTGCTGTTCTTCCTCGGCTCATGCCCGGTGACCTGGTAGTCCCAGAAGCAGAAGGTTGTCGCTCTCTCCTCCTGCGAAGCTGAATACATTGCGGGGACGATGGCGACCTATCAAGGCATTTGGCTGGCGCAGCTCTTGGCTGAATTGAAGAGCGAGCAGCGCGCCGCCTTCCTAGTGAAGATGGACAGCCAATCGGCGATAGCCCTCAGTAAGAATACTGTCTTTCATGATCAAAGCAAACATATAGACGTCAGATATCATTTCATTCGTGAATGCATTGGCGACAGGAGGATGGACATTGAGCACGTCCGCACTGAGGAGCAGCTAGCCGACATACTGACGAAGCCGCTGGCGCGTGATTGTTTCTGCGAGCTCCGAGTGTAGCTGGGCGTTGTCAAGATCGGCAAGGAACTTCAGGCTTAGGGGATGAAATGTAAGCATTGTAATCCTGAGTTCCCGCTCGTTCTTTGTTTTTCTGTTAGCGTAGAGTTTGGGCTCGGCTTGGATCGTTATCCTCCTGAGCACATCCTGTATCGTGGCCACGGCGTCTCCGTGTCGTGGCGAGTGATGGCGCATGTGCTTGGATCATGGCGGGCATGACAGAGGGCGCGAGTTTAGCTCGGCCACTACTTTCTTTTCCTGTGTTAGTTTTAGCGTTGTATATAAGTAGACAAGCAATATACAGAAAACGCTGTCGTGGTTGCAACAACACCAAAATCCTCGTGTGTTCATTGTGATTGAGTTTTCTTGTTGCTTTGCTCCCGGCCGGAGGTTCCGGCTGATAGGTGCGTGTTGTCTCCAGCCGACAAACGAAAATGTTCCGCATTTTTATAATAATAGAGATAGAGATCATCGTTCATCGTCTATCACACGTCCGCATCCTATTCCTTTTCTTTGTGCGCACGTCATATGCTTTCCACGCTCGATCTGCTTCGTATCCGTTTCCGATTCCATCGGATGCATTGTTGCACGAGTCCAGGTTCTCCACGATTAAGGATCAAGTGCACCTGCTGCATACTTAGGGCTGTTCATCCGGTTTGACGGGTTAAACTGCTCGATGTGGTTATCTTCCTCTCTGTTTAACAGAGAGAACCTAGCATGTAGATATGGACATATAGATCGATCCATCTAGTCTCCAGCTGCATATAGTCTATTCCCGCAAGCAGCCATCTCCTCTAGATCAAATGGTCTACTCATCGTGAGCTGCTTGGCCAGGTCAAGTCTGGATAGATGTAGAGACACGTTGGAACATCGGCAGCGACAGTGGTCTCCTCATCAATAGCCAGCACAGGGATTGGTCCGGTGTGACAGCGTGTGGGGATGCAGCTGGTTGAAGCAGCAAGGATGTAGCCGTCACAAGGACTCGTCAAGCCGAACACGCTGGGGCATAGCCGTCGGTCATCGTGGGAGTGATCGTCGGAGCGTACGGGAGAATGGCCGTCATGGGACATGGCCGCCAATGGGTAGCTGCTCTAAACTCCAGACAAGTAAATCAATTACAATTAGATATATCTTATTTATAATTAGCCCATTTGGTTACTGACATAGATATCTACTTCAGCTTGAAGGTTATGTGGTTATCTCAAAGGGGTTAAAGTCTCTTTTATCAGTGGGGCAAAAGCCAATGTAAACAGTGGTTTGAGTTGATAAAGAAAAGTGTAACGTCAATCGTGTTCTTTTTTGTTTCTGTATCCTAGATCGTGTTCCTGCAAGTTCGTGTGCTCGACGACACCTGGTATTCCATGTTCGACGAGTCTGCACACTTATGACTAGAAGCAATATACGGTTCTCATACGACACAAACGAGTGCACACAACTCTGACCTAGCCAACTCCCCACTCACCTTCGACCGAGGTGGCGCTCGCATGGAAGGGCTGGTCTATGTAAAAAATATTCTTACTTAGAGGGTTGAGATCGGAAAGATTGAATTTTATATTCCCATTGCAACGCATGAGCAGTTTGCTAGTTATTTTATAAACTAACTAGTTTATCAAACCTGTAATTAAATAATCCTAGGTCGGTCTTTGTCCCAATAGCTGTTAAAAATAACCTAAAAATACCATATTTGAGAAAATAAGGTGCACCAACCAGTAACAGACATGACAAACAAAACTAACGCTGTGATTGCCGTCCCATGTGCCATTGTAAGGGTCCTAATAGACTGCATGTGACATGGACACCACGAATTTCATGTGAATATTCTGAGAGAAAAACTTATATTTCACATTTTATAGGATGACTAGAAAAATATAAGATAAAATCTCCTGTAAAGTCATCATGAGTACAATGCGACATGTAATTTGAAGCCAACTCCAAAAACGGAAGGTGGTGTTTTTTTCAGCTTGTGCCTTATGGCTTGTGTTTCGGTTTCCGTTAGCATGCTTCTCGAAATGTAAAACAGTGTATTTTTTTGTAAAAACTTTCTATACGAAATTATCTCTAAAAAATGAAATAGATCCATTTTCAAGTTTTTAATAGCTAATACTTAATTAATCATACGCTAATGATGTTTTTCGTTTGCGTGCGACTTACAAGCCACACACAAAAGCTAATTCAAACACCCGTTATCTACAAGCATCTGTATCAACTGGCTAAAATGAGCACTCTACTTATACAAGATAGCAACCTGACAATCCGGGCTAAACACAATGACACATGTACCCTGAACTCTGAACACAAGCCGTTATTTCAGTTTCAAGTACTGCTGGGTCATCACTCTATTCCAAATTGCAATATTTTTAACAATTTGAAATGAATTAAATCAACATTTCAATCCAGACAGCTAATGGACGAGTTGAACAATCAAAAACAAAACATCACTTATTGAAATGGCGAGGTGTCGGTGGTGCCGCTAGAGCTGAGGGGTCGGGAGAGAGTGGTGGGCAGGGTCGGTGGTGGGGGAAAAGGTTGCGTGCCAGTTAGGTTGGACGGGGAAGGGGGCGGTGCCATTGGCTGCCAGAGGTGGGGGAGGGGTGGGGGCCGGGGATGAGGGGGCACACCTGGTTGTTAGGACGAGCTTGCGGGAGGAAGGGATGAGGGATCTTGTCTGAGGGAGGCCATCGCCATCGCTGGAAGGGAGGCTGTCCTCTCACCTGCGTGCAGCTTGCTCAATCTGGGGAGAAGACAAGTAGATGACGATGGAACCCCAAGATGAAGACAAAAAGAAAGAAAAAGATGTAGGCTGGGCCAACTTCGGAGGAGGGGGAGGGGGTGGGGGCGCACGTGGGCTTGTTGGATTGAGTTCACGCGTGACTGTTTGCACAATAGGGGCCCCAATTCTCGTCTTAATTACCCCAACTTAATGATGTTGTTCCTTTTTTCTTTGTTGTTTGCAACCAAATGGTGTAATTTTAGAAGCTATCATGTACGTAAATGGCCTCATCTAATTATTAGTCCCCTATTTTTTTGATAGTTATTTGATCACTTTTAGATGGTTTTGTTCGATATAAGATTTGATACATCTTTGTAACCCTTTCTCCTCATCCCCATGTCACCAAAGTTCTCAGGTCCATGATCGAGGAACACGGGCCGGCGGCTGCTGCTGGGATTTCAACAAGGCAGGGGATGAAATTTGTATTGTGTTCCTAGGACAATGAACGCGACATATCCCTAAGCCCCAGCTGCCTATCTCTAGCCATCGGTGCTAGTGTTGACTTCCCATCTCCCACACCCACATCACCTCCTATTGTGCAACCTCCTTACCCTACCTCTCTCCTTCCCCATAGCTCTCCTCCTTAATTAGACTGCATCACACCTCAATCTTCCCTAGCTCATGCACATCAGATTCGATGCCATTGTCTCTGGCTCCTTACCACTATGAAAATTTGCCACTACCACCAGTACCATCCACTGCCCTTCTAGCCCCTTTCCTTCAACTAAAATGGCATGTCGCTATTCCCTCCACTTTTGTTGTGATATCATGACACTCAATAATGAAGGCCCATCTGGTCCAATAGAATTAGCTGTACGCTGAGATTTTAGATTGGTTTATGTCAAAACATAAACTCATAAGTTTCAATTATAATACCCAAGGGTTAACATGTTGACCCAAGATGACGATAAAAATAAGGACAACATTATAGGTGGGTTACCATGTGACGTGTGAGTGTGGACTTAATCCCTATGGGTTTAGGCCTGCTTATCGTAGCTTGGCCTGGGCTAGGCTTGGTGTTAGAGTGCGCAGCTCGGCCTAGTAACCGTGGGCCACCCAGGTCAAATTGGGCCTGCTATCCCATAGGCTCAACCGAAGTCATAACTTTAGGTCCTGGGTCTACACAACTCAAAAGACTAGTCTAATGGGTGAGGACCACCCTCACCTTTTAAGTTGTGCTTCCCCACCATCAATTTTTGATGTGGGGCTAAACCCAACAATCTCTCCCGTCACATCAACCCATGTGACTCCAAAGACTTGTTTTCGGCCTGGTTTATCCAACAATCTCTCCCATCACATTAGAACCCATGCGAACCCAAAGACTTGTTATAGGGCTCTCCCACCGTGTGACCCATGAAATCGTTCTGGGTTTCTAAACCTAGGCTCTCATACCACTTATTAGAGTGCATAATCTAGCCAACCTACCATGGGCCACCTAGGGCACATTGGCCCTGCTACACCATATGCCCAACTGGGGCCACAACTTTAGATACTAGGCCAACACAACCCAAAAGACCCTTTTCTTCCTTTGCGTCATATGAACAGCCTAAAATTACCTAATTTAAATAATTGTGTGTGAAAAGGAATTTTAGAAATATATTTAAAAGCCTCAATGAGTGAGAATATTAAAAACAGAGAAAAGTCCAAACCAAAGTTGGCCTGGAGATAATTTTAGAAAATACTTTGCTTAATCCTCTATCTCCTGGAATTTTCTGGGATTTAATTGAGCAAGAAAAGTATTTTTAGTAAATCAAACAAGCTTTACAGTATTTAAATAAAAGAAAAAGGAATTAAAAATCCCATTCTTGCACTTGGGCCGAATCCGGCCCGATATTGTGCACTCGTCCCCCTCCTCGCGCGCGCACCTTGGCCCATGGCCTGCAGCTGCCTGTGCCTCTCTGCGCCCGGTCAGGGTCGTCCCCGACCTCGAGTCGGAGGAGCTCCTGTGTTGCGCCGCCGCCACGAATCTCACCTCGATTCGCCTTATCTGTTTGGGTTTCCTCCAAATTGGTTGAGGGGTTCTTCTCCCCTTATCCTCTATCTTTCCCCCCAAATCCCGGAGACCCAACCACTTTGGAACGAGCTCGGGCTCTAGTCCGTTCAGGAAAAGCCCTAGCCCTATCTCTCCGTCGTCGTGGAGTTCATCTCCGAGTCGATCTCTCCTCTCCTCCTCTATATATAGCATCCCCCGGCGCCCCTCTATCTCTTTTCGCCTCAAACCTAGTGAGTCCCAGCCTCCAGTGCCCAAGTGCCGTGAGTTCTTCGCTCCGCCGTCGCCGCCGAGTTCTAGCCAAGCGTTGCTGTCATCCTAGCCGTCGCCAGCACTCACTGCTACCTCTGTTGGCATTGCCAGGGCGCAAGGAGGCGAGGTCGTCATCCCCAGCCGCTGGAGACTGTCGGAACCCCGACGCCGTCCAGGATCCGAGGAGCTCCGCAGCCAAAACCTCGCCGCCGATCCCTCTCGTCGCCGATCATCATCAGTTTACCCACGGTGAGAATCGCCTTGGTTCCCTCTACCTATTTCTGCCCTCGCCGCGTGCTGCTGAGCCACCGATCGCCATCAACCATTGGTTCCCGAGTCGCCACCGTCGCCGCCGTCACCATAGCCGACGTGGATGCCACGCAGGGGCTAGCTCGGCGCCATATCAGCCTAGGACTGAGTCAGTCGGGTTAGATCTGGGCTGTTGATCGTCATGATTAGATCCTTGCTGTTCAATCCGTGATAGATTAGATCTTAGTCCTCCGATCTATCTTAAAACCCTGGATCCATCTGGGCTGTCCGATCGAATCTCTTAAAATCCAAGCTATCGGTTTTCCCTATGGACCTTGGTAGACTTAGTCTACCGTAGACCCGAGCCTTTCTCTCATGGACCAGTGGGGCCTAGGTGTCAGCCGCTTTTTGACTCCGTGCTGATGCCATAAATCCTTTTTCTCAAATTAAAATAAATCATAAATGACATCATAAATCGGTTTAATTCTTTTAAATAGGCTATAAAAGGTTTTAAACTTTTAAAATTCATAACTAATTCATCCGAACTCCGTTTGGGGTGATTCAACTTGCAAAATTCATTAAAAATCAAGATCTACCCATTAAAAATATAATATTGTACTATTGATGTGTGCTTATGTACTGTTTTTCTTGTTTTGTCTATTGCCTATAGCCATCGACGTTCTGGAAGAGTCAGGATTTCCCGAAGAGAGTTCGAAAGCACTTGCAGGGCAGCAAGGCAAGTCACACAGATTCCTCAACACCTTTGAGCATTTTGTACCTATATTTTAAGCTACATTTTCCTTGAACTATGCATTTATTTTCCTAATGACATTTGGAAGGGAAACCTTTGTCCTTGATTATGGCCTTATTGAGTTGATTACCTGCCTTTGTACCTATGGGAGTCATGTGACTAGCTAGCTTTAAGTACTGGTTAGCTAGAATAATTCTAGGATTTTGCTTAGTCTGGCTTAGAAGCTGTAGTATAACTTATGGGTTATCATTTAAACCTTGATTACAATACTCTATTCACATGAAATGATGATTCAGTTCACGACTGTGGTCGTGTGAGGATAACTTAATGGTCCATTAAAATTTGACTAAATGGTATGTTATGAGCACCAGGATTGTAAATGTTGCTAGTGATGCTCATGATAGTTAAGGACTGGTTTGCGGACTACTTGTTTAATGGTTATTGTTTTATTACTCTCTTAAATGATTTATTAAATGCAGTTTATGCAACTTGAGCCATATTATGCCTTCCTTTGGATATCTGTGCATTTGTATATTTGTTGTGTGGCTTGCGGAGTATTTCATGTACTCACCTTACAATTAACAATCATTATCAATTAACAATCATTATCAGAGGAGTATCACAGCGAGGAGGACTTCTTGGAGGACTAAGCAGGAGCCTGGTCAAGTGCGTGTGGAGTGGGAGTCATCATGTCATTAGTAGTTTATTCCGCTGCTTAGACTTTATTATTTTGAGAGGTGCCATTCGGCTCTGTAATAAATACATTCGTTATGTAAACAATTACTTTGTTATCAACTTTGTTATATGTGTGCCTTGGTTGATTCCTGGACGAGGGTTTATACACAATAAAGCACCTGAATTTTGGATGAAAATTCCGGGTGTGACATGAACCAAGCTAATAAATCCAACGTCCACGCTTCTGCATCCTTAGATTGTACACTTGATACTTTGAGAAATTCACTGTCGCCTTGAATCACTCGAAGAATTACCATGATGGCCCTTGATCTTTCACTTTAATGACGCAGATTCTCATATATCCCCATTATGCTGACCCGTGGATCTTGGATATATCCTGTTGTCAATGTTTTATATCAGCAATAATTATACAGGGCTATGCGTTGGACCGAAAGCTAGATGGATTCAAAAGACAAGACGATATATACAAGTTCAGGCCCTCGATGTGAGGTAATACCCTACTCCTGTTGTGGTCTATTGCTTTCACTGTGTATTGGTTGATGTTGAGTTGTGGTTGTTCCCCCAAGAGGGATCCCTACCCCCCTTATATATGACGAGGGGTAAGGGTTACAGGGTAGGAAACCCAATCGGATATGACCCAGAGTTCCATATAGTACTCGGCGAGGATTTTATCTCTTTCCTTGTCATGCAAGGTTACATGAAGCCAAGTCCTACTCTATCTCTAATTTTGTGGGCCGACCCACCTCCTATTCGGGTAACCGTATTTGTCTTCAGTCAGGGTACCTGGGACCCATATCCTCCACAGTAGCCCTTGAGGCCTTCATAGTCGAGTCACAGCTTGCCGCCAAGTGCTCTTTCTCCATGGTGAAGAAATTCCTGAGTGCCATCTTCCCGAGTGCTCGTTCTTCCGAGTACCTTGCTTCCCGAGTCTGCTTTAGCTGCCAATGAGGCTATGAAGGGCTTCATAATAATATGAATAGTGTGTACCAAATAGGTGCACCTATTAGGTGTAGCCCTTGACTCTATGCTTAGTTGTGAAGCAGCTAAACATATAGTCAGGGGCTACACCTAATAGTTGTGAAGTACAACTCTTCGGTCAATTATGATCGGAATTTTGCTCATCGTAATTTGGCTAAATTTATAAGCCTTTAATCACTATGTACTCAAGCTCAATGCGTGATGAGGTATACTTGAGAGATATTTGCATCCCTATTTTATCAGAGACCGGCTATCGATACTTATAAGGACATATCCCCAATACCTTGAAATAATCGAGATACTCGAATGTAATACATCGGCCGTGGACTTAGCATGAAGCGTGTGGAGGCCATGGGCCCCGGGTACCTCAAGGAAGGCAATTATTACCACTTGAACAGATGGTGGGCTAGCCCCTATAATTGGAGATAGAGTAGGACTTGGCTTCAAGTTACCTTGCACGACAAGGAAAGGGATATAATCCTAGCCGAATTCTCTATGTACTTGTTGGAGGTAGGCCGTAACACCTTCGGACCGTCCCCCTTTCGGAAGGCTCAAGACCGAAGCCACCTAACGAAGCCTCTTCGGTGGCCCGAGACCAAAGGCATGAAGGCAAAGGGCAGAGCTCGAAGGCGAAGGTGGCAGTATGCTCAGCGAAGATGAAGGGCCGTGGGCAAAGGCCCAAGAAGGCCAAAGAGGCGGCCCTGTGGGCAGAACCTTGTGGCAGCCGTCTCGACTAAGAAGAGATGGCCGAAAAGGCCGAAGGGTCCACCGAGGGCCCGGCCTAGATAAGGGCCTCACTGGCCCGCGTGACGGCCCAATAGCCCATCAAGGAGCCTACAGTCAAGAAAAGACGAAACTACCCCTATAGTTGTCCCTATCAAGGGGCTATGATGTAATACTACCTGTAAATGAAACCCTAGAGCCTGTAGTTGTACTCATAGGCCTATAAATAGGCACCTAGGTTACTGTAATGGCAAGGGGTTTTTGAGATCAATACAAATGATTTACTACTACAGTCCACTCTCAATTCCCACTGTTGTTCTTCGACAACAGTTGGCGCCGTTCGTGGTGAACCCTCCCCAAGTGAGAAGCCGAAGACAAGATGCCTCCAAAGAGGAAGTCGACGAGGCGGTGAGCAGCCCCACACCGATACGGAGATGAAGAAGTCGATCAACCTGAAGACCCACAGGTCGAAGCATAGGAGGAGCAGGTCGAAGAGGGAGCACCTCTGACTCCCATGGCCGCACCAGGTGGAAATGAAGACGCTGTGGTAGTGCCGAGGGAAGAATACGAGGCCATGAAGGATAGTGTCCAGAGGCTACAAGACATGCTTCGCCAGATGCAGGAGCAACAACAGCAGTTGCAAGCGCAGTCTCAAGCCTTCGGACTCCACCAAGCTTTGGCCTCGTCTACCCAGGCCTTCGGACTCCACCAAGCTCTGCCCTCATCCACCCAGGTGTTCGCACTCCACCAAGCGCAGCCCCACGCCCGCACCGGCCTTCTTGGGGCCTCCAGCCCACAACGCCTTCATGATCTAGTAGCCGGCCGCGACCGGCTTCGTCCGGACCCAAGCGTCCCCTATGATGGCACCGCGGCCAATGGCTCCGGTAGCAGCTCCTTCGCCGGCCCCAAGTTTGGTGCAGTCTATGCCAGTGCAGCAGCCTCCCCAATGTCCTTCAGCAGCTGGGCTGATGCTGTCCATCCAAGAATAGCTGCAAGCTCTACTCCAGCAGTTGGGCGTCGGGGGGCAAGGCGCAGCTTCTTCGCCACCGCCCGTCGAAGCCACCCCTCCTACTGGATGGGCAGCCCCAGCCGTCAGCTGGGCTGATGCCATCCATCCAAGCGTAGCTACAAGCTCTACTCTAGCAGTTGGGCGTCGGGGGGCAAGGCGCAAGTCCTTTGCCACCACCCGTTGAAGCCACCCCTCCTGCAGGGGGATGGGCGGCCCAGCCGTCACGCATCATCACCCGACCCAGCTGGTGCAAGCTTCGCCAATCTTCGGGGTTCCTTAGCCCAGCATCACCCCTTCGTCGGCGCCCTTGCTGCATGCCACGCCGGTGAATGATAAGAAGTCGCTGCTGAGTTGGGGCTTCAAAGCCACCCAATCCCAACCCAATTCAAGAACCCTTTGATCGCCAAATACGTGGGTGAGGACCCCAGTGAGTTCTTGTTTGTCTACGAGTCAGCGATCGAAGCGGCCCACGATGATGAGAACACCAAGGCGAAGGTCATACACCTCGCGTTGGATGGCTTCGCGCGGTCATGGTTCTTCAACCTGTCGCCAAGCAGCATATACTCTTGGGAGCAGCTGCACGATGTCTTCGTCACCAACTTTAGAGGCACCTACCAGGAGCCGAAGACCCAACAGGAGCTCTTCGGTATCAGGTAAAAGCCAAGAGAATCCATCTGTGAGTACATCCGAAGATTCTCTCAAGCGAGATACCAAGTGCAAGATATAACCAAAACGTCGGTCATCAATGCCGCCTCGGCCGGTCTCCTCACAGGCCCCCTTACCAAAAAGATAACAAGAAAGCAGCCAAAAACGGTGGATGAGTTGTTTTGCATCATTGATGGCTACGCAAGGGGCAAAGAGGACACCAAAAGAAGGAATGAGATCCAAGCTAAACTCAACCAGGAAGGTGCTCAAGGCTTGGCGGGCGCGGTGCAGACTAGACTGAAGTCTTCGCAATGCCCGCAGTCGGCCTGGAAGAAATTCTGGGACGAAAAGGGCAAACAGGTCATGACTGTCGAAGAGTTGAACACCCTTCGGCAAAACTTCAAAAGCTCACAGGGTGGATCGGCAAAAAAGAAGCCAAAGAGGGAGAAGGACAAGTTCTGTGCCTTCCACGGCAAATCTTCGCATACCACCGAGCAGTGCAGAAACATCCAGCATTCGGGGAGCGCTAGGCGAGGGGACCAGGGCCATCCTCAACAAGAGACCGCCCTTGGTGAAGCCGCAGACCAGTCCAAAGGCAATAGGTCGCTTCAAATAGAAGCACCTCAGGACGGGCAGCAAAGGGTGATCGCTACGATCACAGGGGGCTCCTCAGAAGGCTTGGACTCGAAGAGGCAGAAGAAAGCACACGAGAGGGTGGTTAACCACATTGCCCCAACGCCCCAGACCAAGTCGCCCCCTTTTGCCTCAACTTCAATTACCTTCGGCCCAAATGATGCCGAAGGCATTTTCTTTCCGCATCAAGACCCCATTGTCATATCCGCCGATATAGCCGGGTGCGAGGTGCGATGTATCCTGGCAGACGGAGGAAGCTCGATCGACATTATCTTCACCGATGCTTTCTGGCGAATGGGAATTCTAGAGGCAGCACTTGCTCCGGCTGCCATCCCATTGCAAGGCTTCGGTGGAAGTTCGGTTCGTGCGCTAGGACAAGTATAGCTCCAAGTATCGTTCAGTGAGGACGGCAATGCCTGGACCAAACAGATAGTCTTCAACATCGTGGACATCTCGTACCAGTATAATGCCATTCTTGGCCACTCCATGCTCAACAAGTTCGAAGCCGTGGCGCTTCACAACTACCTGCGGCTAAAGATGCCGAGGCCGAAAGGTGTGATCATGGTTCGCAGCAACCAGCTGTCGGTAAGGGCCGCCGGGCAAGCAGCGAAGAACGTGCATGAAATACACAATGTCCAATACAAGCGGCAGGGGATGGTGAGGGGCTATGGCTTGCACAAACCTTCGCCCCAGGGCGAAGTCAAGAAGATCCCAGTCGATCCTGCTGACCCGTCGAAAGTCGTTTCCATCAGCAGGGATGTCGATGAAGCGCTAGCAGCCAAGATTCTAGAAGTCATCAAGTTGAACCTGGACGTCTTCGCCTGGGGCCCGGATGATCTATCGGGCGTGAACCGCAGCCTCATAAAACATCATCTTGCCGTCAAGACCGCCATCAAACCAAGAAAGCAAAAACTACGCAAGATGTCAATCGAGTGCTAGGAGGCGACCAAGGTGGAGGTCAGCAAGCTAATCCGAGCCAACGTCATCCACGAGGTGGAGCACCCTGAGTGGCTGGCGAACCCAGTGTTGGTCAAAAAGTTGAACGGCAAGTGGAGGATGTGCGTTGACTTTACAGATCTAAACAAAGCATGCCCAAAGGATGATTTTCCACTCTGCGAATTGATCAGTTGGTCTATTCTACTGCCGGCTGCGAGCTGATGAGCTTCTTGGATGCCTATTCGGGATAGCACCAAGTTTTCATGGCCGAAGAGGACCAGGAAAAGACCTCTTTCATCACCCCCTTTGGCACATACTGCTACATTCGTATGCCATTCGGCCAGAAGAATGCCAGAGCCACCTTTGCCCGCTTGGTGTATAAGGTGCTGGAAGCGCAGATCGGCAGGAACATCGAGGCATATGTCGACGACATAGTCATCAAGAGTAGGAAAGCAATCGACCATGTCTTTGACCTGCAAGAAACCTTCGACAACCCGCGCAAGGCGAAGGTCAAGCTGAACCCCGAGAAGTGCGTTCTCGGTGTTTGAGTCGGCAAGCTACTAGGGTTCCTGGTGTCCGAAAGGGGCATCGAGTCGAACCCCGAGAAAATCGAAGCCATCCAGCAAATGCAGCCGCCAAAGAACGCTCACGAAGTACAAAGACTGACGGGACGCATTGTGGCCCTTAGTCGCTTTATGGCAAGGTCGGCAAAGAATGTGCTGCCATTTTTCAAGACTCTTCGAGGGGCCAGCAAGTTCTAATGGACCGCCAAATGCCAGGCCGCGTTTGAAGCTATCAAGGCCTACCTCCAGGAAGTACCAAAACTCACCAGCCCGAAGGCGGGGGCTGAGCTGCTGTTGTACCTAGTGGCCTCGTCGGTGGCAGTGAGTGAGGCCTTGGTACACGAAGGCGAAGGCGAGCAGGCGCCTGTATACTTCATCTCCGAAGCACTACAATGAGCAAAGCTCAGATACTCAGAGATCAAAAAATTGTCTTACGCCCTCGCCATGGCCTCCCGAAAACTTCGGCACTACTTTCAAGCACACAAGATTATGGTGCCATTGCAGTATCCCATCAGAGAGGTGCTCTGAAACAAGGAGGCCACAGGTCGCTTGGGCAAGTGGGCTGCGGAGCTGGCCCCCTTTGACCTCCGTCACGTTGCCCGAACAGTGATCAAGTCGCAGGTTCTTGTTGACTTTGTCGTTGAGTGGACTTCGCCTACGGACAAGGCAGCCCCGCTGAAGAACAAGGACTGTTGGTCAATGTTCTCCGACGGCTCCAGGTCGCACGCAGGAGCGGGCGTGGCCGCAATCCTCATTTTGCCTGTAGGAACAATCATCTGCTACGCGGCATGGCTGCAGTTCCCTACCACCAACAACACCACGGAGTACGAAGCCATCCTCCTTGGCTTGCTCAAGGCGAAGGCGTTGGGGGCCCAGCGATTGGTAGTCAAGACAGACTCCAAGCTGGTCGCGGGCCACATCAACAAGACCTTCAAGGCCAAGGACGAAGGAATGGCGAAGTATCTGGAGGCCATAAGAGCCATGGAAAAGGCCTTCACCGGCATCACAGTCCAGCATCTCCCTAGAGGGGAAAACGAAGAAGCGGACATGCTGGCAAAGGTAGCGAGCACTAGGGGGCCTTTTCAGACTGGGGTCTTCTTCGAAGTGATCTACACACGAAGTGCGAAGCACGAAGAAAACTCGTTGCAAATAATGGACATCAACCAGGGCATACAAGACTGGCAAACACCTTTTGTACGATTCCTTTTTGAAGGAACGCTCCCCGATGATGAAGCTGAGTCAAAGCGGCTACAAGAAAGAGCACGGAAGTATAAGATCATAGATGGGCAGCTGTACAAAAGTGGAATCCTGGAGCCGCTCCTTCGTTGCATCTCCGAAGCTGAGGGCAAAGAGATGATCAAGCACCGCGGGCAGTGGCAGGCAAGATACTTTGCTAGGGGCTGTATTGGCCAATGATCCTGCGGCGGTGCAAAGTAAACATCAAGAAGTGCCCGGGATGCCAAAAGCATGGTAAATCGTAGAACGCACCACAATACAAGCTACTGCCGCTTCCCCTGATATGGCCTTTCACCAGGTGGGGACTGGATATCATAGAGCCATTCCCTGCGGCCCAAAATAGCTACAAGTTCGTAATCGTGGCAGTAGAATACTTCTCACGGTGGATCGAAGTAGAGTCGCAGGCAAGTATAACCTCGGCAGCGGTCCAGCGATTCGTATGGAAGAACTTAATCTACCGCTTTGGAGTCCCAAGGGAATTCATGACCAACAACGGCAAGCAATTCGACTTAGCGAAATTCAAAGAAATGTGCGAGGGGCTGAACATGTGGATCAACTTTGCATCCGTCGCACACCCGCAGTTGAACGGGGTAGCTGAAAGAGCAAACGGTAAGATCCTAGAAGCCCTCAAGAAAAGGCTCGACGAAGCGCCGAAAGGAAGATGACTCGACGAACTCACATCAGTGCTCTAGGGGCTTTGCACCACTCCGACGTGACCAACAAAGTTTAGTCCATTCATTCTCATATATGGCGAAGAGGCCATGACCCCAAGCGAGCTCGGCGCAAACTCACCCTGGGTCACGATGTTCGGGGACGAGGTGGGGCAGGAAGCAGCCCTAGAGCTGCTCAAAGGAGTGAGAGTCGAAGCATTATAGAACATGGTGAAATACTCTGCTTCAACCGCAGCACTGTACAATAGGAAAGTGTGGCCGAAGGAGATCTTGCCTGGGCACATGGTGCTCAAAAAGAAAAACAATCCCCTGGCGGTGGGAAAGCTCGAGTCGAAGTGGGAAGGACCATATATGGTGGCTCGCAAATCACGCGAAGGGACTTACAAACTGGCGACCATGGAAGACGAAGAGCTTGACCCCACATGGAACGCTGCTTTGCTGAAGTGTTACTACATGTAAAAAAAATTGGAGTGGGGTCATTATCCACAACGGAGGCCCGAACCAGTATAAAATTTCCTGTGTCTTCACATTTGTCACAAATAACCCGAAAGGACAACGCCTGATCAGTGCTCTGTCAAACGGGGGAAGCAGAAAGATCGAAGCATTGCTCGATCAAATGCTGAAATTGCGCAGAATCGTCCAAATGCACAGTGCAGAATATAACTTACCAGACAAGCGGCAAGTAATAACTTGGCGCCATCTGCCGAAGGTAGGGGACGGCAAGCGGCCGAAGCATTGCTCGGCCGCAGAAAAGTGCTACCAGCGCAAAACGTGTAAAGCTAACCCACCTGATGAGCGCCAAGCAATAACTTGGCGCTCTCAATCGAAGGTAGGGGACGGTGAGCAGCCGAAGCATCGCGTGGCCATAGAAAAATGCTACCAGCACAAAACATGAAAAGCTAACCCACTTGACGAGCACCAAGCAATACCTTGGAGCTCTTTTTCAAAGGTAGGGGATGGCGAGTGGCCAAAGCATCGCTCGGCCACAAAATTGCAAGACAAACGCGTAATTCGAAGACAAAACAAATTGCGCAGCCCAACCTTAACAGCTAAAGCGCTGCCCATTGAGGGTAGGGGATGGCAAGCGGCTGATGTGCTCTTTCGCCACTAATCCGCAATGCGGACGAAGTGATGAACTCACAAAGATATCGAATAGGTATCGGCTCAATGACAATCAAAGCCATGCGATGTCGAAAGTGATAGAAGGGATGCCAATCAAATAGATTTTATTCAAAGAAAAAGAATGTCCAAATACAAAGAATACACATCGCATTACAGTACAATGTTACAAGTCTACTCCGAAGAGGACGACACCTCGCTATCGGACGAGCTGTAATCTACAGGGTTAACTAAACTCCTAGTAGGACTGGGAGTAGAAAATCTTGGCTGAAATATGTACTCGCCCGAGGCACCCCCGTCTCCCGAAGGAGTATCGTTGCTTGTGAGGTCGATGACCGGGGAGTCGTGAGCAGCCGCTCCGTGCTCCATCGAATCGTTGCTTTCTAGGACGACGACCAGAACCTCGTGAATGGGGGAGCCGACAGGGACAAAGGCGTACCAGCAGTTTCGAATCCTTTCTTGACGGGTCGACAGCTGAAAATTTCACTAGAACTTCACCATATCACCATGGCAAAGTTGGTAGTCCTGGTCGAAGTCGGATCGCGCCCAGGGTTCTTCCACAGCCACTTCGCCACACAACGAAGGGCATAGCTTCGACCGTTTATAACAATGGCCGGGACACGGTCCTCGGGGCCTGGATACCTCATCTTCCCTGGCGGCTGAGATGCGACGAATTTGAAGTTCAGTGCTGGCCGTAGGTAGTCGAAGTGAGGAAGGCACAGCTTTTGGTTAATAGACACCTGATGTGGGAAAGATTTTTCCATTCATAAGAAAAGGTGGGGCCAAAGGCCTTACAAAAGCAAATTTACAAGGAGCCGGTCTTCGGCTGAAATAGCTATCCTAAGCTATCCAAAAGAAGAAAAAGACAAGCCGGGCAAAGGAGGCTGTCACACCTGCGGCGGCGCCTCGGCTTCTGGCACATCTTTGTCACCTCCGGGCATCATCTCGGCGGCCTCGTGTTCCCTCCGCTTGCTCAGCGGCTATCTCCTTGCCCTTCGGTACCCACCAACCTTTCCGGAAAGATCGGTAGTGGGACCGGACCTCATCCCCGCCCTCCCACACGCTATTGTCTTTGACGTCACGAGCATAGATCGCGGGGAGGTCCTCGAGGTGGTCACAGCCATGGGCATGGAGGGCCGAAAGGATGCCGTAGCCCGCCATATGGGCGTAGCAGTTACCAAAGATGCCTGAAGTGTCGCCCACCGCCCCCCTGGCCACGACACACTAGTGGGTGAAGGCCTCGGTGGGGGATTTGACTTCGGGTAGCGGTGGAGGAAAGGCACCCATCCTTGTGAGCACCACGCGAAGTGTACGGCTGGCATCGATGACTAAAGCCCGAGTGCCGGCCTCGACCTCTTTCACCTTGGCTAGCTCGGCGCGAAGTCGTTCCACTTCGACTTCACGGTCGGTGAGACGGGCTCGGAGCTAGTTGGCCTCGGTCCTCAGGGTGGAGTTCGAGGCCTTGGCATCCTTGAGCACCTTCTCGAGAACGTCCTGCTCCTGTGCCAGCCACTTGGCCTTCGACGCCTCCTCTCGCTGGCGGCACTTGAGTCCATCCAAGTGGGCATGCGTCATATGCTCGTAGATTCCAGCGAAGGAAAGCGCCTAGAAAAATGTGAAGCTAAAAGCTAAGCAAAGCGAAATCGAAGACCCAAAATACAGGCCGAAGAAAAAGGACTTGGAGGAAACAAACCTTGGTAAGCAGACCGCGAAGAGACAGGCCCACCTCATCAAGGTCGAACCGGTCATTGATGATCGGTTGAACAGCCGAGGGCGAAGCCAAGGAGCTGAGGCCCCTGACGAAAGAGCCGAGCTCGTCGCGGACGACAAAGTCCTCAGCGATGAAGCTTGGCGCTAGAAGGACGGTGTTGGACACAGAGAGCATCATGGTCGGCCGCCTGCTAGCCTCCACGGCGCCCTGTTCGCTGCTGCTGGCGGGCTCAGACACGCCTTCGGCGAACACCTCCTACACCGCGTCCGCACTGTCGTTGTCTACAACGACTTCCTCCTCGACAAAGTCGTCTCGGAGTCGCTGAACACTGAGCCCAGCACCACTGGCGTGAACTGGAAGTGGACCGCCCTTCCAGCGCTCCTGGGGTGGGCGGGGGTGGCCGAAGATGCGCGTCCCGCCGAAGACCTATGCTCAGGTGATGGCTCGGTTCCTACCAGGCAGCTAACGGGAATCAGGACGTCGGGGCTCGGGGTTCGGCCGATGGCCCCAAGGTCTGTGTCCCTTGCATCACCATCCTCGTCATCGTCCTCAGCCACTGGTGGCGACGAAGGGTGGATGGCCCGAAGAGGCTAAACCATCCCCGGGGCCATCCGACAGGGCCTTGCTTCATCGCCCGTGACCTTCTTCCGCTTCTTCCCCGCCGTGTCTCCGCCATCATCGCCCTGAGGCTAGACGGGGTTCTCGCGTGGGGGCACCTCCTGGCGAAGCCATAGGCATACGCGGTTCACCCTTCCCCCTTTAAGGAATTTCATGATCTCCCCGTACTCCTTCGGAGTCATATCCCCAATGAGGGCATTTCGCCAGCCTCTTCGCTTCACCCAAGGAGTTAACTGCAAACCGTGCAAAGTTGCCTAAATCAGAGTAGATCGGAGCGAAACTCAGTAGGTGAACGAGAGGTTGAAGCAAATCAAAAGAACATACCAAGGCGATCGTCGGGGACAGCGATGGCAGGGAGATCGCAGATCCGATTGTCGTGGTCAATGGTGATGTTCCACGATCGTGCCTATGGAGTGACGCCCATCATAAGGTACTCCTTGATTAGGTGCTGAACACTGAGGCGGCCCGCAATCACTCGGAGAAGCTGGCGGCAGGCCTCTAGCGCACCTGTCAAGGAAACCTTCGGGCAGGCGTTGAAGCAGGGGACGCTCAGTGACGTCTATAGGGCCTTGAACTCATGGGAGCTGGTGGCATAGGAGATCTTGTGGTAAAACCACCGCCTCATCCACGACTTCTCCCACTTCGGCATCGAAGCGGGAATAGGCCACAGATTAGCCTGGTCCGGCCGCGTGATGAAGTTTACGCAGTCGAACACACTCTTCTTTGGCCTAACCGGCGTCGCCACTGTCTTGCTGTGGAGGGTGGCCTGGTGAACGACGACAAAGAGGTCCGCCATCAGGACGAACTCCTGGGTCTGAGCCATCCACTCGAAGACAGCGATGCGAATGAAGGCACTCGGGCTAAGCTGCGGCAACACTAGGTTGAAGAGGGCCAACACCTCGGGGAGTAGCTCGTAGTAGGGAAACCAAAGCCCTGCATTGAAATAGGCGGCGAAGACCACCATCTCGTCGTCACCAGGCGTGGGAATGACGTCCTCACCGGGTGCTCGGGCGAAGCCTTCCGCAAGGACCCCCTCCGGCAGAAGCCGTCGATGTCTAACTGGCGGATGAGCGAGGGGCCGAGGTAGACGGTGTTGTCATCGTCGATTGACCCTAGGTCTACGCCACCGTCCTTCGCCGAGGTGGGTTTTCGAGGAGCCATGGGCGCCAGGTTGGGCGAAGAAGGCTTAGATCGAAGTCACAAGAAGTTCAAAACGTGGAGATCGGCTAGCGCTGGTGAACAGTGGAGAGCGTTATCTCGGGCAATAACACAAAGTGGTGTGACGGGGGGCTAGCTGCGTCTATATATAGACGAGGCCACCTGGCATCGACCAATCATGGCGTGCCATGTGGTGCCTCGGGTGGCGAACCACTGTGAGCGCAAAATCGGCCAATGGCGAGATGACACTCAGCACAAGATGAGAAGCCCACACGGCACACCAGAAGGCAACTCACCTCATCGCCGCATCAGCCGACACATGGCGTCTAGGGAGGCGAGCTGCCTTGTTGCCGCCTCGACTGCCTCGGGGCGTCGAAAGAGGCAAATCGCCAAGAGGTCGCACAAACCGTCATGTGGTGACAAGTGTCGTGGCCCGCGGAAATTGCCCTCATCGCCCCATGCGGCCGAAGAGCCCCACCGAGGCGCGGCAAACCAGAACCGAAGGTCTTGAGCTATAGTTGGCCGAAGTAGGAACGACGAGCGGCCTGCATGGCGAGAGATGGTATCCATGAGCTCGGCCGAGTCACAGCTCACCCTTGCACATGAGGGGCTTGTTGGAGGCAGGCTGCAACACCTTTGGACCGTCCTCGTTTCGGAAGGCTCAAGACTGAAGCCACCTAACGAAGCCTCTTTGGCGGCCTGAGACCGAAGGCATGAAGGCGAAGGGCAGAGCTCGAAGGCAAAGGTGGCAGTATGCTCAGCGAAGATGAAGGTCCGCGGGTGAAGGCCCCAAGAAGGTGGCCCCATGGGCAGAACCTTGTGGCGGCCGTCCCGACTAAAAAGAGATGGCCGAAAAGGCCGGAGGGCCCATCGAGGGCCTAGCCCAGATAAGGGCCTCACCGGCCCGCGCGATGGCCCAATAGCCCATCAAGGAGCCTAAACTACCCCTGTAGCTATCCCTATCAAGGGGTTATAATGTAATACCACATGTAAATGAAACCCTAGAGCCTGTAGTTGTACTCATAGGCCTAAAAATAGGCACCTAGGCCACTGTAATGGCAAGGGATTTTTGAGATCAATACAAAGGATTTACTACTACGGTTCACTCTCAATTCCTACTGTTGTTCTTTGACAATAGTACTAATAAGGAATACCCTGGGTCGTATTCGACTGGGTTTCCTACCCTGTAACTATCGATGTTTTATATCGGTTATATTGATTATGGGGCTATTCGTAAGAGCTAAACTTGATGGATGCGAAGGGACACAAAAGATTTATCCTGGTTCATGCCCTCAAGGTGAGGTAATACCCTACTTCTAGCTGTTGTATATTGCCTTCGAGGTTTCTCTGGCCAGATTGTGTGTATGTTGATCTACCCCGGGGGCTTAGTAGGAATCCCTGTCGGACTCAACCAAGGGATTTCCCTCTAAAAACATAGAGTAACCGGCTAGGACTATATCCCTTTCCTTGTCTTGCAAGGTACATGAAGCCGAGTTCTACTATATCCCTAATTACATGGTAGGCCCACCCTCTATCCGAGTGGCCGTATTGCCTTCCATGAGGTACTCGGGGCATATGGCTTGCACAGTAGCCCCTGAGACCTTCATAGTTGAGTCACAGCTTACGTCGAGTGCTCATCGTCCATGGTGAAGATTTCCTGAGTGCAATGCTCCCAAGTACTCTTTGTCCGAGTGCTTCCTCTCCCAAGTCCCGCTTCATGTTGGCTGGCAACGAGGCTATGAAGGGCTTTATGGAAAAATTTGAATAGTGTGCGCCAAATAGGCGCACCTATTAGGTGTAGCCCTCGACTTTATGCTTAATTGTGGAATAATTAAACGTAAAGTCAAAGATCTTTAACCTTTAAGCCTTCCTCGAGTAATATATTTTTCAGGAATTGGACTCTTCAGCATCATATCATCTAGAAAATTTTTTTGCTCAAGGCAATTTTGCTAAGCATGTAAGCCGAGTACCACTGTGGATTTTAATCCAATGTGTGGTTAGGTGTACTTGAGAGATACCTGCATCCCCAATTTTAATAGAGACTAGCTATCGATCCTTAAAAGGACATATCCCCAATACCTATTAAATTATACAGATATCTGAACACACATGTTCAGAAAATAGGCTTAACATAAAGCATATCTGATTATTTTAATCGGTTCCTGTGAAACAACACCCAGATTGTGATTTTAACACAGCTGGCTATCAGCCCAATAGGACATACCATTTAGGAACTCATATCTTATGGCCTATTATCGAGCAAGCTGGCCCAAGCCAACCACCTAGCGCAGGCCTATAAATCTTGGGGAGAGAGAAAAGATTCCCCTTTCTTCCCCAAATCACAAAAACTTTTCACCTTTCGAATCTGCTTGCGAAGCTCTCATTCTCTCCGCCCCCAACCTAGGGTTTCCACACAACTCGAGCTCTCCTTCGTTGATCCTCAAAGCTCTGCAATCCAGCATTGATTCTCCTTGTTTAGAAGCTTTCTCCCCTCTTTCCAGACTCCCACCATGCCGAGGTCTTCGTCCAATGCTCTCCATGTTCCAGCGGGAACCTAGCTGACATCGACTCCATGCTCCTCCTAGCTGGCACATTTGGAGAGGAGCAAGTGCCTCCAACAGAAAGAACTCATCAACTGGCGCCTAGCCAAAGGTGAATCGATCTCTACCCCTGACTCCCACGAGGTCGTGGTTTGTGAATCCTTCTTTGATAGGGGCTTTGCTCTTCCCACCTCCGATTTTTTTCGGGCTCTTCTGGATTTTTATCAAATTGAGCTTGTCCATCTCAACCCCAACTCCATTCTTCATATCTACATCTTTGTGACTCTTGTGAGGCCATCCTAGGGATCGATCCCCATTTCAACCTTTTTTGCTATTTCTTCCACATTAAGCCCAACCATCCAAATCCAACCCCAAGGCATAGGGGGAGCTGGCCTGCAGCATCGAAATGAGATGAAGAAGATTTCTCTTCACCTCCCCCTAAAGACTTCTTTGAAAGGGTGGCTCCAGGAGTGGTTTTATTGCACGAATCCAGAACCCTCCTTGCCATCCTTTGTTGGGAATCCTCCTAAGGTGCTGGAGTGCTAGTCGGCCCTCCCCTCGGAGGCCGAAATGGTGTAGGTGCGGCAACTGGTGGAGAGGATTGAAATCCTGAAGAAGAATGGACTGATAGGGCCTTGGGTCGCCCGGACTTTTCTGAATTGGCGTATACAGCCCTGAAGGCTAGGATCCACCCTGGGTATGAATACCAGGGGAAAAAGATCCAACCCAGGAGTATGCTGATCTGGTCAATCGGGATACGGTGATAGACAATTTGCTTCGCTATTTTATAGATGGCGTCGTAGAGACTCTAGATGCCGATAAGTGTCCCAAGCCCTTTTGCCTGAGCAGACCTAGGCCGAAGGTAAGCTTTTAATATCTTGCTTCCATGATGCTTAACTGTGGTGAATGCAGTGTATCCGAAGTGTTTGCAGGAAAACGCTGACTTCGTGTCAAACCCTCCTAGCCAACTGACTGGGGGGATCAAGAAAGTGGCTAGCTAGCCCATCGGCTGACCAACCCAGCTCTAAGCGAGCTAGAAAGCAATCTATACAGGACCAGGCCAAGCCTAAAGGCACACCGATCAAGGCGTCAGGCGGTCCCAAGATCGGGGACCCTGGTGGCACAGCTCCAGCGCCAGCTATAGCCACAGCTGCTATGCCTACCACACCACCAACCCAATCGGCTGCACTGAGTATGGAGCCGACTGGCCCAAGCACCGCACCGCCCGACGCTGCAGCCCAAGGCCCAATGCCAAGCAGCACAACCACCCAGAGTAAGCCTTCGGGCTTTTCACCAACTACCTCCCCCCGTGATACACAGGGGTGGAGGTTTAAGGCTTCCAAGAGGTATGTGATCTTTAGTCTTCAAATATCTTGAAGTGTGTTGCAATGTCTCGATTGTTGAATAATTGTGCAGGAAGCCCAGTGATGTTGATCCCAAGGGGGCAGCACCACTTACCCTCATCGCCGACCCAGCCCTGACTGCGGCCGAGGCAGAGAGACTACAGCCCTAGCCGAGTGCTACCCCAGCCCTCGATGGAGAGGTGACGCACTCGGCCGAACCACAAGCCTCCTCTAGTGGTAAGCTATAGGGTCGGCTGAAGATCCAGTTGCCAGGCTAGCCGAGGAGCCAATGCTCCCTAAAGGCCCCAGACCAGCAACTCCCTCTTCTCCATCTAAAGAAGGGGACCTCCCAAGACTCGAAGCCCCACCACACAATTTCCCCCGGGTGTTCCATTGGACTAACTCGGATGGGAGTGTGGATTCCTTGGTGCTAGATGAGGAGACTGCCAAAAAGGAGCGGATCGAGCTCTTTGAGGCCACCATAAAGGCTTTGAGACAGGTCCAGGTAAGCAGCTTAACTGATTATAGCTTGGATTCATTGTCGGTTATGTAGTTTCGTAACCGATCGTCTTGTTTGACAATGACTTGGCTTGTAGAAAGTCGTTGATTGATCTGAGAAGATGAGTTGGGCACTTGCTAGGCTTACTCCTCAGATTACTTAGTTTACCTAGCTTCAAGCCAAGAAGGATGAGCTGGAAAGGACCAACAAGGAGAGGGAGGCTGGATGAGGGACTCAGTAGATAAGCTGCGTGATGAGCAGTGGGAAAAGATTGGGACCATCCGAGGTAAGTCCTCATACTGCCCGAGTAGCTCTAGGTATCCTCTATAGATTACTGATCTTCAGATTTGTCTGGCTGTAGCTCATGAGATCAAAGTCCATAATCAGTCCCTGGAGATACAGTGTGCGAAGAAAGAACTCAAGGATCTTGAATAGGTGAAATCCAAGGTCGATGCTGAATTTGCAAGTAAGTTGCTTGTCTGCTTCTGAACTTTAGTTGACTAAGTGATCAGATTTCCTCATAGCTTCTTTTTGGATGATAGACTACAAGGTCAATTTGCAGACGAGTTCAACTCCTTTGGTGAGGAAATCAAAGCGGTAGAAGATTCACGGAGTGATATTGTGGACTCTGCAAAGTCTCTACTTGACATCATGCAGCCAAGAGAAGCCAGCTCTAGCTCAAGCACGCCTGCCCAAGTACTGCAACGACTTCGAGACGCTCCGGCTGTCTTTGGGGGACTTTGCTATGAAGCATGCCACCTTGGGGATTACCCAGGCTCTCGCAATGACCAAGTCTCTAGATCCAATCTGAAACTTTGAACCATTATCCGACTTGGAGTTGGACTCCGAGTAGTTTATCGGAGTGAGAACGACCCCAACCTCTCTAGATCCAATCTGAAACGACGCTTGGCCGTGTCCAAACTGAATCGTAGGAGATCGGGTCTGTGGTGCGGGATGTAGATCCGTAGCGTCGCCGAGTCCGTGTGGGAGATTGACGATCTCTCCCCTTCTCGGCCCAACCCGAGCTGGCTCAAGGCCTAGCGCAAGTTAGACACTGAAGGAGAGAGTCGTCCCCATACTCAGCAAAGTGAAGGACTGCCGGAGTAGATCGTTGAAGATGATCGCGGTGTCCTGTGGGCCGACTGGCGCAACGTCGGCTGATTCCTTGGCCGGCTGGATTGGATCTACTTCGGCCAAGGTGACGTTGCCGATCTGGTCAGCAATGAAATCGAGGCTTCCAAATGAGATAATGTCTCCAGGAGAGAACTTGTCGCCGTCGATCTTGGTTGCTGGATCCATCGAGCTTGCAGATGTGAAACTCGCCAGAGCCCCTACCTGGCGCGCCAACTGTTGATGCTTTCTATCGTAGGGTATTACCTCACATCGAGGACCTCACATTCGGGTGATTGTTTTCATCATCAGATGCTACTGATCCGATATCTTTATAGTGTAGGGCCAGCTCCGGATACGCGTGACAGGAACTTAGGGCTGCGAGCCTATCTCGTACGCTCGGGGGCTGGACAAGTTGTAACACCCTGAAATTATTCCTATATAAAATATTGTGCAAAAAGGAATTTTCAGAAATGGAATTAAAAGTCTCAATGAGTGAAAAGAATAAAATCAGGGAAAAATCTGAAGAAAAATGGGCTTGAAAATAATTTTATGAAATCCTTTGCTTAATTATTTAATTTCTGGAATTTTCTGGGAATTAATTGGTTAGGGGAAGTAATTTCGGCAAAATAAATAAGCTCACAGCAGTGAAATAAAAAGAGAAAGGTTTTTAAATCCCCTCACAGTTTCTGGGCCAATTTCCGGCCCATTACTGTGCCGTGCCAGCCCGTGCCCGTGCCCCGCTAGTGCCCGTGCCCCGCTAGTGCCCGTGCCCGTGCCCCGCTAGTGCTCGTGCCCGCGCCCCTGCAGTGCCCGTGCCCGTGCCCTGCCCGCCAAGTCGTCGTCTTCCTCGCACCCGAAGGCGCTGTAGCACCCGAGCACCGCCGCCGCGAATCTCGCCGAATCCGTTTGCCTTGGACCCGTTCTCTCCAAATCGGTTGGGGGAAAACCTAGCCCTTATCCGCCTCTACCTAATCCCCAAGAGAACCGGAGCTGAATCGTGCGTGGAACGGAGCCCCGAAGCCTTTCGAGTCGGTCTCTCTCTCTCTCTCGTCGCCGCCGCAAAAAACTCGCCGCATCCGAGCCGGAGTCCTCTTCTCTCCGCCTTAAATAGCGAGCCTGGAACCCCTAGGGCCGTTTTCGCCTTTGGATCGAGCGCCAGCAAACCCTAGCCGCCTCCCCGCGCCTTGCGCTTGTTCCGCCGCCGCCGCCAGGTTCTGGTTGCACGCCGCCGTCGCCTCAAGCCGCCGTCGAAGTTTGCCGCCGCCTCGGTTAGGTTCGCCGGACGCCGCTGAAGCCAGGCCGCCGCCTCGCAGCCCTCGGGAACCGCCGGAACACCATCGTCGACGAAGACCCGAAGCCGCCGCCGCCTCAGCTCGCCGCCGGCTGTCTCCGTCGTCGTTCTTCGCCGTTTCACCCTCGGGTAACGACGCCTCGACCCCCTTTATCCTTTCCCGCTCTCCGCGTGCGTCGCCGCCGTCGCTGTAGCCGTCGACCATCGGGTTTAGCGCCCGCCGCCGTCGTGTAGTTGTCGCCGGGGTCGCCGTTGTGGGCGCCAGTTCGGTGCCATCTCGTCGCCATAGGCCGATCCTTTCGGGATCGATGTGAGCCGTCGGGTCCTATCGGCTAGATCCCATCCGTTCGATCCAAACCCTAGAGATCCCAGCCCCCGTGGACAGCGGTGGACTCCGGTTCACCTTGGACCAGACCCTTCCCTCGCACTGACAGTGGGCCCCACTGGTCAGCCGAGAGTTCCCTTTTTCCTGTGACGTCTTAAATACCTTTTCCGGAATAAAATTAATTCAATGATGACACAATAAATCAGTTAGTTGTTTTAAATAGGCTTAAAACTTCTAAAGATCATAACTAATTCATACGAACTCGGTTTGAGGTCGTTCAAGTCTCTAATTTCTCTAAAAATCATGAACTATCCATTAAAAATATAACAATGTACTGTTCATGTGTGTTGATGTACTGTTTTTTGCTTGTTTTGTTATTTGCCTATAGCTACCGACGCTCAGGAAGAGGCGCAGTTTGTCGAAGCAGGTGTCGAAGACTGTGTGGAGCTGCAAGGCAAGTCACACAGATTCCTCTTTCTCATTGAACATATTGTTCCTATGATTAAAGCTATGCTTTCTTTTCAACGCTGCATTTATTTTGGAATGTCATCGGGACAGGAAAACCCTAACTTTTGTTATAGCCCTTTTGAATTGATTACTTGACATTGTACCTATGGGATAATTTTGACTAGCTACCTTTATTTATTGGTTAGCTAGAATAACTCTAGGACCCTGCTTAGCCATGCCTAGCAATTAATAGAATAATTTATGGGTTGTCATAATAATTTCTATACTATTCTTCAGTCACATGAAATGATGATCCCTTTACGACATGGTCGTACAAGGACAACTTAATGGTTCACTAAAACTTGAATAAAAGGTGGGTCCGCGAGAGCACCAGGGTTGTGTTTGTTGCTAGCGGTGCTCGTGACAGTTAAGGACCGGTTCGCGGACTACTTGTTGCGAAGCAACACTCGTGCTAACCACAAGCTAGTATGGGCTAGCAGGAGTTTGAAGTGTGCCGAGTTCAATAGGAGGCTCCAGGGCGTGTTTGTGGCTGGTATAAGTCCACACATGGCAGTGCCAATAAGGCCATGCTTCGGGCGTCGGACCGTCTTGCGGGGAGGGTATTGATCACCCCTACCGGAGACCGGAGGTTCGACGGGAGGCTCTCCTATTGGGCGAGTTACATGAATGATCCTGTCACAATTCCTTTCCGAGATACCGTGGTGGTATTTAGGGGCACAGTGATGTGCTGTGGAGTTGTGTCTCGTGGGTAATTGGTACATCTCTGGCCAGAAGTAAAACTATTCGGATAGCCGTGCCCACGGTTAAGGGCGAGCCTAGCAATGTTCTCTGTGATTAGTCCCACACTACTTAAATTTAATGGTTGAACAGTGGAACTGGTGTAGCTCCAGTTGGAGTGGTTGGGCCTATACGTTTTGGTGAGCGGTATAGCGTGGATTAATACTGTTATTTAATTACTGTTTTATTACTCTCTCAAATGTTTTATTAAATGCTTTTATGCAATTATGAGCCATACTATGCCCTCCTTTGTTATCCCGTGCACTTGCATATTTGCTGTGTGGCTTGCGGAGTATGTCATATGCTCACCTTGCAATCAACAATCATTCAGAGGAGGACTACAGCGAAGAGGACTACTTGAGGACTAGGAGGGAGCCCAGTCAAGTGCGTGGAGTGGGAATCGTCACGCTGTGGTTTATTTATCCGCTGCTAGAACTTTATTATTTGAGGGTACCATTCACCTCTGTAATAAATGCGTACGCTATGTAAACCAATTACTTTGATTATCAATTTTTGTCATGTGTGCCTCGGTTTGATTCCTGGACGAGGATTCACACAATAAAACTCCAGAATTTTGGATGGAAATTCTGGGCGTGACAAGTTGGTATCAGAGCCACCTTGACTGTAGGAAAAGCCCCTTGGTACCTAAGAGCCCTCTGAAAAAAAAAGATTTTAAAATTAGAACTATTCTTCCCCCTTCATTCCTTTGTTTTGGATAACCTTTGTTTGCTAAATTTTGTCAAATCCCTATATCTTTCTTTTATAACTTTGTAGATGGCCAACCGGGAGCCAGTACATCTGTTCGGAGTGGGTGGATTCGTCAAGGAGTTACGAGATATGGCCTTCGCCATAGGCTACAATCTAGACCCCAGAATACAGACAAGTCACTCACAACCCCAATGAAGAGAAGTGCCGCGTCCGCCTCAACGATTTCCAGTGAACGAGAAGGTCAAGTCCCCATCCATGATCTTTGGAGCTGGAGGAAGAAATTATGAGCATGCCTGTCAAGAAGTAGCTTTGGTGGCCATTGAAGAACTTCGTCAGCGTTTTTGGGCCGTCCGGCTGAGGAATACAGCATATCGTATCATCCGGCAAGAACCCACGATGATGAGTACAGCAGTTATCAAGACCCGGAGCAGAGAACAGTGCAGCCACTCAGCGACTGGTAAGGATGTTGAGTGCCATGGATGATGTTCATGCAGAGGTGGTAATTGCAGCTCATGACCGGGAGAATGAGAATCGCACCAAGATCTGCAGGCTACAAAACCAAGTGGATCGGTTGAAGCAAGAGTTGGCCTTAGCCAAAGGAGAAGCACCCCCTGGAGGAGCTAGGATCCGCACTACTGCAAGGAAGAGAGTTCGTCTTCCACCTCGGATTCAGTTGGCGCCAAGGACCCGTGTACTCAATAACCAAGTCTTGTTACGGGTAGTTCCACCAGTAGCACACGCCGATGATGCAGATGACGACTCAGAGGAGTCAGAAGCCAGCACACCTTCGGAGGGATCGGAGGACAGTGGAGCTCGCACCCCTTCTGAAGTGGAGTGGGGATCAACTCAAGACGATGAAGCAGAACCGGAGCACAACGGGAATGCCAGGAGGAATCTTTCGCCCCGTTGAGGAGTCTTAGTAGTGCCTTAGCATCAGTTACCCTAGATCGTTGTGTTAGCAGTTGTGTGATTAGGAAATGCTAGTGTGTGTGGGGATTAGTCGGCAGTTATGTCAGGGTGTGGTGATGTAACTGTTTATATTAGGAGTTTCTTGGTGGTGTGCGTTTAAATTAGACAAATGTTAATCACTCAGTTCAGAACAATAAAGTGAAAGTTTAAGTAATATGAAATCTGTCTCAAGGACGTTTCCCTTTCTTCTCGTCTTTGCTCTGCAGATGGTGAACACACGTAACGGCGGTAATCATGATGGAAACGGTGGGGACAACAACCGTAGAGGAGTGCCCAACGGACCGCCACAGCAGAATGACAATCTGACCATAGCCCAAGTCTTGGCTAACCAGACACATCTGATGAACATGATGTTCCAACAGATGCAACACAACAGAACCAAGCACCACAGCAGGCGCCTCCTCCTCCACCTCAAACAAGCTTGCGGAATTTCTGCGAGTGAGACCTCCTACGTTCTCTAGCACAACTAATCCTGTGGAAGCAGGGGATTGGTTGCATGCTATTGAAAAGAAGTTGGACCTTTTACAATGCACAGATCAAGAGAAGGTCTCTTTTGCATCACACCAGCTTCACGGCCCAGCTTCTGAGTGGTGGGACCACTTTAGGACCAACAGAGCGGATGGACAGCCGATTACTTGGGCTGAGTTCGCAGCTGCTTTCAAGAAGACGCATATTCCTGCGGAGTAGTGGCGTTGAAGAAGCGGGAGTTTCGGAGAATTGAAGCAAGGGAATCGTCGGTGAACTGAATTCCTTTATGAGTTCAACCGGCTTGCCCGTTATGCGCCGGAAGACGTTAGAACTGATGGACGACCGGCAGGAGAAGTTTCTGAACGGATTGAATGATGAGCTTTCAGTTCAACTACTCTCTAGTGACTATGCAGATTTTCAGAAACTGGTGGACAAAGCCATCCGCCAGGAGGACAAGCATCACAGGATGGAGCAAAAGAAGCGCAGGATGGCAAGCTTCCGTTCACAACAATCCTCCAGTCAGAGGCCACGTATTGTGGGACCGCCGCAGACTCAACAGGGAGGATCTTCATCGGCACCTCGTTTACAGCGCCAGGTCTACCCCAACACCACTGGTGGCAACACTGGAGCAAACCGTCCTTCCCCTCGGCCAGTCTCGGTCCCAGCAGCTAACCAGCCAGCCAGGAAGGAAGTAGGTGGGAAACCGTTGACTTGCTACAACTTGTGGAGAGCCAGGGCATTATTCTTCCAGTGTCCAAAGCCAAAACGCCTCAAGTCAGCCACATCGGTGCAACCTTCAGGCAGTATGATCAAGGCCTAGAGTGAACCACGTCACTGCGGATGAGGCTCAAAATGCACCGGACGTTGTTCTAGGTACGTTCCCTGTTAATTCAGTTTCTGCAACAGTCTTGTTGATTCGGGGCTACACATTCTTTTATGTCAAGGAATTTTGCAGAGAAACATGGGTTCCAGATAGGGAAATTGGATAAGTCTATTATGGTTAATACCCCAGGAAACCAAATGCATACCACCCAGTTTAGCCCCTCTGTGACTTTAGAAATTCAAGGAATACCTTTCTTGGTTGATTTAATTCTAATCAAATCAGAAGAGATAGATGTCATCCTAGGGATGGATTGGTTAACTCGGCACCACGGAATTATAGATTGTGCCACAAGGACCGTAACCTTAACTTCTGACCTGGGAAGGAAAGTAATCTTTCGTGTCCTCAATACCTCATCTTCTCCAACCCTTTTGAACCAGGCAATCCTAATTGAAATCCCTGTAGTACGGGATTACCCAGATGTTTTTCCAGATGATCTACCAGGAATGCCACCTAAAAGAGAAATTGAGTTCAGAATAGACCTAGCCCCAGGCACTGCCCCTATCCACAAGAGACCGTATAGGATGGGAGCTAATGAGTTGGCAGAAGTGAAAAAGCAAGTTGAAGAGTTGTTGGCCAAAGGCTACATCAGACCAAGCACGTCGCCTTGGGGAGCGCCGGTTATCTTCGTGGAAAAAGAAAGATGGAACTCAACGGATGTGTGTGGACTACCGTGCACTCAATGAAGTCACTATCAAGAATAAGTACCTCTACCACGGATTGATGATCTGTTTGATCAGCTAGAAGGAGCCACAGTGTTCTCCAAGATAGATCTTCGTTCAGGTTATCATCAGTTAAGGATTCGGGAAGAAGATATTCCCAAAACCGCTTTTACTACTCGGTATGGGTTATATGAATGCACAGTTATGTCTTTTGGATTAACTAATGCCCCTGCATTCTTCATGAACTTGATGAATAAGGTATTTATGGAGTACTTGGATAAGTTTGTGGTGGTTTTCATAGATGATATCCTTGTCTATTCCAAGACCAAAGAAGAGCATGAGCAGCACCTTCGCACCACTTTGGAGACCCTTCGGCAGCACCAGTTGTATGCCAAGCTGAGTAAGTGTGAGTTTTGGCTTCCGGAGGTGAAGTTTCTTGGACATGTCGTCACTGCAGGAGGGATTGCAGTAGACCCAACTAATGTTGAGTCAGTAACCAAGTGGAAGCAGCCGCAAACGGTTCCGGAAGTTCGGAGTTTCTTAGGATTGGGCGGGATATTACCGTCGATTCATAGAAAATTTTTCCAAGATCGCGAAGCCCATGACTCGTTTGCTTCAGAAGGATGTAAAATTTTTATGGACCCCAGAGTGTGAGCAAAGTTTTCAAGAGTTGAAGCAGAAGCTTGTAACCGCACCAGTGTTGATCATGCCAGATCCCAAGAAAAGATTTCAAGTTTACTGTGATGCATCTCGGCAAGGTTTGGGATGTGTGTTAATGCAAGAAGGGAAGGTGGTGGCATATGCCTCACGGCAGCTACGGTCTCATGAGAATAATTATCCTACCCATGATCTGGAATTAGCAGCTGTAGTGCATGCCTTGAAGATTTGGAGACATTACCTCATAGGTAATAGTAATGAAGTTTTTACAGACCATAAAAGTTTGAAGTATATTTTTACCCAGCCAGATTTGAACTTAAGGCAACGCCGATGGTTGGAGTTGATCAAGGACTATGACGTCAAAATACATTATCATCCAGGGAAAGCTAATGTAGTGGCAGATGCCCTCAGTCGGAAAAGCTACTGCAACGCCATGGAAAGTCAAGCAGCTATCGTTGGAGTTATGTGAAGATTTTGGACGGTTGAATCTGAGTATAGTCAGCCAAGGATTTGTGGCAGCCTTGGAAGCACGACCTACCTTGGTAGATCAGGTTCGGGAAGTGCAGAAAGATGATGCAGACATTTTGGAAATCAAGAGGAACATGAAGAAAGGGAAAGCCATTGGATTCTCGGAGGATGAACAAGGTACCGTGTGGTTCGGAGAGCGAATCTGTGTGCCGGACAAGGAGGAATTGAAGAAGCTGATCTTAGATGAAGCTCACGGAACACAGTATTCCATTCACCCTGGCAGTACCAAAATGTATCAAGATCTGAAGGAGAAATTTTGGTGGTCTAGTATGCGGAGAGAGATAGCAGAATATGTGGCGTTTGTGATGTATGCCAGCGTGTAAAGGCTGAGCATCAGAAGCCAGCAGGATTGTTACAACCCCTTAAGGTCCCTGAATGGAAGTGGGAAGAAGTAGGAATGGATTTCATCACCGGATTGCCAAGGACCGCATCGGGATTTGATTCCATATGGGTCGTGGTGGACAGACTTACAAAGGTAGCCCACTTCATACCGGTCAAGACCACTTATTCCGGTAATAAGTTGGCAGAGTTGTATATGGCCAGAATCGTATGTTTGCATGGAGTGCCACGCAAGATTGTGTCAGACAGAGGAAGTCAGTTTACCTCTAAGTTTTGGCAGCGACTGCAAGAAGAGATGGGTACTCGATTAAACTTCAGTACTGCTTATCACCCGCAGACGGAATGGACAGACTGAACGGGTAAATCAAATCCTAGAAGATATGTTGAGAGCTTGTGCCATTGACTTCGGTGGAAGTTGGGACAAGAGTTCTACCATATGCTGAGTTTTTCTTATAAACAATAGTTACCAGGCAAGTCTGAAGATGGCCCGTTCGAGGCTTTGTATGGACGGAGATGTCGCACGCCCTTGCTTTGGGATCAGACAGAGAACGACAAGTATACGGGACGGATATCCTACGAGAAGCGGAAGAAAAAGTGAAGATCATACAGGAACGACTTCGAGTAGCACAGTCTCGTCAGAAGAGCTATGCGGATAACCGCAGAAGAGATCTTAGTTTCAAGGAAGGTGACTATGTGTATTTAAGAGTCACGCCACTCAGGGGAGTACACAGATTTCAGACTAAAGGGAAGTTGGCACCACGTTACGTGGGACCTTACAAGATACTGGAACGGAAAGGAGAAGTTGCTTATCAACTAAAGTTGCCTTCTACCTTGCGGGAGTACACGATGTCTTTCATGTATCTCAGTTGAAGAAGTGCTTGCGAGTACCAACCGAAGAAGCTGACCCAGAGCAGATCGAGATTCAGGAAGATCTAACCTATGTCGAGAAGCCCATTCGTATCCTTGAGACCAGTGAAAGGAATACTCGGAATCGAGTGATCAGGTTTTGCAAAGTTCAATGGAGTAACCACTCGGAAGATGAAGCCACATGGGAACGCGAAGATGAATTGAAGTCTGCGCACCCGCACCTCTTCGCCTAAGCTCGCGAATCTCGGGACGAGATTCTGTTTAAGGGGGTAGGTTTGTAACACCCTGAATTATTCCTATATAAAATATTGTGCAAAAAGGAATTTTCAGAAATGGAATTAAAAGTCTCAATGAGTGAAAAGAATAAAATCAGGGAAAAATCTGAAGAAAATGGGCTTGAAAATAATTTTATGAAATCCTTTGCTTAATTATTTAATTTCTGGAATTTTCTGGGAATTAATTGGTTAGGGGAAGTAATTTCGGCAAAATAAATAAGCTCACAGCAGTGAAATAAAAAGAGAAAGGTTTTTAAATCCCCTCACAGTTTCTGGGCCAATTTCCGGCCCATTACTGTGCCGTGCCAGCCCGTGCCCGTGCCCCGCTAGTGCCCGTGCCCGCTAGTGCCCGTGCCCGTGCCCCGCTAGTGCTCGTGCCCCGCGCCCCTGCAGTGCCCGTGCCCGTGCCCTGCCCGCCAAGTCGTCGTCTTCCTCGCGCCCGAAGGCGCTGTAGCACCGAGCACCGCCGCCGCGAATCTCGCCGAATCCGTTTGCCTTGGACCCGTTCTCTCCAAATCGGTTGAGGGAAAACCTAGCCCTTATCCGCCTCTACCTAATCCCCAAGAGAACCGGAGCTGAATCGTGCGTGGAACGGAGCCCCGAAGCCTTTCGAGTCGGTCTCTCTCTCTCTCTCGTCGCCGCCGCAAAAACTCGCCGCATCCGAGCCGGAGTCCTCTTCTCTCCGCCTTAAATAGCGAGCCTGGAACCCCTAGGGCCATTTTCGCCCTTTGGATCGAGCGCCAGCAAACCCTAGCCGCCTCCCCGCGCCTTGCGCTTGTTCCGCCGCCGCCGCCAGGTTCTGGTTGCACGCCGCCGTCGCCTCAGCCGCCGTCGAAGTTCGCCGCCGCCTCGGTTAGGTTCGCCGGACGCCGCTGAAGCCAGGCCGCCGCCTCGCAGCCCTCGGAACCCGCCGGAACACCATCGTCGACGAAGACCCGAAGCCCGCCGCCGCCTCAAGCTCGCCGCCGGCTGTCTCCGTCGTCGTTCTTCGCCGTTTCACCCTCGGTAACGACGCCTCGACCCCTTTATCCTTTCCCGCTCTCCCCGTGCGTCGCCGCCGTCGCTGTAGCCGTCGACCATCGGGTTTAGCGCCGCCGCCGTCGCTGTAGTTGTCGCCGAGGTCGCCGTTTGTGGCGCCAGTTCGGTGCCATCTCGTCGCCATAGGCCGATCCTTTCGGGATCGATGTGAAGCCGTCGGGTCCTATCGGCTAGATCCCATCCGTTCGATCCAAACCCTAGAGATCCCTAGCCCCGTGGACAGCGGTGGACTCGGTTCACCTTGGACCAGACCCCTTCCCTCGCACTGACAGTGGGCCCCACTGGTCAGCCGAGAGTTCCCTTTTTCCTGTGACGTCTTAAATACCTTTTCCGGAATAAAATTAATTCAATGATGACACAATAAATCAGTTAGTTGTTTTAAATAGGCTTAAAACTTCTAAAGATCATAACTAATTCTTACGAACTCGGTTTGAGGTCGTTCAAGTCTCTAATTTCTCTAAAAATCATGAACTATCCATTAAAAATATAACAATGTACTGTTCATGTGTGTTGATGTACTGTTTTTGCTTGTTTTGTTATTTGCCTATAGCTACCGACGCTCAGGAAGAGGCGCAGTTTGTCGAAGCAGGTGTCGAAGACTGTGTGGAGCTGCAAGGCAAGTCACGCAGATTCCTCTTTCTCATTGAACATATTGTTCCTATGATTAAAGCTATGCTTTCTTTCAACGCTGCATTTATTTTGGAATGTCATCGGGACAGGAAAACCCTAACTTTGTTATGCCCTTTTGAATTGATTACTTGACATTGTACCTATGGGATAATTTTGACTAGCTACCTTTATTTATTGGTTAGCTAGAATAACTCTAGGACCCTGCTTAGCCATGCCTAGCAATTAATAGAATAATTTATGGGTTGTCATAATAATTTCTATACTATTCTTCAGTCACATGAAATGATGATCCCTTTACGACATGGTCGTACAAGGACAACTTATTGGTTCACTAAAACTTGAATAAAAGGTGGGTCGCGAGCACCAGGGTTGTGTTTGTTGCTAGCGGTGCTCGTGACAGTTAAGGACCGGTTCGCGGACTACTTGTTGCGAAGCAACACTCGTGCTAACCACAAGCTAGTATGGGCTAGCAGGAGTTTGAAGTGTGCCGAGTTCAATAGGAGGCTCCAGGGCGTGTTTGTGGCTGGTATAAGTCCACACATGGCAGTGCCAATAAGGCCATGCTTCGGGCGTCGGACCGTCTTGCGGGGAGGTATTGATCACCCCTACCGGAGACCGGAGGTTCGACGGGAGGCTCTCCTATTGGGTGAGTTACATGAATGATCCTGTCACAATTCCTTTCCGAGATACCGTGTGGTATTTAGGGCACAGTGATGTGCTGTGAGTTGTGTCTCGTGGGTAAATTGGTACATCTCTGGCCAGAGTAAAACTATTCGGATAGCCGTGCCCACGGTTAAGGGCGAGCCTAGCAATGTTTCTGTGATTAGTCCCACACTACTTAAATTTAATGGTTGAACAGTGGAACTTGTGTAGCTCCAGGTTGGAGTGGTTGGGCCTATACCGTTTTGGTGAGCGGTATAGCGTGGATTAATACTGTTATTTAATTACTGTTTTATTACTCTCTCAAATGTTTTATTAAATGCTTTTATGCAATTATGAGCCATACTATGCCCTCCTTTGTTATCCCGTGCACTTGCATATTTGCTGTGTGGCTTGCGGAGTATGTCATATGCTCACCTTGCAATCAACAATCATTCAGAGGAGGACTACAGCGAAGAGGACTACTTGGAGGACTAGGAGGGAGCCCAGTCAAGTGCGTGGAGTGGGAATCGTCACGCTGTGGTTTATTTATCCGCTGCTAGAACTTTATTATTTGAGAGGTACCATTCACCTCTGTAATAAATGCGTACGCTATGTAACCAATTACTTTGATTATCAATTTTGTCATGTGTGCCTCGGTTGATTCCTGGACGAGGATTTACACACAATAAAACTCCAGAATTTTGGATGGAAATTCCTCTCTCTGCAGGCGTGCATGTTTGCATTTGTTTATTGCAGGCCCATTCTCTGCATCGACGGCACGTTCCTAACTGAAAAATACAGAGGGCAAATGTTGACGGCAATCGGAGTAGACGGGAACAACCAAGTGTTGCCAGTGGCCTTTGCCTTCGTCGAGGGCGAGAACACAGAGAGTTGGTACTGGTTTCTGAAGCTGGTTAAGGAAAAGGTGGTGGGGATGAGGCCAGATGTATGTCTCATACATGACCGTCATCCAGGGATGCTGCGTGCAATTCAGGAGCTGCGAAACGGCTGCGCAGACAAGGGATACCCTCCGGTGTGGGAAGATGTGAAGAGCAGATGGTGCATGCGTCATATGGGCGCAAACTTTTATAAGCAGTTCAGAAACAAGGAGCTGATGGCCATGTTCAAACGTTTGTGCGCCCAGAATCAACAGAAGAAGTTCAATGAGCTGGGGGAGACTTGATGAGCTGACAGCCAAATATAGACGCGAGAGTTCTGCAAGACCCCCAGCTAGAGGTGTTGACGGCCCTGAAGCTCTAGATGCACTTCACACCGATGACGGTACATTCAGAAGGAGGCCCGGTTCCTCGGTTAGCAGATTTTCGCAGTGGATCGAGCACGAGCCGAAGGAGAAATGGGCATTGCTGTACGATGAAGGTGAAGCAAGGTACGGCATAATGACCACGAACCTTGCAGAGGTATACAACTGGGTCATGCGTGGTGTTCGGCAACTCCCCCTTGTTGCCATCGTGGAGTTCATCCTACATAAAACACAGACGTACTTCCACGACAGGTGCAGACAGAATGGCCCATCTATGGCCGATGGAAACCTTTGGTTCGGCACCAAAATGACACAGTACCTTGAGGACAAATGCAAGAAGGCAAGAGAGCACCGAGTCCGAGTGCAGGGCACACGAGAGCGTAGATTTGAGATATTGTGTGCCGACAGGTCCAGGCGTGGCATATTCGCAAGGAAGCCTATACAAGAGTGTGTCCTAAAGGAAGATGGGACATGCACGTGCTCCTGCCGGAAACCAAGCTTGTACCACAAGCCCTGTTCTCATGTCATTGCCGCTTGCGGGGAGTGCGGTATTGATGAACGCCAATATGTGTCTCCGTACTTCAAAAAGGAAGCAATCATGCATACATGGAGTACCGAGATCTTTGGTTTCGGCATCGTCGGCACTTTCACTGAAGACACAAGTCCAGTTTATTACATCCCTGACCCGACGAAGGCAAGGAACAAGGCAGGCCGACGTCGGACACGGAGGATACGCAATGATATGGACAAATCCGAGGCCGGCGTTAGCGCTCAACGTTGCAGTAGGTGTGGAGAGGAGGGACATACCTACAAGAAGTGCACGAAAGACGCCGAGGCCCCAAGTGCAGCGGAAGTTCCTATGGAAGGATCAGGCGCCGACGGAAGGCGGCCAACTGGAGAAGGCACCACTGATAGGCAGCGTCGTCGCAGGCGTCCTCGTGCACCTTCGGGTTATGTTGTCTAGTATAGCCACTCGTTGATGATGTAATCTCCCTGTAATGTGTTAATTTTCTGTTAATTTTCTGACTATAATGCACTATGTTTAAATGAGCTAATCCGTTCCGCTTCTTTTTCCTGCGCCACCTGAGCTGCTAGATCACGCCACCGATCAGTCCCACCGGTCGTTTCTCTCGGCGGTGCAGAACCTCGAGCTCGGTACCTTACGTCCTCGACCTTCCAGGCGACTACTTCCCGTGGACGACAGGTTCACAACTAGGTACGTACGAACGTTGTACTGTGAATCTGTATATGTCAACTTACTAACTTGCTTTGTTTTGATTGTCAGGTTGCGGGAGGCAGGCCTTCTGCCGCTGTGTAGGCTGGTAGCAGCCGCGGTGGAGCCGAATGACCCGACGAAGAAGTGGGGTATCGACCGGTCGCTCCTCACAGCTCTTGTGGACCGGTGGAGACCGGAGACGCACACCTTCCACCTCCCGTGTGGTGAGATGGCCCCCACGCTGCAGGACGTCAGCTTCCTCCTTGGGCTGCCTCTAGCAGGCGATGCGGTGGGGCCAGTTGACGGGCTCCAGGCGTGGCGAGAGGAGATCCTACAGCGGTTCGCCCCGGTTCACCGTGCTCCGGGGCTTCCCCTCGTCGGCAACATCTCCCCGTACACGCATGCGGGCCCCCCTCAGGCTTGGTATGAGCTATAACGGTAAGAATGCTTTCTTGTTGTTTTATGTTCGTCCTTCAGTCCGTAATACAATTACAGTGTCAACTTCGTTATATGTTAACGCAGTCTGATCAGCTAGCACCGGAGGCCGACGCGTACTCACTGCAGAGGAGCCTGAGGCGTACCTGTTGTGGGTGTTCGGGTGGGTGATGTTCACCAACTCGCACGGCCACGCAGTCGACAAGGCTTGATCCCTTACGCGAGGAGATAGCCGACGCCGAGACGGTGTTGTTCCCAATACAGTTGGGGATCGGCAAGTCCTTGCCGCCACGTACAGGGTCTGTGCGACGGCTGCAGGAAGACCGAGCCAGAAGCGGTCTTCACGGTTGTCCACTCCTCCTACAGCTCTGGGCGGCAGAGCGGTTCGCGATCGGCCGCCCCGTTGTGGACCACAGTCCGTACGAGGCGAGCCTGTATGTGGGTGTCCCACCGGAGGACTATCCGACGATGGGGACGGTGTGGTGTCGTCGTGAGGTATGTTCGGTGTTAGAACCGTCTTGGTTTTTTATGTTAGTTGGACTAACGAGAACTCTTTTCCTGTTTGTAGTGTCGGTACGCTCACGTGCAGACGCAGAAGTCGTACCCAGACTTCGTCATGGAGTTCGACAGGATCACGGACGACGACGTTGTCTGGGAGCCGTACAGCGCCGAGGCGAGGGACGCGCGTGCGCCGCACGGGCTGTCGTCCCTCTGCACCAGGGACCAGGCGTACTGGCTGACGATGACGCCGATGCTGTTCGACATTTCTGTCGAGCCGCACTGCCCGCAGAGTGTGATGCGGCAGTTCGGTATGCGACAGACCTTCGGCCATCAACAACGCAGGGGCGTACCGCAACACGTTCACAGGTATATGTGGAAATGAATATTCCATATTGTTATGCATTGTGTCACCGGTTGTGCTCTGCAGGTTAAGTCGGCGTGGCCAGGCCGCCGGTAGGCTGTGGAGACCCACCGTCGTCGACTACATCAACGACTGGCTCATAGCCACGGAGGACGTCATCACGGAGCTGCACCCCTACACAGCCGCCAGGTATGAGCAGTACCTTTCCTAGTACCAGGCCCGTACCAGACTACGGGTGACGTACACTCCCGAGGCTCCACAGGCGCACGTCGCGGGGGTGCGAGACGCATACCCGACGCACCGCGACCAGGACTACTTCCGCGCGGTGAGTCAATGGTTTTCATACTATTTTCAATGGTAGGTGCCACGCGCAACTAACCACGCATGTCCTGCTGAACAGGCGGACGATGCTAGCAGGTCCACACGGAGCTGGACCTACTGCCGGCAGCGCCTACAGGCTGGCATCCCTCTCACGCAGCAGGAGCAGACGATCACGTTTGACCGGATGTGCAACACGATGCGCTCGGTCGTCCGTGCTCTGAGTTGTCGCCGTCCCGATGCAGTCCCACCGATGCACATACGTATGCCAGGTCCCCATGGTGAAGGGACATCGGCAGGAGCGGCGGGTTCTGCAGGGCCAGTACTCATCGGGAGCAGGTCCTTCTGGTACCGCCGGAGGATCGAGTCGGCAGCCTCCACGATCGGGCGAGGATTGTCAGGTACGTCAGGATTGAACCTATTCTACATAACTAACTGCACTTTTTATGCGGCTAACGCCGAGATTTTCTTTACCAGACCCACGCAGCGGATCTCACCTCCACCTGGGGGACACTGGGCGGGGATCTGCCCCGAGCACCTCTGCTTGGATCTCTACCGAGGACGACCTCCTTCCGGGAGCAGGACGTGATCGGGTCGTCACAACTCGGAGGTGCACCGCACACACAGCCGCACGACGCCGGTGCCTGGTCCCCTGCTGCTCAGGCGGTCCAGCTACCCGTGGGGTACCGGCGGACCGCGGACCGCCTGACGTACTCGCGCGGCACGTGCGAGCGCAGCCTAGCGAGGACGAGGAGGCGTATGACCTAGGCTATTGTGTATTTATTTATTATAGGTCTCGCAGTACTTGTATTAAATTTGTCATGTCCATATTCACCTCCTGTAGACTCGATCCCATCCTTCAGATACATTGTACTGCTAACAATGTAGTCTCGCTTGTTGTATTTCGTACTATGAGTGTCGCATTCATCATGCCGCAATGCGAATGGCTCGCATCTACCTATTATCATGTCATTAAACGGACCGGCCTATTACCATGTCATTAATTAAGTTTTACCAAAAATAAACTTGAAAAAATGATCAGCACGATTTTACAAACCAACGCCCACCATCGTCGGATTATAAAAAAAAAACTTTCAAAAAACATACCCTAAACACGATTAAAACTAAATTTTGTTAAGCGTGTAGGCGAAAGACGGGGAGGAGTGGATGCGAGTGCCAATCCAGACATACGAGGAGTTAAAATACGAGTGACGATCGGAATACCCTCAGTTTGACAAGTTCTTTTCACGACGTGAACAATATATGATATTTGGTTTTTTTTAAACATCGACTCAATAAATGCAATGCACAATAAATAGAATTTAAGAATTTAATTTTGACAAATAAATTTTCAAAAATTTTGGGGTGAAAAATTAGCAACAAAATTTTCAAATTTGGTAATTTGCAAATGGCTCCAGGGGGCCGAGGCCTGGGCTGGGCAATGGTTCGATCGGGAGGGAACGGTTCGATCGGACGGTCTGATATCTAATCGGACGGTCCGAACCCTATGCGAACGGACCGTCCGATTGCTGGGCGGACGGTCCAGTGGATTTGCGCCCTGGGGGACGGCAGCGAATGCAAGGCATTCGCCGCCGTCCCCCAGGGCGGCGAATCCACGTGGCGTCCCCGGGGCTAACGGCGGCCGGCGCCGTTAGCCCCGGGTGACGGGGATGCCATTCGCCGCCCTGGGCGACGGCGGTTTTTAAATCCCGCCGTGGCCTAGGGCGGCAAGAGACTAGTTTTGCAAATGATTCAAACCGAAAATTAGTTTTGTAAATTAAAAAAAAATTAAATTAGTAACAGTAAAAATTCGGCAGGGAGGCTGGCTCGGCTGGGCCGCCAGCTATCTGGGCCGGTGCGCAGGGGATGGGCCGAAACAGAAAAGGAGGTGGCTGGGTGTGGGATGATTTCGGCCCAGAAGGAATAGTGATGATTTATAATTTTGGATGGAGATTTTGAAATAGGAATTTGATATGAAAATTTGAATGGGTTTTGATAGAGAAATTTTGATATAGGCATTTGGAAATTGAGATGATTTTGTGATAATACTCAGTTGAATAAATCTCATACGACGACTTTGAGAATTTTGACAAACTTGGGATTTGATTTGGAAGGGAGACCGAACGAATTTATATGGGTGATGGAAAATCAAAGGGAATAAGGAATAAGAGGGAATTGGGAGGGCTCCAACTCAATAAAAACAAAGAACAACGAATCTAAATATTTTCACAAAAATTTTACCCTGAAAAATCTAGTATATTACACGTGATTTAGTTGTTAACAAAACGGTTTGGCACGGGACATGAGTAGTATGGAAGCAATAGAGGCATGCGATGTGGCATCGGCATGTGTCCTACTCGCCTGTAAGCCGATCTGGCATTCTAATCGGTATAGAATGTCATTAATTTGTCATGATGCATTTTGGACCTTGTGCTGATTATTGTTACACCAAAACAAGCATTTTGTAAGTCGTTGTGCTTATTTTCACTCGCTACACAAGTTTGTGCACAGTGGGGCAATTTACTCCAAAAATACATTAAAGTGATATATTTGGATTTAACCAGCTAGCATATCTGAAAACACAAACTTTTAGGGTCATATGTATCTTATAAAAAATGGCGCATATCAAATTTCGCTGATAAAAGACGATATACTGATTTGGGCTAATGAATGTTCTATCGGCTCTAATAATATTACTGAACTACAGTTACGAGGAAATGACAAGCCCTATGCACAGCCTCCTCACGCAGCTAAGTCTGACGTAGCCATGCCTACAAAAAGTGCATATTTCATGAACAATGCTACCGGGAGGACTTAGATGCTTTTTTCCCAATGACAAGTTAAAAGTTGATCAAAATTTCAGTCGTTGCGCTACACCGGCTTGTTTCTGATCCTGCTTGTTTCATGCCTTTCAATCTTCCCCTCATGGTTGTGGAACTGATTTGATCTTGTTTAGACCTGTATAGACATGTATATCAAGAAATTGAGATATTTATGATGTCTACTTTAATGTTTTGCATAGTTTGAGGCGCATGACTTGATCCTTGTGGAGATCACATCATCATCCTCATGTGAAGGATTACTCACTAAACCATTTTATCATGTGGCCCTATGTATTGCTTAGTGCCACAAATCCATCTTTTTAGAGTAAATAGCATTTTGCACCAGGTAGAACGCATCTTGTTTCACTTTGCATTGGGTTTAGTATATATTTTCACTTTGCATCAGAGTATAGCAAAATAAATTTCACTTTGCACCAGGATACATCATCAAATCTATAGAAGTTTTATCCAATTTTACAAAATATGAATGAAACTTTGTGAATCCTGGTCTAAATTCAAAAAGTTACATAAGTTTTACTCGTATTTCATAATATTTTCTTTCAATTATATGATGCAATCTAGTGCAAAGTGAACTTATTTTTGATATGCCCTGGTACAAAGTGAAATTATATAAAAAACTTGGTGTGAAGTGAAACAAGATACACTCTATTTGGTGTAAAGTACAATTTACTCTTTTTTTAAGATACTGCATGCTATTCTACTGTGCATGACCTCTCTTTTCTTCCCTCTAACGAACATGTATTTGTCGAGTACCTGCTAACTACACAAATTGGTCGATCTGCAACATTGATCTGGTACTATTGGACCTTTAAGAGATGTTCTACAATACTCTCTACTAGTACTAGAATCAATCTAGACCATTCATATTTTTTTAATCTAATGAATCAGATCTATTTCTACTATCACCTTAACTACTGGTAGTTAAATAATTTTTCTACTGATAATAGAATTCGTATTTCAACGGTCGAAATCACTTTTATTGGTAAAATACTAGTAGTAGAATACTAACAGTAGTAGAGAGCATCGTAGAGTTACTCGGACCTTTAAATATTTGATGTAAGTAATCTTACTGCTATTCTCTGGCTATGGAGGGTGATCTAAGTTATCCTGCTACTATTCTCTGGCAAAGAAGGGTGTTTTAGCTGAGCGACGATTTTTTTGGAGAGTACGCATAAGCTTCGCGTATCTTTGTAGTGAGCATCAAGAGATTTACATCAAATTACAGTGAGATTGTAAAAGCAAAACAAAAAGGAAAAACATGGGCACATCTAGCGATATCGATTTGGCGACCAAGCTACCATTTTTGAGGCCAAGGCAGGAGACCTACGTCGCGCCAGAGTGCCGCTTCCTCTGCGGCCGAGCGACGATGAGAGAGATCTAACATGCACAACAAGAAGTTACATGCTGCCGCTGGTCACGATGGATGGCAACTTGGGCTTCTAGTTCTATGCGAAGTTTAGGGTATATGAACTTTTTCCGTATAGAATTGGTGTAGAGACACCTCAAAGCTAATTAAAAAATTCAAGAATATTGACTTGTGTTAACAATTTAAGGCAGATCCATTTCCACGCATATAATAGTGTGAACAATATGTGAAAAGCCACATATAGTTTACCATCTTTGTAGAATTTGTGAGCGAAGGCGTAGTGGTCTTAATTAAGGGACTGTATATTCGAATGTTCTAGTCAAAATTCAAAATAAGAAAATGAAAGGCTATGGGCGAAAGATTTGCTTGCTTGCCAAAGTTGCAGCGAAAGAAACACATGACTGCAGAAATAATATTAACGAAAAGCATTTACTATTCGGTTGATTAAATCATCAAGCTTCCACACCATGGATAGTTTACTCCTACCTTGGTACGTCATGCTTCCGAATCATAAAGCGTCCACACTTAGACATCCCGATCAATGATACATGCATGGAATCACTATGATTGCCAAGAAAAAGAATATAAACTCCGTTTAATCAGTACGATTTGCAAAGTGAATGAAATGACAGCTCCTGGAAACCTGATTCCACATGCAAATGCATGAGCTTGAAGTAGCACATTGGGAAATGCACTTGGCCACAACCCACTACTATGCATCAATTGTATACAACTAAATGAGAAAAAAAACAGCTAGAAATTAGATGAGATAGTAGAAATGAGTTAAGATCTTGTCTTGTGCTGCACAAACTGATATTTGATCTTTGGACAATTGTATATCCAATATAATTAGTTTTTACTTCATCTGCTAAAAAAGTGAACTGAATGATTTAGCAGGATCACAATATGAATTTCATCCCAGATTTTCACTGCAGTGGGATCAAGTTTCACGGAGAAAAATTGAGGCATTCAAGTAGCTAGGTTTCTCTAGTAGCAAAGGCTTAATTAGAGAATAGTTTCAAAAAGCTCGCATGTAAGGGAAACCTAACTACTTAAATCTTAGCCAAGGAAAATTGGCAACATCCTGAAATTAATAAGTGATGTAGTTATATATGCAAACGATTAGGGATGTACAATGGTAAAAATAAATTCTAGTGCAGTGGTGACTTGCCTTGAGAGTAATACAGAACAGGGATCATCAGGAAACTCATGATGTCTTGTGCAAGCTACAGTTCTCGAGCAGAATCAGTGGCAGTAGACCACCAATATTACTGAAAGTTGAGGGCTGGGAAGCTCGAAGCTGAAGATAATTAATAGCCGGAAACATCAGAGATGACGAAAAATTCAGTTCTCAAAAGCAATGAAACAAATGATGTGTGGTGCTCAACCGTTCGATTATACTCATATAGCAAGCAATTGATCAGCGATCTGGATAGTAATATGCATGTGTACAGGTTGTCCGAAAGGATACATCATAGATTCATTAAGTAAGTGTTCTTTGTAATTTAAATAAACCGTATCATAAAACAGAAAACATCATTAGCACATGATTAATTAAGTATTTATTATTAAAAACTTAAAAAATAGATATATTTGTATTTGTTTTTTTAAGCTACTTACATATAGAAAATTTTTATAAAAAACACACCATTTATTATTTTAGAAAACGTACGCATAAAAAAAAAGCTATGGCAAGAGTATTAGGCCCTGTTCGGTAAGGCTTCTGCTTCTGGCTTATTTTGCGCGCGTAAAACAAGAAACGTCATTAGCATGTGATTAATTAAGTATTTACTATTAAAAAGTTAAAAAATGGATCTATTTGCTTTTTAGAGCTACTTTCATATAGAAAATTTTTGTAAAAAACACACCGTTGATCGTTTTGGAAAACGTGCGTGCGAAAAACGAGAAATTAAGCTAACGCTCTCATCACTGCCGAACAGGCCCTAAGAAGTAGTGCCGAGCGGCACCCTAAGATGATACCCGTAGAAAATATCAGCTGTAGAGGACAGGAGAATCAGATGGGGCAACAGGGCAAGTACCTCAGTACTTCTTGTTGGTGGATGCGATGTGATCAGACGAAGATTTTGAACGGCGCAGAAGATATGCTGACCAGCTGGGCTATATATTGATTTTTTTTAGACGAACTGTACAAGACAGTGTGAGATTTTATATTGATAAATTAGAAACAAATTACAAAGCCATAGCCCTGGCAGACTATAATCAAGGAAAAAAAAAAGACAACCACGTCGCGCACCTACTCTCTCCGTCTTAAAATATAAAAACCTAGAATCAGATGAAACATATTCTAGCACAAATCTGGACACCTTTGGTTAGATTCGTTATACTAAGATATGTCTCATTTGATTCTAGGTTTTTATATTTTGGGATAAAAAGAGTATAACACAAGCACCCACTAAAGATAAACAAACAGGAGCACGACATCTCAACGCACTCAATTCCATTCATGCCTTTGTGTTTTTGAGGGGGAGAGGGCGAGAGAGAAGAATGGATCTGCTCTCCCTCACAAGGCCCGCCAACATGGCCATCTTGTGGTGACCGCAGGAGGACAAACCATCTGGAGAAGAGATTGTTAGGAAATGGACCTTCAAACAATGTCTCCAGGGGAGGTTACGACGCTGATGGCCCCACCATCGCATGGCCTGGAAAGCCAGGACTTTGTTTTCACCTGAAAAAAACCACCAGGAAGAGAAGAGATGCAATGACAATGCCCTCGCGGGGGTTGCGGCGCTCGAAAATGTCGCCACTGCCGGCCCTGAACGGGCTAGGCTTTCGCCGGGAAATCTTTCCGCCCTCCCTTGTCATTGCATCGCTGTTGTTACCAACAGCATCCACCATCCGAGCCCCTTCAACACGCAGCCACTGCACCAGCGCCCCACCGCTGGCTGGCCTCCTCGCCGCTTCCGGGCATGAGCCCCACCGCCGCCCACCTCGCGTCGCTCACCCATGTCGTCACCGCCTCGGAGCAACGCCACCTCCCGTTGCCGGCGACCAAGCACAAGAGGAGGGGGAACAAACACTAACGCCGCCACACCGGGCCATCGTCGAAGTCGCTCCCTCCCATCTGTGCAGTAGCCGGTAACGTCGCCCTCATCCCGTCGCCGACGGCCAAGCTCGGGTGGAGGGGGAGCAGCCGCCAACACCGCCGCACCCGGTGGTCGCCGCAGCCGCCCCCTCCCGTCACCGCAGCAGCTGCCGGCGCCACCACGTCCCGTCATCGGTGGAAGCATGAGAGGAGGGGGATGCTACTCGGATGCGCTATCGTTGCCACGTCGTCGTAGGCACCGGTGATGCTGCTGGCCGCCACCGCGTCTCGTTGCCATGGCCCCCCCGAGCCACCTCGCCGTCATAGCCATGGCCCCAGTGAGCTGCCGTGGCTGCCCTCCGACTGGATCTGGTCGGGGCAAGCGCCAGATCCGACAAAGAAGCCAGGTCTAGCCACCATCCTCACCATCGCCGACGCGCCGGAATCTGTAACATTCTGGAAATTTGGGAATAAAAACCGGAACTAAGAATTAAAACTAACAAAAAATTTTTTTTAAAAAAACTGCATCATGCTGCATCTTTATTTTTGCCAGTGCCATTATAAAAATTAATTAGCACTTTAAGTCCATCTAGAACCCTAATGAAAATTTATGTTAAAAATAAAACCTAGGTTTTCCTCCGAAAAAGACCTTCATATTATTTTAGAAAAATCTCAGCCCTCAGGCCTTGTCAGATCATCCTTGGGCCACAAACCCTTCTCTTCTCCCTATCAGGCCGGTCCTCTCTCTCTCTTTTCCTTTCTTTCTTTCTTTTTTCGGCCCACCGCAGCAGACCGAATAAAGTGGCCCAACTCGCAGCCCAGGAGACGCTGAACCAGGCCACCTCCATCATCCGCCAGCCCACCGGTGCGCGCTCGCCCGATTTCTTCCCGCTCGGCCCCACCTGCCAGACTCTGTCTACACCCGACGGGCATCCATGCGGAGCCATTCGGACGGCCGTCCTCCCCAATCTACCCGGGTCAGACACGCGCCGCCCCCCACCTGCATCCGTGCGCCGTGCCGACGGGACGCCGAGCCAACTCGCCTCCGGGACAACCCAATCACGCCGCCGCCCATGCCGCTGACGTCTTCCCCCACACCCCGTCTCATCGGCGCACGCACCACAACTGCCATTATGACGTCCATGCCGTCTGGTTGCTCGGCCGTTCGCCTGCACCGGCCGCGGCCTTAGTGCCCATCCCCGGTCACCGTCGGCCGTTATGGCGACGCAATGCGACGGCCCATCTTCCTCTGCCTGCGCCTAGCCTACCCTACCACCCACACCAGAGCTTTAGCCACTGACGTCACTCGTACTCGCCAGCCCCTTCGCGTCCCCATCCCCCTTGGTCACGCGCGCTCCGCCCCATTAAGGCGGAGGAGCGCGCCGAGCCGCGCGTCCGCCCCTCGTCGCTCAGCCATTTGCCCTTTCCACCGCACCGCACGGACCAGTGATCCGAGCCGAGTAATGCCTCGGGACCTCGCCACGGACCGATGGTTCGTCAAACGTCTCCGCCATCACGTGCCGCCTAAGGCTATTCTCAGTGGAGGTTTCATGAGGAATTTCATGGCAATAAATAACGTGCCACATCAGTAATTCTAGTGACATGGCAGGGTATTTATGATGAAAGAGATTAACAAAGTTTCATGGGGATGAAACTAGTCCAACCCATTTCTAAGATCTTGGAAACTGTGTGAAACCCCCACTGAGGCAACTTTTGTTTCATCATCGTTGGGATGAAACTCAAGGAGTATTCTCAATGGATGTTTCATGAGAGTTTCATGCAGTAATTAAACGCTATGGGTATCTTTGGAAACGGTGAAATGAAACTCTCTACTGAGAGAGGTTGTTTCATTCATAGTTTTATCTTATGTGGTGATATTGAAAATAGTGAAGTGAAACACACCAATGAGAATAGCCTAACCGCGCCACCAAACTTGTCCTTGCCTGCCACCCTGTCCCAGCCACCGCGGAGCCGTTAGCGGCTCCGCTGCTTGCATCTATAAATGGGCAAGCTGACACACCGCTCCCAATCACCCTCGAATTCAACCCCGCTTCGGTCATAGCCCTCCCCCACCACCACTCTTCGTCGTCCCACCAAGCAGAGCTCGCCGCTCCGCGCCGGACCGAGTCGTCGCCGCCGCCCGTGTCACCCTGTCGTCACATCGTCATCACACTGAGAGCACAGGAAGACCGCGACGCCGCTTCGCCACTCAAGAGGGGGCGGCCGCCGGGACTAGAGGAGGCGTCGCCACCGCCACCGGACGATCCGCAAGCTCCATCGCCTCGCTCGGACCGCGCCCTGCCGCCGTGCCCTGTTCATCGCTGCCTTGACTCAAACCGGATTGTGCCCCTTCCTGGCTGCCACAGGGTGAGCACACTCGCCAGCCACCTCCCTTCTATCCCTAGTACCTTCGCCGGCCGGGATTGTGCCCGATTGCGCCACCTTGCCATTGCTTTCGCCGCACCACCATCGACCGGTCTTCCGTGCCATAGTGCGCCGCCTCTAGGGCTCTACCTGCCGCACCGCCGTGGGCAATCGAGGTCCCGGGCCTCGCCGCCGGCGAGGACCCGAATCCCGGAGGCCAGCGAGCCCGTCCAGGCCCTTGCCGAGCCGCCACAACCGCCAGCGTCGCGCGCTAGGCGCTCGGCCTCGCACTCCATGTGAGAAAGAAGACGACCAGGCATCCCTAGCCTCTGATACATGGGTCCCAGTTAAAACTAATTAACATGATTAAGTTAATGACTCCCTTAATCCCTGTGGTTGCCATGTGGGCCATGGTAATTAGTAAAACTAATTTAAAACCCTTTTACAGAAGTGTGTCACCGACATGAGGACCTATGTGCCAAGGATCTCAATTTATCACCCCTTGAAAACCCCAAAATTTCCCCAATCAAAATGCTGGTCCAAAATTAAATCTTGAATTCGAATTTTGCAATTCGAATTTTCGCTCCCAAACCCTCTAATAAAAATATTCTTTATTTTGTCCTCTCTAGAAAAATCAAAACTCCATCAAAGATCGCTTATCAAATCTCTGTACCAAATTTCAAAAATTTTGAAATTCAAAACCTCCCTAAAATTCCACTTTCCATTCTCCTAAACCAAATTCCAAAATTCAAACCTATTCAAATTCCAGTCATAAACTTCTAAGACTCGAATTTCGTAATTTGACTATCCCCCTCAAAATTCTTCGAGTATTTTAATCGCAAAAACTTGAAATAGTTCCATCTCAAAATATTTCTCAAAATCAGATATCGGGGTTCAAATCTTGTGATTCAATTTCCTCCGAAGCCCTTTGTCGGCAAAACGGGACTGGGGGTCCCCACAGTCGCGGGGACGCGTGGATCCTTTGCCACGCGGCTACTCCGGGCCCACATTCTGCACGACTGGCGGCCGGCTTCGACCGTATCTCCCGCTAAGTGCCCGGGGCCCGCGCGCTGCCCGGGCCCGGGTGCACCTCCCCGTGCCCGGGCGCGTCCCCCTCGGCCCCGGGCGCGGCTTGCCAGGGTGCGTCTCCCTCGGCCCCGGGTACGGGGACATTCCCCGGGCCCGGGACCCACTTACACGATCGCGGGGCGTGTTCCCGGGCAACGGGTCAACACTCCGGCGACCAGCATTAATGACGGGCGACGGGGCGTGCCGCGCACGTCGCCCGGTCGGACACGCATGGATTCTCAAGATGGCCCCCCGTGGGCCTGCTCCCTGCACAGTCAGAGGATATTTGATCCCGATAGCGGAGACATGCTCTACCACATCTCCAGAAGACAGCCGCCCGTAGCAGCCAGGCGGCAAGACGACCAGACAGCCGCCCGCAGCAGTCGGGCGGCAAGACGACCAAATGTGCTCTGCACAGCCACCCTCAGCAGGCGGACAACGGTGACTAGACGTCCCTCCGGCACGGCGCGGCAAGCGGCGGCGTGCGTACGAGCAACAAAGGCAGATGGTAGCTAGCTCTCTCATCTATCTCGGCACTGTGGACTCCCCTTCGCTGATAAAAGGAGGATCCAGGCCAATGGAAAAGGGCAGCTTAGGTTGAGCCCGATTCTTCTTCTTCTTCCTCGACTCCGAGCCCCCGAGTGAGGACTTAGCTCTCGAGCGCCCTGAGTCTCCTTGTAACAGTCATACCGCATTCACCTCCATATAGCATACACACAGGAGTAGGGTATTACGCCTCCGCGCGGCCCGAACCTGTCTAAACGCCTCCTGTCTCTCTCCCGCGCGATTGTCACGGTTCGGACGATCCGGACCCAAAACGGACGGTCCGAACCCCTCTATCTCCCAGCTCGGGCCCCTGGTTCCCGAGCGCCGATCCGTCTGTTGGTCCACCAGACGCCGCATTCGCCTGAGAACAACTCCCCTGGCCGAATCTCAAGGGGGGTCTCCAGACTCCCTGCCGTCGAGGTTTCATCCTCCGACACCCTCCATTGAAAATTCTTTCTATTTTGAATCTCCACAAAGTTTCAAATTTTCAGCCAAAAACTCTCCTCTAAAAATCCTTCAAATTTCCAGGAGTTCAATTCCTAAAGTTAACTTAAAAATTGAATTCAAATTCTCAAGATATGCTTAAAAAATCCCTCAGAAAAATTCTCAAATGTTACTGTACACCATGGGCCGCCCTTCCTCTCTCCTCGGCCCATCCCCTGCTGGCCCTCGGCCTCCTCTCCCCTCACCCGCGTTGCTGACAGCATGGGCCCACTTGTTAGCGACCACACCCCCCTCGGCCTCTCCCCTCACCCCACGCGCCCCGTGCAGCGCACGCCACGCGCCCCATGCAGCGCCTGCGCCCGACAGCCCGGGCCTGCTGGCCAGCCGGGCTCGCACGTTAGGCCATCGTCTTCCTCTCCTATTCTCTCTCGCATGCGCCGCACATGCTTGGTCAAATGCCGAGACGCCATGCCGGCCATGGCTCTCCCCGCCCGGCGCCGCCCCGACAGCCTCGGCCTTCACGCTGCCTCCACTGCCCCTCCACGTGCTCCACCGCCTCGGGAGGCCCCGCCAAACCTCGTTCCCCACGCCGCCACATCACTCGCTATGCCACTGCCATGGAAGCAGCTCGGGAACCCACGCCACTGCCTCTTTTCCCCATCATCTAGTGCTGGCTTCCCCCTATAAAACCTGGCCGAACCCTCCCCTTTCCCCGCCGCAAGCTCGCTCCTCCTCAGACCCTCGTCGTGGTCGCTGGAGCTAGCCGGACCAAGCTCACAAAACCGTCGCCGCCGAAATCTTTTCCTCGGTGAGCTCCCTCTCCTGTTTTTTTCTCTTTCCTCCTCTTCCCCTAGACCCAGCCGCTACAAACCTCACCCGAGCCCCGAAGTCTCTCCCCTGCCGCTACCAGTGACCTTTCTCCGCCGCCACCGCAGGCCTTCTCCCTCCTTGCCGCCCTCGGCCTTGCGTCGCTAGCCGCCACCCCTCATCCCTAACCAAATCCGAGCCGCTTACCAAGTTCGCCACTCTCTCCTCTCCCCATTTCTGTACGCCGCCGGCGCTCGGAGCGCCGATGGCCATCGATCTCCCTCGGTCTCTCTCTTTCTCTCTCGCTCTCGCCCTCTCTCCTGTATCTCTCTGCCTAGTGGCCCCTCCCATCTCTCTTTCACTGCATAGGGACCCTACTTACATGTGGACCCCACCTCCCTCCTATGTATCCCTGCCAAGTGGGCCTGCACATGATATATCTATTTTACCCATCTAATATCTATGACATGTGGGCCTTTATGACATATGGGACCCCTCTGTTTATACTCACTACTGTGTATGACATGTGGGCCCCATCCTTACCTCACTGACACATGGGCCCTCTCTGTCATCCACCCACCTTCTCACTCTCTCTCACTGTACGACATGTGGGCCCCTACTGACCTGTGGACCCCATGTCATCCTCTCACTCTTTTTGTCACTGCCATGTGGGCCGTACACCATAGTTCCTTCCTCTCTCTCTGACCTTGGGCCCCACTTGTCAGATCTAGAATATTCCTGGAATATTCTTTTTTCAAAATTCAAATAAATCCCTTTTCTTTTCTAAAAAATCCCATAAACTTCAAAAATTCATATCTTTTCAACCGCAACTCCGATCGACCCTATTCAAGTCTCAAAATTTTTCTAAAATTAAGATCTACCTCATGGCACTATTAGTTATTAATAATAGTATTTTATTTCTAGGGTTTTTATGTGTTTTCTCTCATTGTGCGTAGCCGACGACAACAGAATTTCTTCGGACGTCGGATTTTCGCGAGTTCTGAAGATGAAGTTAAAGGCAAGTCACTCCTTGAATATATTGCTCCCAGTTTACAAAATATTTTTGTTTATCAAACTGCATTTTAGTGCGCACGTTAAATTTGTTTCGGCCTCGGTTCACGCAATGAATCGACGGACCTACCCAGTAGTTGCAATAACCCTTAGGCTTGAAAAACCGTATTCCTTGTTGCTCCATCTCAGTGCTACCTTGGCATCCGTGCTCTATGAGCATGGGTATTGGCGGTTCCACTCATATCACATGTGTTGTCGAAATGGAAAAACTAGGGTTTATAAAATCTTTTAACCCGACATGCGGTGTCGGTAAGTTTGCGAAATAAGAAATGTTTGCGAAAACTCACGATGCAAAGTGATCTCCTAGGCAGGGATGCTTTGTATTCGTATATAAGGACCGATTCCTTGGGGAATTGCACTGACCATAATACAGTGCGACCACACGGGCGGTATGGGACGCCCTTGGCTAAGTATTCATCCGAAACAGGGTTACCTCACATGCCAGTAGATGTGGAACACCGGAATAAGGTGTTTGGGGGTATCTTCGGGTTCCTGAGTAGAGAAAGGAAGGAAAGCTTGCCCAATACTTAGTTTAGGAGTTTGGGGAATTTGCAAGCCGAATGCTTGACTGAGTTTGGCCCATCTATCTGGAATGAGGTACCCTGGGATGGCTCCTGAAAGGCCTTATCACGAACCTCCCCTGCTTGGCCAGTAAGGGAGTAAGCTCACGTCGTGTGGAGAAAGCATACACCTCTACAGAGCTCTAACTGTTCAAACAGCCGTACCCATGGTCATGGGCGATGTGAAGTGATTCCTTTAGCATAGATTTATTTGTAAATATTTGCAAAAGTGGTTTATGGGATTGGAAAACGTTATCATAATTGGCCAGGCTGGCTGATAGATGACCAATACGTGGTCTGAAATAGGCCTGTGTGGATCGGGATGTCAAATGGTATCATAGATTAGGCTTCTCGAGTGGAAGCAGTGTATGTTTGAGATAGAGATTATGGATGGCTCTGGGAGCCGAAGTTGAGATGGTGAGATGGATGATATCCTAGAAACGATGAAAGTGAAAGGAAAAATAATAAAGGAAATGTGTGATAAGGTTTTGTCGTAAAAAGGACAAAAGTGAAAATAAACTAATAGATGATATAGACTGAACCGCTGTCGTGGTCCGACAGACGGTAGACTACAAACTTTAATCAATTAAAAATTTGTTCGTCCGCTTGAGTTGTTACAAAGCAATTCGCGGACAGGATCGAGGCGAGAGCCTTTTTCCAGTTACACATGGATCAACCCACACCTAGAGTTTTGGAAAATGTTTTAAAATAAAATATTTGCAAAATAAACCCTACCCTTCTTTGATGGCCTACATAACTCACAGTTCCCATGACTTGCTGAGTACATATGTACTCAATCCATTATCCTTTTTTCCTTCTTCAGGAAGAGTGAAATGGAAGCGAAGATTAGGATTTCTTTCCTAATTCCAAGCCGTTGCTTGTGGATTGGGTTCTCTCTGTGTTGTCATTCCATTGCTGTTCTGTTTACAGGTTGCTGCTCAGGGCTTGCCCAAAGTCGCAACTTATAAAGGTATAATGTCTATAAATATTTTATTTAGTTGCTATGGTACATCTCAGTTGACTGCGGGTATCAGCAAGATTTTCTGGGACTGGTATCGGCAACGCGATTCCGTGAGAGTTAGTTCATGCCAATCTCCTGCGGCGCTCCCACTCTAGTGTCACTGTAGGTGGTGCCAGGGCGGAGGTGTTACACCCCCCAAGTCACGACCGGTGGGTCCCGAGCCCTAATCAGCCGAGGCTGACTCAGCTGACCAGGGCCTCAGCCCCACCTGTTAGTGACAGTGGGCAGCCCCCCTCGGGTCCCCTTTCTTTTATCCCCGGGGCCCACCTGGCAGTGAGAGCACCAAGTTCTTACTCAAGAAAATAATTCGGATAATTAGGAAAATATCCCAATAGTGCATTTTTCTATTTAATTCGATTTAATTCAAATTTGAATCTTTTAAAGCCCATAATTCACCAAAATTCATCTAAAATCAAGATCTACCCAATGGCACTGGTTTGGCATTTTTCTTTATATTTATCCCTTATTATTTAGCATATCGGCCTAAAGGTTAATAATCGCCATGTCCAATTAGGATATATTTGTGACGACAAATCTCTTGACGCAGAGGAGGAAGTTGTTGTAGCTGAGCAAGGCAAGTCATCACGCCCTCCTCCTTGAACATGTTGTACCCATTGTGAAAGTATTTTCCTTACAAATAAACCGCATGCTATATTGAAATCGCGTACCTAAATTCTCATTTTAAGCAGTTCCTTGATATTGTTCCATGTTCATTGATGCTGTACATTATTTTACCTACGCAAGTCAAGTATTGACAAGGCTTAGTGTTGCTTAGTAGAATTTCCGTACTTCTATGATTAATATCCGGATAGGAACGATCGTTCTGGGTAGAGAGCGATCGTCATTTCATGCGAGTGGAGACATGAAATGCCACTCGCAAGTCACCCAAGGAATTGTTTGCGAAAACCAAAACTAAGCAACCAAAATCATTTTTGACTGGGGCGGCATGGAATGATTTGGGTGGTTGTGGGAAAGGCTAGCGCCGACCCTGGTCAGTTAAGGACCGAGTCAAGAAAACAGGCAGGAAACGAACCAAGTACGATCGCATCTCTCGTATGGGTATAGACCTAGAGGATTAGGTAACTCGAGTGGGGCAGCACCCCAGTCATGATTGGTTCTGCACACGAAGAGAATGATGTTATGAAGTGTTGAATTATTGGGAAATGCTTGACATCTAAATTTAAAACACACCCTAAGTATATATACATATAGCGTACTTCCTAGAGTCCTCGGGTTCCAGGACTCCTCTCACCACTAGCTCGAGGCGTTGGGTGCTAAGGGTGCATGAGGGCTCACAGTCCTTGGAGCGGGTGCCGCAACATGAGTGGAACTGAAAGACCAAGCCGTGAGAGGCCTCATATGTTGGGGTTAGGCCCATGTGTTGGGCAAAATCACAAGTTGCGGGTAAAACATACATCCACTGTAGTGTGAGTAAAACCAAACTATTCGAATAGCCGTGCTTGCGGTTAAAGGAGCATTGGGACTTGTACTAGTTTTGACTAGACTCTCAAATTTCCTAAAACTTGGTTAGGAAAGGGATTGACAGAAATGGGAACTCGTTCGGAATGTGGTACGTGGATTGGGACATGAATGATTAATCAGGCACGGGGTAAACCGAACCAAGTGAGAATTGGCAAGGTGGACCTAGCCCCCGTGGAGAGTTAAACAACTTCGAACTTAACACCGTGTTTTGATAAAATGGCTAGTACATAGGTTTGTGAAAAGAATTGCGAAAATTGGCTTTACACAAATCACCCTTGGCTTCTTGAACCCTATGTGCATTAAATCATGCTGTAGTGGTGGCTTGCGAGTACTTTAAGTACCCACCGTTGCTCAATCCCCCTTTTTAGAAATAGATGCCGATGATGAATCGTCCGAGATTAGTCAGGAGGATGAAGGACCAAATGAGGCGCAGTAGGATGCGAGTCCCTAGTCGAGTGCCTGTGGACTATCGCAGGGCCACCGCCACTTAAGTTCCCGCTACCATATCTAGTCTTTGCCTAGTTTTCCCTATGTTGGTTGGTTATGTTTACCTAAGGCCCTATTCGGGTAATCCCCTTTTGTAAGCACTAAAAGAATGTAAGACTCTATGGCATTGTATGCAATGGTACCAGTTGTATTATGCATGTGTCAAACTAACGATCCAGGGATTTGGCACGCAATGTATGAGAGGTTTCTGGTCTTAAAAACCGGGGGCCGATAGAATTTGCTGCCACCACGGTCATCTTCGCCCTCAGATCTGGCCGGGGATCCCACAAATCCACGCCATCGCCACCACATGGCCGTCGTCTCTGTCTCTGCTACAAAATCCAACAGAGAACGCAGGGGAAAGATGCACCTCCCTCTAGCCGACCTTGTGGTCGCATGGTTTTCGGCGGCCAGCTCAGGCGGTGCCGAGGTGGGAGGAGGGGTGGCGGTGGCCTAGCAGCGGTCGCCTCAGTTGCCGCCATGAGTTTTTACATTTTGGCTCTTTAAACAACTTATTTTACAAATAGACCCCTACAAAACTTATTCCATGAATGGACCCTTTTCTCGGCACCAGGGTCATTGGCGCTAAGGTCTAACGTCTCGGCGCAAGGGACGTTGGCGCCGGCACCCTCGCCCTCATGGCAGCAAAGCCACGCTGGCCGCTGATGTGAAGGGGGGTCGGCACCAAGGACCTATTTATAAATAACTTATTTTACAAATAGGCCCTCGGTGCCAATCTCGTTGGTACCGAGGACCTATTTGTAAATAAGTTATTTACATTTGGACCCCTTTTGAGTGCCTATTTATAAAATAAGTTATATACAAATAGGTCCTCAGCGCCGACTCCTTCACGTCAACTGGCGTGGCTCGGCTGCTGGGGGGTGAGAGTGTCGGTGCTAGCGTCGTTAGTGCCAAGACGTTGGACCTCGGCGCCAATTACCCTGACACCGAGAAAAGGGCCTATTTCTGGAATAAGTTTCTCCAAGGACCTATTTATAAAATAAGTTTTTTAAAAAACTAAAATGTAAAAAATCCAGCAGTTGCCTCCCTACTCTCCCCTCTGAGGCGACACGGGGGAGAGCGATGATGTTCTAGTTGGGCTATATAGTGATAGTAAGCAGGCAGCTAGATCGACAAGGATCATGAGAATGTATGGGTTAGTAGACGACGATTGAGAGGATTGCTTGGCTTAGCGGCGGAATGAAAACAAAAATAATTGTGGCGGTGAGAGGAATAAAAGGGATTAAATATGATCCTCCACCTGCCCTTTCATGGCAACGGTTCCAGCGTTGGCGAACAATTTCCGTCGCGTGGAAGGAGAGCTTTACCACGCGATTAGGAGTAAGCCTGCTAATGGGCTGCAATCCAGTTCAAATTTAGGAGGTGGGCCAAGGAGAAGTTGAAGGGGGAGGCTATGAGCCCATCTAGTCTTTCTTACATCTTGGGCATCATGCATGCCTGTTAGGGCAGTCCCAACCCTCCACCTCAGCTGGTTTCCATAGCATTAAATATGGTGCCATGTAAGCAAAAAGCTGAGGTGGCAAGAGAGTTAATAAGGAGAGAGGTAAAAAGATGAAGAAACCGTTTCTTATGCAAGAAACCACCTCTACACGAGAACCAAGAAAGAAGAAGATGGGACTGGGAGAGGAAATGAGAGAGAAGAGAAGAGATTGGATGAGAATTTATTTCGAAGAAACCACCCATTGGGAACGTAGTTTCTATGCGTAGTGTCTAGATGACGTGGCAGCTATGGAAACTACCTAGTAGTGTATGGGTTGGGATTGCCCTTAAATGAACTTACTTTCTGCATGACTGTGAAACAAAAGAAGATGCAAGTTGATCCACCGATTCCAAGGTGTTGATGACATGGCTTAACCTAGTGCTTGTTTTATATGAGTTAATGCTATAGTAGGTTCGAACCATTTAGAAAGAAAGGATTCCTAATTCTACTCACCATATATTTTGCGGTGCGTCACTTTATAACTTCCTACCATTTCTAAAGGTATGGTATATATGGGAACACAATTTTCTACCATTTCAAAAGATATGCATAGGTCCGTTCCCTGTACCTCTATTATTATTGAATAATTGACACTGGCACTAATCAATTTTAATCTCTGACCATTTCTGTTTTAAGCAAAAAAAACATAAATACTTCAAAATATATAATCATACAACTTTCATTAATCGTAATTGTCAATGTACTAAATATGAGATACTCCATAAATGTGCACATAGGCAGAGTACCACATATTAATTTCTATACGGAAACAAACCTCATACATAGGGCTGTCAAAATAGCTTGAGGCTCACGAGCAGCTCAAGCTTGGCTCGTTCTAGACTCGATTCGGGCTTGGCTCGAGCTCTAAATGAGCCAAGCCTGAGCCCAAGTCAAAGCTCTCAAGCTTTACCGAATCGAAACTTTATATGACTTTAATTCTTTATTCACCTTGCTTACTTGATAAACTAAAAGGTCATATACATTAGTACATACCTACACAATGAATCAACATGTGTTAGCATCATATATATGTCTTAGTCCTTTTTTTCTCTTTTATTAGTGCAATTAACTAGAAAATAATTATTTTTATCAAGAAATTATCCTTAAAATATATGTTATACTACTCACGGCTAAGCTCGAGCTTGATCCAGCTCGAACCAAGCCTGCTTAAAAGCTAGAAGGTAAAGCAGGCTCGACTCGAGCTCGGCTCATTGACAGCCCTACTAATACATATAGATAAAGTCTGGAGCAGATAAGAAGTCCCCGATAAGGATAGAAAACTTAGTCCTAGCAGACCCAACCAGAACTGCCCGGATCGTATCGTAACTTGCCTCTCTAGTCCTACTTGGACAAAGGAGCACCCAAGGGTATAAATACAACACCTCCCAGGAGGGGAGGAGAGACAGAATCCAAGGAAAAAACAACACAAGCCACACACACATCCAATCTGATCGTGTCAACATTGGAGGAACCCGAAGACAACTAGCTGCCGACCACCATACCAGAGCTCTACACCGACATAGTGACAAAATAGATTAGGGTTTTCATCCCATACTTTGTACTCATGAGATTGATATAGTGAGATTGATATAGTGATAAACACCGGCCTCACGACTAAATAGGAGTAGGGCTATTATCTTCCCAGGGGTCCAAACCCGTGTAAAAATCATTGTCTCTCTTGTTCTCGCTACATCTTTGTTTGCATCTCATATCAGCCTTATCCTACATACACAAATACACCATATGTATATATGGATACTGTGGCCGGACACCAATCCATCGACAGTAATGTAATCATTTAAAAAGTGATTTGTGGTCAAAATGAGATGGCAATAGTCAACTTTGCAGTTATTCAAGAACAGAGAGAATATGAAATAGTATTTTTCATATAGTGTACTCCCTCCGTCCACAAATATAAGAGATTCTAGGTGGAGAGATTAAGGACAAAGAAAAAATATTATGATACTTTATTGAGGGGTGGATGAGGGATGGAGGGTAGTTGGCGTAAAATTGGATGAAACTTTTAGGTCAAAAATTTGGATGAAAATTAAATAAGGGGTGGTTAGGTGAGGCAAGTAGTACTATAGAATTTCTTATATTTACGGACAAATTTCAAATGTTAGAATTCCTTATATTTGTGGACGGAAGTAGCAAGAACAAAAGCACATATAGACCAAATAGAAGATTTACCTCACTTGAATCCCCTATTAATATAATGTGTTTCACATAGTGGAGACAATGGTAGTAAAATGTCTAACTCTCCTAGTTGATCGGCATCGTCAATAATGAGTATCTCAATATGTCCACTTGAAAGGTGCATATCAACTATTTTCCATGGTGTGTATAACACGTTTTTTGCATTGCTAATAAAGTACTTTTTAAGCCAAACGCAGTCTTTTCTATACGACGAATCAAGTTTGACGAGTACGAAAACAAGTTTGGCGAGTAGGTCATCCAAATTATTAACACACTGATTCTTTGTGTGCCATAAATCTCTACCAAGTATCTTGCACATCATGTTACGTAAAATCCTTATGATTCAAGAAATGGATTATTTTGATAACATTTTAAAAGGAATTTCATTATCCTGGTTGTTTTTGTAAGAACATATTATTTAGGAAATTTTCTAAGATTTTGACCCTTGTTCTAGAACCATTGCAGAAGCAGGTTAAAAAAGCATTTTCCTCGCATGGACAATCAGAAAGAGGTTAAAAGATTAAAATCAATATTCTAAACTTTTTACCACAAATAGTAGTGTATGTAAATAATTAATTATAACAAATTTTACGAATTTATGTGTTAAATTTTCCTACCAACACCAACTATTCTATATAAGTCATATTTTCTTATATTCTATAATTCTTATTTTTTTTTCATCAATCACCCATATCAGTATTTAAATGCTAGAGGCTATAAATGTTTAAGAATTAGCAGTAGCCAAATTTATTGTAAATTTATTTTAAACCTAAATTTGGATTTTATGTGATTTAATAAAGACACTTCATATAATTTTTCCAAGTTGTCATTATTTATTATTTAGTTACACACATGAAACCAATTTACCATGATTTTAGAATTATTTTGTATATTTCTGAATAATTTGTATCTTTTCTTCTTAACTACAACCTATACTAACTTTAAAGTCAACTAGGATTGTCGGAGGATGAAACCTCGATGGCGGGAAGTCTAGAGACCCCCCTTGAGATTCGGCCAGGGGAGTTGTTCTCAGGCGAAGCGGCGTCCGGTGGATCAATCAGCGGGGTTCGGACCGTCTGTTCAAGGAACGGACCGTCCGGCCCGGGGACCCGAGCTGGGGAACGGCAGATGCTCGGAAGAGAGACAGGAGGCGTAGACAGGTTCGGGCCGCACGGAGGCGTAATACCCTACTCTTGTGTTGTTTGGCTATGTGAGAGGAATGAATATGGGTCGCTGTGTTACAAGGTGATTCCGGCTCGCGGCCGGAGCTGATGAAGACGAACAGTAGCGAGGGTGTGAGCTAGAGAGCCGGTCCTAGCTAGAGAGGCCTTAGTCGCTGCTAATGCTGAAGCCTTTTTTTTTTTGCTCGTCGGCTTGGATCCTCCTTTATAGAATTAGGGGAGTCCACAGTGCTGAGTCGCCCGGAGAGAGCTTGGTATGGTCTGTCTTGTCGTGCACGTCCGCCTGCTGTTGCCATGCCGGAGCTGCTGCTGTGGGCGGCCGGAGCACGGAGATGTGACGCGCACGCCCACGGCCGCCTGCTGCGCCGCGCCTGGAGGAGCGCCTAGTCGCGTGCTGCGGGCGGCTGGTCTGGTCGTCTGGTCACCACATCGCTCAGCTGCTGCGGGCGGTTGTGGCAGAGCATGTCTGATCGGTTCCTTGTTGGGCGACCAGATTATGGAGATGTGACAGCGTACGGCTCCGCTCTCTGTCGGGAGACAGGCGGGAGGCGCCCCGTCGCCTCGCCATTAATGCGGGTAGCTGGAGAGCTGGCGCAGAGCCTATCGGGGACCGACATGTGGGCCCCGGGCATGGGGTGAGATGATGGCGCCCCGGAGGCAAGGCACGGGCCCGAGGCCAATGACGCCCCGGGGCCGAAGCCGATGGAGACGACACCCCGGGGCCGGGGCCGATGGAGATGGCGCCCCGGGGGTGAGGCCCAGGGCCGATGGAGGCAGCCCGGGGCGAGGCCCGGGGCCGAGGATGGCGCCCCGGGGACGGGCCCGGGGGCGATGGAGATGGCGCCCCGGGGACGAGCCCGGGGCCGATGGCGAGATGGCCCCCCGGGGGCGAGGCCTATGTCGCCTAGATCCGGGCGGTGCTCGGCGGGACGACGACCGTAGCTGGCCGTCGCTTGTGCAGATTGTGGCCCCGGGGAACTGACGTGGCCGAAGACCCACGCGTCCCCGGCGACTGTGGGGACCCCCAGTCCCGTTTCGCCGACAGTGGCCCCTGGCCTTGTTGCTCGGCCGGAACCGCTCCGGGCAGGAACAGGGCCATGTCTTTGAAGAAACAAGGGGACGCTGGGTCCGCCTGGTTCATCTTGAGCTGGTGGAGCTTGGTTCGCCGAAAACAGATATGGGCCGGGACCCGGAGGCCCCGGCTGTAATGCGGCAGATATGTACTTGGGATCCAGGGACCCGGGTTGAAGTTTGGAGTGAAGTGTTGAGGAAGCCTGGCGGCAGCGATCGCGATGGCGATGCAGCAGCTCGCCGCCCGTACAGTCGCCACTGAGTTCTTCGTGGCAACCCGCTGGCCGGAGATCGCGGCAGCAGAGAGGTGCGTCATCCGATCGAAGGCCGCCACCGAATCTGTCGCCGACGAGGCCTCCTGCGCCTGGTCCGAGATGGAGGCGCGGGAGAAGGAAATATTCTCCCGAGAGGAAAGCGTCTGGGCCCAAGAGGCCGGGTTCGCGTCTCGGGGGTGTGAGTTCGCCGCGCGCGAGGAAGTCACGGTGGTTCGCGAGGAGGCGCGGGAGGCCGTGGCCGAGTCCGCTGCCCCGGAGGCAGGGTTCCTCGACCGCGGCGAGCACCTTGTAGAACCGATGCCTGACGAAGAGGTCGAGGAAGACGCCGGTCCCCTTCTGACGCCGGGGTCCGGTCCGGAGAAGGCCAGCAACCTCTCCCCGTGCGACGGCGTCTCCGGCCGCAAACATCTGGTGGAGCTGATGGCCGACGAAGAGGTCGAGGAAGACGCCGGTTTCCTTTTGACGCCATCCGCGGCCGCCTTCGGGGCCCGGGGGCCCTCCATGCCCCCGAGCGCTCCCCTTCCGACGTCGCCCGGGGTCCGGTCAGAAGTTCACCAGTGACCGCCCCCCGGGCGATCTGGGCCTCGCTCGCGGTTGCACTCCGGTTTTGCCTGTCTTGTACAAAGAGAGATATTTGTATAGATATATGATCATGTTCATATTTTCGTCCCTTTGCTTATGGTGTTGTTCTGGGAATTGTTCGCGTCTGTTGTTGGAGATGCTATTGATTTCCCGGGAAGCGTCGAGTGCCGGGCGCCCTCTGACTCGGGGCGCCAGCGGCCGCGGACGGTCCCAGCGCGTCGGGTAGCCGCCTACCCCGGGAGCACGGCCTCCGAGAGCGGCGAGAGTCGCCCTGGGAACTCGGTCCCCGAGGACCGTGAAGGGCCCGGGGACGAGTCGCGCGGAATGGTGAGTCGTTGCCCGTGCCCCGGGAGCTTGGTCCCCCGGGATCGCGAGCAGCCGAGCGCGGGTCTTGGCGAATCGATTAGGTTCGTAGGTTACTTCTTCCGTCTTCCGGATCCGGGGGCCCTCCGCACCTCCGGGCGCCGTTGGCCCAGGGAGCACCGCGAGGCCGGGGGAACTGGTTTGACCGGGCACGGGGTCGTCAGGCAGCTGGGCGTCCGGTGCCTCGGCGGTTGCCGGGAAGGAGCCGGCCAGGCCGGGCTCCGCAGCCCGCGTCGAGGTTCGGAAAGCCTGCCTAAAACTTGCCGGGAATTGGTTTAATCTGCACATGACGAACTGTGAGAGCATCCGGTTCGTTCCTTCGTCCATCCCATGCTACGAGCCGTGGCGTCAATCACCTCCCGAAGGCATCCTCGTGGTCGCGCCCATATGGCGGCTGGGTTTTGCGCATAATCCAACCGCCGTACGGGCGCGGCCCGATGGTACCCCCAGGGGGTGAGTCTGCCGCGAACGCAACACACGGAAAAAGACGAGAGGAACGAGACCGGGAAGGATATTAAAAATGCTGCTTATGTAAAGTGTATATACATGGGGCCCCGGCTAGCACTGAGATTTTAGAGAAATCCGGCGCTGGCCCGGGCTCACCGCAAACTTACAGGGTGTTTCTACAGATAGATTTGTGAAGATGCTTGATGTGCCTAGGGATGGAGCTCGGACTCGCTTCCCTCACGAGCCTCGAGATTGGGGAGAGGCATGTGTTCGGGACCCGGGGGCCCCGGCTATCATGCGGAGGATACGTGTCCGGGACCCGGGGGCCCCGGACTGGAATATGGTTTTGATATAAGCTGGGTTTCGGGAGCCCGGGCTTGAATATGGGATGTGAGACGACCTTCCGGACGCATTCTCGCCGGGGCGGTGCTGTCCGGGCTATCGCGCCCTATTCCGGGTGTCCTAGACATGCACTCGCCTTGGCGAGGCCGCCCTGGTTCAGCACCTCGGTGTCAGGCCCGGGGCGCGGATTCGGGAATCCGTGCCTCGGCTCAAATATGTGCCCGGGACCCAGGGCCCCGGACTGAAATGTAGTTTGACGTGGTCGATATGTGCCCGGGCACGGGGCCCGGGTAAGGATATGGACCATATCGGGACGACTTCCCCGGACCCGCCCTTTCCGAGGCGATGCTGTCCGGGTACTCGCGCCCTATTGAAGCTGTTCCGGCTCGGGAGCGGGATTCGGACCGTCCGAGGCGCTACGATCGGACCGTCCGAATCGCCTCGATCGCGCTTGGCCTGCTAAGGCTCCTACCGGAAGTACTTGACCTGCTCGGCCAAGCTTTGGACGGCACGGCACTCCGTGAGATCATGCGAATCCGTCTCGTGGACGGTGCACCACTTCCGGACCGCTGTCGGCGGAGACGGCGCACGTGCGGGCCTTCGCCGCTTGTCGCCGTTGTCATCCCCACGGGCGCCGTCGGCCCGGGGGGCGCCCGTGGCAGCCAAGGCGTAGGCCCCGGCGGCCGCCTTAGACTTCTGGCGCTTCCTCCTGTCTCGACGCGACGCGGAGCGTGAGGACTCGCCGTCTTCTTCAGGGCCCTCGTCAGGGGCCTCAGGGCATGGCCTGTTCCACGCCCGGACTTCCTCCTTGCGGGCGCAGAGGTCGGCGAGGCTGAATAACTCAGCCGTGGTCTGGACGTCGCGGGTGCCCAGCTTCTCCAGCATGCGCTTGTCGTGCACACCTGAGCGAAACTCGTGGATAACCGTGTGAGGAGCGATGTGGGGGATAGTGTTACGGACCTAGCTGAAGCGCTGCAGGAAATGCCTCAGGGACTCGCCCCTGCCCTGACGTAGGTCGTGGAGGTCCGCTTCTGTCCCAGGGCGCGGGAAGGTGCCCTGGAAGTTCGCCACGAACTGGTGGCAGAGATTCTCCCACGAGTAAATCGAACCTTCGGGGAGGTTCATCATCCAGGAGCGAGCCTGGGCCTTGAGGGCGACCGGGAAGTAGTTTGCCATCACCTTCTCGTCGCCGCCAGCCGCCTGGATGGCAGTAGTGTAGAGCTGTAGGTATTCTGCAGGTTCGATGGAGCCGTCGTACTTCTCCGGCAAGCTGGGCCGAAACTTGGCCGGCCAGCGTACTTGCCGGAGGCCTGGGGAGAGCGCCAGGCAACCCGAGCCGCCGTACTGAGCAGGCTCGGGCGATAGGCGACGGTTCCCCGTCAGTAGGTTGGAGCTGGAGACCTGGGCCTCGGAACACCTGGCGGCGTCCGCGCGCCGCTCGCGTTGCCGCTCCATTGTGACCCGGGCGTCCTCATGAGCTCGCACCCGGTTTCGCCGGTTACGGTGGTTGCCCTGGCCGTTCTTGGTCCCGGGCGTGGCGCGTGGTGCCGCGCCTTGGGCTTGATCCTGGCTCGGGGCAACGGGCCGGCTCGCGCTAGAAGTCGCGCGACCGGCTCTCCTGGCCCCTGTACTGCTGCCGGCGGCGACCTGGCGATGGGCCGCACCTACAAGGTGGGTGACCTCGTTGAGCCAGCGCCGTTCCCGGGCTCCGGCCCCAGTAAACACCGGGGGTGGCGCAGGAGGGCTTCCGCCGCCAGGAGGGCTCCCTGCGGTGTTGCTGACTGAAAGTTGAGGCCACGGCGCGTCCATTCGCGCCTCATGGATGAGGCCGCGGCGGACCCAGCGGGGCACTTGCCGGCTCCCTCCGCAAGGGGTGGGGCCGAAGCCGCGTACTGAGCGAACTCAGCCCGCGCGGCGCGCGCCGCGCGCCCCCAGGAAGACGTAGAGGGAGAACGCGGCGGGCCCGCCGCGGGGCTAATGTTGCCCGGCGGGGTGTAGCCGCCGGACTCCTCGCCGTAGTCACGCGGACGATGGCCTCCTGCCATGGTGTGCGTCGGTGTTGGAGGCGCCGGCGTACCACCTGAAAAGGAAACTCCCCCTACCTGGCGCGCCAGCTGTCGGAGGATGAAACCTTGATGGCGGGAAGTCTAGAGACCCCCCTTGAGATTCGGCCAGGAGAGTTGTTCTCAGGCGAAGCGGCGTCCGGTGGATCAATCAGCGGGGTTCGGACCGTCCGTTCAAGGAACGGACCGTCCGGCCCGGGGACCCGAGCTGGGGAACGGCAGATGCTCGGAAGAGAGACAGGAGGCGTAGACAGGTTCGAGCCGCACGGAGGCGTAATACCCTACTCTTGTGTTGTTTGGCTATGTGAGAGGAATGAATATGGGTTGCTGTGTTACAAGGTGATTCCGGCTCGCGGCCAGAGCTGATGAAGACGAACAGTAGCGAGGGTGTGAGCTAGAGAGCCGGTCCTAGCCAGAGAGGCCTTAGTCGCTGCTAATGCTAAAGCCTTTTTTTTTGCTCGTCGGCTTGGATCCTCCTTTATAGAATTAGGGGAGTCCACAGTGCCGAGCCGCCCGGAGAGAGCTTGGCATGGTCTGTCTTGTCGTGCACGTCCGCCTGCTGTTGCCACGCCGGAGCTGCTGCTGTGGGCGGCCGGAGCACGGAGATGTGACGCGCACGCCCACGGCCGCCTGCTGCGCCGCGCCTGGAGGAGCGCCTAGTCGCGTGCTGCGGGCGGCTGGTCTGGTCGTCTGGTCGCCACATCGCTCCGCTGTTGCGGGCGGTTGTGGCAGAGAATGTCTGATCGGTTCCTTGTCGGGCGACCAGATTATGGAGATGTGACAGCGTATGGCTCCGCTCTCTGTCGGGAGACAGGCGGGAGGCGCCCCGTCGCCTCGCCATTAATGCGGGTAGCTGGAGAGCTGGCACAGAGCCTGTCGGGGACCGACATGTGGGCCCCGAGCACGGGGTGAGATGATGGCGCCCCGGAGGCAAGGCACGGGCCCGAGGCCAATGACGCCCCGGGGCCGAAGCCAATGGAGACGACGCCCCGGGGCCGGGGCCGATGGAGATGGCGCCCCGGGGGCGAGGCCCGGGGCCGATGGAGGCAGCCCGGGGCGAGGCTCGGGGCCGAGGATGGCGCCCCGGGGACGGGCCCGGGGGCGATGGAGATGGCGCCCCGGGGACGAGCCCGGGGCCGATGGCGAGATGGCCTCCCGGGGGCGAGGCCTATGCCGCCTAGATCCGGGCGGTGCTCGGCGGGACGACGACCGTAGCTGGCCGTCGCTTGTGCAGATTGTGGTCCCGGGGAACTGACGTGGCCGAAGACCCACGCGTCCCCGGCGACTGTGGGGACCCTTAGTCCCGTTGCGCCGACAAGGATAAATATAAAAAAATCATTATTATACTTTTATTAGAATGATTTTTACCTATATTTTGGCTTTTTTCTCACTTTTTTTTTTGCAAAAAAAGTGTTTTATTCAATAATTGCTAAGTGATAGAAGTGAACTTTTTTAAAAATACATAGATAAGGTACATTTTTGATTTAGAAACAATCTAAAAGTAAAAGTTTTAATCCTCAAAATCTCTCTAAATTTGGTTTACAATGCTAGTTTTATGACCAATAAGGTCTACCATTATAATAACACGATCCACATAATTAGTCAAATCTTTTTGATTAACATAGAAAATTAAGATTTCTCGATAAGTAAATGCATATATACTTGAATTTTAAAGCTGCCAAACTAGCGTGGAAGTATAGTGTGTTTTATTTTACCACAATATAATTATCACTACATGGGTTGCTTGTAACTCGGTCTTAGGGATGATGGATGATTGTTTAGCAGTGATGGCATATGTTACCTGGGTTATATAACACAACATTTAATATTAGAACTCTGCCACATTGCAACATCTTACCCATCTACAATGAAATATCTAACTCAGGAACTATCCCTAGAAATATGTAAGATAGATATTTCTTTACTTTACACTCTTAACATCGCCCAAGGATAATTATAACTGTGGAGATGTTTTTCTTCATTAAAATGTGTTCTTTTAGTATTGTGGATGTTCCCAATTGTTGGTGTATATGGTTAGGATTGATAAGATCTGGTTGTTATGGTAAGATATAATTAGTTTTCATCTCTATCTCTAATGTTGCTTGAGATATATGTAATCTATACTCTATATATACCAACACATAGAGACTGAATACATCACTCATCATACACAATATATCCTCTCTCGTACGTGCTTTCATGGTATCAGAACATATATTCTAGCATGCTGCTCACAGTTCCGTTGCCGTTTCGCATGGGAGAAGCAATCTCCTAGGGGCACCTAACAATTTTTGTTTTTGTCGTTTGTCGCTGTTCGTCTGCCATGTCATGCGGCAGCAAGTTCATTTCGTATCTCCATGCCAGCCACCTCCAAAATGGCCCTCACCGTTAGTGGTGTCGTCTCCAACCCCCTTTGGCCTTTCAATCTAGGGCTGGTTCACCGATCTCCAGGCCAACTATCTAGTTGCTTAGTGTCGACTCCCAGCCACCGCATTGCCTTCCTTGTTACAGGCCCACCATCCTCCCTTGCTGCACCTCCAGTGCTGCCCTCCCGCCTAGTGCGAGACGTTGACTACGACCTCAGAATCTGTCGCCTCCTTGTTGATGCTTGAACTCCTCCCGTTTGTGGTTGTGATTGCGCCTTGCCACCGCTATCGGCCCCCTAGCCTGCCGGCTTCTCATTGCCGCTGGTGGCCCTACGCCCCTCCGTCGCTTGGCACTGTGCCAGGCCGCCTTCCCCACATTATGGGCCCTTCCACTAGGCTTTGTGTCCAAGTGCCCTCCGTGTAGGCAGGTTGTCCATGTTGTGCTCCCCACCACCACTGTCTCAACGGACCACCATTGACTCATACAATCTTTCACCAATTCCTAAAGTAGGGGTGTGGCTAATGCGCGTGTGCACGCCGAGGGGCTAAGTTGCACATGCCACAACACGCATTTCTCTACTCCAATTAGTCAAGTTAATAAGTTTCTCTAATCAACTAATGAATAAACAGTTGAGTTGAAAGTTTCAAAATTTGAGTTAAATGTTTCATTTTTGAAAAGAAATAATAGAAAGTTCTGTATTTTGAGTTTAAAGTTTCAAAATCTAGGAAAAGTTTTTAAAATTTTTGGTAGAAAGTTTTAAATTTTAAGTTAACAATTTCAAATTTTTAGTAGAAAGTTTACTTTAATTATTCAAATTTGAATGAAACTTTATGCTAAAAAGTCTCTATTACAAAATTTTCTTGAATTTTAAAGGTGTTGTGACCTTTGGTCACAAACAAGAAATAGGGATAAGCAGGGAAAATGTTTTCTCCCGCTTATCCCTGTAAAATGCAATCTGGGGGCTAAATGCACTTAAAGCACTATTTACTTCAATATTCTCTGTCCTTTACAATGGGGCTTGCCCGCCTTTTATAGTCCAGGGGCTATACAGGGAGATTATAGAAATGCCCCTAGGGACCACTAACCCTACGGCTAAATTAGACACTACATACTAGACTTGCAGTCCCATCAGGGATAGCTATCCGGAGTGGTCCAGACTGGTCCGACGCCATGTGGAGGAATATTTCTTCCTGGGCGTGCATCCTAAGGTTCGTCTTCGATCTTGGTATTTCTCCTCCTCCAAGGAGGAAATATTCTCAAACTCCATCTTGGCGAAATGTTCTCCCTTCCGTACAGTCTGAATGACTTCTTAACCTTCTGCCTGGCAAGCAAGATTGTTAGTATTTGCCTAAGTATCGATCGAATTGGGGGCACGGCACTTGGTCTTGCTCCAACAAAAGTTATTAAAAAATGACTACAAAATTGTACTAAAATTCAATTTTTTCCAAGAAATTTTGGATAACTTCCAATCTATCCTAAATCACTTAATTGGAAAAAAAATAAAAAGTGTTCCATAATGCACGTAAAGGCCCATAAGGCTCAACATGCCCAACACACGTGGGGAATCGCATGATGTGTGCGCTCCTAGCGCAACTGTGCTAATTAGGCTTTTCAATGTACTAGCAGTCTGCACTCTATATAATGGTATGTATGTCAATAAAATATCAACACAATGATATGTGATAAGCAAAAATACTTAAGTCTTATGGTTGAAGTACATTGACACCGGATGGCTCACTGATGGATGACTGAGTAGATGCTCTTTCTTGATTTCTTCTAGTAATATACTCTATTCAGAAATATAAGAACATCTAAAGTTTAAAATTTGTTAAGAATATAAGAACATCCACACCTATCTCCCCATCTCAACTAATCAATCACACTCCAAACATTCTTATATTCTTGGACGGATGGAGTAATACCTTCTTTAAGAAAAATAAGCCTTAGGATAAAGTTTCTGTTGTCTTGCCCGTGAGATGTACTCCGTACTTTATCTCCGTTGACCAGATCGGTTGATTATTTATCATTACTTCCTTTGCAGGTTTACCCTTCTTGTAAGAGATCTTTTATCGTGTTTGTAAATGATGTGAGCTGTCCATTGCTTCAAGAGATCTTTTACGGTGTTTGCGAGGTATGTAGAGGTACCAAGAGATGAAGTAACGTGGAGCGTTCATCAAGAGAGGAGCAAGTATAGAAATAAAATTATCATAACCGATTGTGGTGGAGTAATTAACCATTTTCTCTTATGTGAATTACCTTATTGGATCTCATCAATTGGTGGTCTTCTTCGGCATGGAAAAATGGCAAGATACGGCTTTCTACACCTTCTCTGTTATTCTCTAGGGTTTAAACATGTTCACCCGAAAGGAGACATAGTCGAGGAATCTAGGAGCGAGATGAGATTGAGATTATTGCCTGAGCAAGGTCAAAATCGTATTGATGCTTGGGAACTAGCGCACGGCTATAATCTCTCTCTTGTGCTTATTTACTTAGTTGATTATTTCTTTACGTAGTTCATGGTTCTTTCAGATTAGTGTTGATCGAGATGGGGCAGGGTGGAGAGGGGCCTGAAACGAGAAACTGAAAAATATGAAACAACATACCATAGATGAGCTTAGGCTCTAGATCTTAGCAGGAGGAGAGGTCAAGACCTTTGAAAAAAAAGACAACGTAAATCTTGAAAAAGAACACAATCTATGGGTTCTAGTTCTCAGCGTCAGGAGAGATCAAATCCTTTGGGAACAAAATAACTTAAATATTGAAAAATAATGCAATCTATGGGTTATAGATCTCTGAGGAAAAGTCAAGTTATTTTGAAACAAACAATGTAAATCTTGAAAAAAAACTGCATCTATGTTTGCAATTAATGGTACTGATTGACGGATCCATATCTTGTAACAATACTTTTTTTCTACCTGTACCGGTACTTATGTTACCAACCAAAATTATCTTTTTTACCCATTGTACTTAAGTACCTTTGCCAATACTTAACTACTTTTAACTTAGAGCATCATCAATACAAGCCTCAAAATATATCCTAAAATTCTCCTTTTGGATCCCTAATCATTTAGGTATTAATACTCACTCCAACATAATTAAGAATTGACTCCCAATAATGAAAAGTGAGTTTACCCTAAAATAGAAACAAATCGCACCCCATCCTGATTGCTCCTCCTATCCCATGCGTCGCTCCTCCCCGCGTAATCCCTCCCTCTCTCCCACATGTCGCTCTCTCTCGGCTCCCAGGAGAAAATTGGGAGCGAGAGCTTTTCCCGACTTGTAGAGAGTGAGAAAGAAGGAGAAAGGGATTCTAATTTTTGAAATGTATTTAGGGTAATGAGAGCATCACCAACATAAGCATAAAATATTACTCCAAAATTCTCGTTTTGAGAGCCCTAATTAGATTTCTAGGTGTGAAAAGATAACTCGCTCCAACATATAACTAAGAATTGACTCTCAATAATAAAAATTTAAACAAATTGCACCTTATCCATACTGTGTGATTCCTCCCCCTCCCCCACGTGCCACTCTCTCTCCGCTCCCACACGGAGATTAGGAGTGAGAGCTATTCCCGACTTGTAGAGAGCAAGAAAGAAGAAGAGGATTCCATTTTTTTAATGTATTTAGAAGTACCGTTGGAGGCTAATTTTTCCTTAGAGGCCTAAAATTTTAGGATAGGGATTAATGTTGGGTTGCTATTAGTCATGCTCTAACGAAAATTTAGCCTCCAACGGTATTTCTAAATACATTCCCAATAATTAGAATCTCCTCCTCTCCCTTTCTCGCTCTCCACAAATCGGGAAGAGCTCTCGCTCCCAATTTTCACATGAAAGTAGGGAGAGATCGACGTGTGGGGAGGGAGAGGGATCACGCGTGAAGGACGGGGTGTGATTTATTTAACTTTTTTTTATTATTGGGAGTCAATTCCTATTATCTGTTGGAGTGAGTAATCTTTTTATACATACAAATCTGATTTGGGATCCAAATTTTGGGATAGACTTTTAGGCTATTCATTTTGGGCACTATTGGTCATGCTATAAGAGCATCTCCAACAAGTGACTAAATTTAGAGTCCTAAAAAGTACTGAATTGGGGGCAGAAAAAAATTAGACCCAAAAATCAATCCCTTCTTTAAGAAATATCTAAAATTAGAGTCCCAAAAATTTTAAAATGTACCATGTTATTATAGGTGGGCCTTTCCAACTAATTTTTGACATATTCCGTTTTATCCCCTCCAATCGCGCGTGAGCGCGAAAGCCCGATCACGAGCGTACAAGCGCGCCTGGACAGAGCAGGGGTCTGCATCACGTGCGTGCGAACCTGCCCAGAGGAGTGATATGCATCATTGCATCGCGTGCATGCGAGCGCCTAACCAAAGGAGATCTGCATCGCTTGCACTGGCCGGACGCGACAGCCGCGGACGGGGGCACCGCCCTCGACAGAGGCGGTGCCTTGGCCAGAGGCGGTAGCCGTGGACGGATTGGCGCGGGGAAGAAAAAATTGGGCGAGGAAGAAGAAACCACGATGGGAAAAAAAGAGCTCGGGGAGGAAGGATTTGGGACAGGGGCGAAGAAATCGGCGTGGGCGGCAAAAGTTTTCCCACGAACTGAAAGATTAGGGACGCCCAAAGATGCCCCAGATCCCAAATGTAACTTAGTTTTGGGTTTAAATTAGGCATGACGAATTTTTGGGATCAGGCGTGAAAATTTGTTAGAGGCTTGTTTTCAACTTAAACCCTAAAATTAGACTTTTGGAAAGCTTTTTGGTATCTATTAAAGATGCCCTTAAGACTAATTGGGGTGCTATTAGCCATGCTCTAACACTAATTTTTTTAAGAGACTCAAAATTTTAATATTGGAATTTATTTTGAATTGCTGTTAGCTATGCTCTTAGCACCTTTAGTTTTGGAGCGTTATATTTCTGGTAAAAACTCACCCCGTCTAAGCGAAGTCTCCTGTTGATTCCTCATTTCTTCCTTTTGGGTGAAAAATGCGAAAATCACTTGGCATTCAAGAAAAATCACTCTTAACAGGTTGACATCAATTACAAGTATAGTTACTACTACTATTAGTACTGACGGTTAGCTAACACTCAGCATGACGATGGTTTGGTCATGTCTGCTGCACTTTCTGAGCAGGTAACCTCGGGAAGGAGAAGCTGTCATGGCGCTCCGGCGTCGCGTCGACGTCCACCCGCACCTCTGGTCGCCCAGAGTCGAGGCTCCGCTGCTTCGTCGGAGGTATCAGGAGCCTCGTCGGCGACGAGAACGGCATCTCGGTGTCCGAGCAGTCCGAGTCGGACAGCGACCCCGTCGCGCCGACGTGGGCGATGGTCTTGTAGCGGTGGAGGTGACGGACCGGCACGGCGGCGTTGCCTTCGCATTGGTTCGCCTCCGTCGTCGTCTCCGTGGTCGGTGTCTCTGAAGTAGGCTCATGGGATGACTCCTTCTGCTGCTTCTTCTTCACCACCGCCTTGTGCCATTTCTTCAGGGCCTTCGCCGTCTGCTCGTCGAAAATCGTTCTCTTCATCTGCGACCCCATCTGGAGAACAAACAATCCTTCTCCGGTTAGTCGTCGGCAGGGTAGAAAATAAATCTTGCGTTGATTGATAGAATGCAATGCAGCTCAGTATCTTCTCTGAAATGTTGGCTGAAAGTGAAGTAGGTTACTGAACTTTGTCAGGTGATGTGAATAGTTACCTGAGATACGAGGGCATAGAGTGGAAGTGTGATATAGCTGCACATAAATTGGACGACAACCCTGTACATGTGGGTTGGAACAAAATTACTAGTATTTCATAGAAGATTCTGAGGAAAAGTAAGCCAAAGTATCTGAAACTTACCCAAGGCAGACTCTGGCAATGATAAGCTCGAAGTTGTCATGGAAGCAGGACCTCAACCCAAATTCGTACTGCACAAAAGTTCAACATCATAACAGAAATTACAATTTTGCCATAAATCAATGTTGCAAATCTTGAATGGAAACAAAATCTTACCCAAATCCAAAAGAAATATGTAATTTCAAATGCATTCTGCAAGAACAAATGAACAGCTGTTAGATAAATGAAAAATACACCTATTTTCTAGCAGCCTTGTGGCTTCAGATTCAACTGTAAGCTCATGCTAAAGACTAGAGATTAACTATCTATGGCAATAAAGTATTCTCTAATCACCGTTATTTTATTTCCTAGCAATCATGTCCGTACATATTCAATTTGACACTTCTATCCAGATGTGTATGGTGCATGACATCCATCATTTGATGGATTTAGATGAGTCAAGGTTGTATGTTTTACGCAACAGCTTGCCTGCATGCTTTATGTTCAAGTTACCTGAAATGATGCGAAATGGATAAGATGAAGAACCAGACGGGGCTTCCCAAACCAGAAATGTTCATCACTGAGTTTCACCACCGGCATTCCTTGAATTACTGTGTGCCTCTCTTTAATTTCAACAGCCATCATTGCAATTATAGCCTGCAGCTTTGTTCCAACTGCTAAAGTCACCTACATTTAGGATGAACCATTAGTACCAGTCATAAGAGATAGAAGCAACCATAATGAGAACCATAATAGGTACCAAACTGAGCACTTACTACAAGGGGGATTGTAGAGAACCAGAACAAGTTATGCCATCCTGGAGAAATATTTAAAATAAAAAAGGAAGTTAACATCATTTCCAAGAGAGTATTTCTGTCTTATAAACTAGATCCATTGCATCTGAACTCCAACGAGGAGCTAAACTGTTTTAAGTGTTCGATTCAATGCAAATAGCTCTCCTTCAGTAGAGGCAAACTATGGGAAATACAAAAGATCGTTTGACAACAACATAGTTTTTGAGAAGTGGATGGTTAAAAATAAGATTATAACTCACCATGAACGTTGAAGAGCATGATAGCCAATGCAGAAGCCCATAAGGGTGCACTGGTAATGTAAAGGTTGATTAGATGAGTTATTCGGTAATTACTTATTAGGAAGACAGAGCATGTATAATAAAGAGAATATGAAGACAAGATATTGCAATTCAATAGAATTACTTATTAGGAAGACAGAGTATGTATAATAAAGAGAACATGAAGACAAGATATTCCAATTCAATAGGATAATGGGCTAATGGCACGGAGGGTCAGAGACAACTTCTTATCTTTAGGAAACTACAGCAAGAAAGTGCTTGCACTTTTTCTGTGAAAATCAAACATCCTAGATTGTAAACTGCCATTGTCCATTGATTTATGCACAACTTATTTAAATGTAGCTAACTCTGAGTGGATATAGGACAATGGATAATGAATAATGAACAAAACTCAGCTAAATGTTTAAACACCACAGCACATTTTGTAACTAATCCTCTTCTCTGTAAATGAAACAAAGGGTCCATAGAAATGATTAATTTTCTTTTTGTCAACTGTGACAGTACTCTTAAAAAGTTCAAGAAAGTGTACAACTAAAAATGCCAGATTTCAAGGCTTCCTTACCTAATGCCAACAACTGTCTTGAAATCGTCCTCCAGTGACCTTTTGATGTACTTTCGAAAATTGAACCTGGTCCCTGGAGATAAATGAGCCTACAAAGAGATTTATCAGAAGCGCCAAATTAACAGCAGAAAATCACTGGGTGACAAGCTACTTACAGCAATGAATCCGTGCCGCAAAGTCAGGTAGTCTGTTCTTCTAACAGATCTGAAAAACTGCCTAAAGAAGCTCACCTACAAATTTCACATCAAATGGAACCATAGCAAGCCCAATGAGAAGCCATAAAACGTCATTTCTAGATAAATATACAGAAATAATCATAAGAACATGTTTAACACTCTATCTAGAATTGCTTGTCACCCATAGAGTATGGCTTTGCTAATTACAGGTTAAATATGCGGTGTTGTTGACTTTTGGACATGATGTTTGACCATTCATCTTATTCAAAAAAACTATGCAACTATTATTTATTTTATTATGACTTGTTTTATCATTAAAGATACTTTAAGAATGACTTATATTTTTGAATATTTGTACTAAATTTTTTAATAAGAAGATGGTCAAACGTCATGTTTAGAAGTCAACAGGTGATATATTTAAAAACAGAGGGATTATTTTTACTTTATATGGGAAAACCTTTTTCCCTCCTTGATACAGTAATTTATCCTGGGCATAAGTAGTCTGTTCCAAGTTGAAACTTTTGATTTCCAGTATCTATTATTAAACTTATGATTTCCTGGCAGATTCAAGTTAATGTTGTATATTAACATGACAATTTGAAGTATTGTGGAACAATCGATATGCTAACTGGTAACCATAAATAGCCAGATAGGAGCCATGATAAAACTTACAAAATAGAGCAGAAAAGTGCTTTTGCTCCAACAGCTTGCATGTTGCCTCACAAAAGATGTTTGATGGGTAAGCCTGAACTTTGAGGGATCTGTGAAATTGAAATATGCAACAAATTCAAAAAAAAATAAACAGAATCAAACATGGACCATCCTGGGACCAAAGAAACAAAATGATCTTTATGGACCATGGATTTACTTGTAAGCTCTATCATGAATTGAACTCAAATGTATCAATATTATGGGACAGAGGTAGTAGTATATTACCATATGAAAACTCATAGGTAAGTGAGCAAGTCTCCTTCTCCCACTCTTTCCATATACGTGTCTGCATAGAAGAGTTCAGAATGGTTTCAGCTTTTCTTTTTCACACATTTACTCCATATAACTAATACTAGTAGAGAAGGTACTAATAAGATGATACTGGTACAGGAAACCTTCATCAAGTTCAAACTTCAAGACTGACCTTACCTTTGCTCTACCCAGAGACATTGTAATAGCACTGAATGCTACATGAAAGACAGCCAAGAAGAACACGAAGATATGCAACTGGTGAAGCCCATCAGCTGAAACAAGAGACACCATACCCTGCCATGTTGTCATTTGCATTTTCATAGGTTAATAAACACAACCTAGAAATGGTCAGGCATATCTGAAAGATACAGTCTGAACAGAAGAACAGAAACAATTCCAGCCACTGAACAATGTGAAGTAGAACACAGGAATTGCTCACTTTGGCGCACTTAAAATTGGTTGGATCTCCAGATAGGTGTCGTCGGCCATGGCCACCACCGGGCTCCTCTTGCTGTGAACTCCTCCGGAGACTGCAGGGCAGCATGGTGTCCGCGGCTCCCACCGGGATGCAGATGCGAGATATGTACCTCCCCGTGACACTGAGCAGCAACGATATGAATCCCAGCGTCATCAGCTCTGCACATGTAAACCTCGTCAAATTCCTCCTCACCCTGCGATGATGCAAGTGCAATCGATTCAGAAAAAGACTGCAACTTTTTGGAAGGAACGCCGCAATATACCGGATTTGACCTTCTCCAGAGCGTCGAACAGCGCCTTCTTCCTCCTCTTGCTGAACCACTGCAACCACCAGCAGCCAAGAAACAAACAAATCAGATACTTGAGCCAAGAAAGCGGCACAAACTGGGGAGAGTGATTCAGGAAATGGAATCACGGCAGCATACTTGGCCGAGGTGGTGGAGGAGGCCCTCGAGGAGGATGGAGGCGGCGACGATGACGGCGCAGACGGCTGCCACGGCCCACGTCGGCGTCTGGTCCAGCGCCCTCGCGCCATCCCCGCCGGCTCCTCCTCCTCCGCCGCTCATCCTTGCTCCGCTTCAGCTTCTCCCGTAGCAGCAGCGATAATGGCTGCACTTGGAATCAAACCACTGCGAAGCACCGAAGCGCGTGCTGCTGCAGGAGATGGGCGCCGCGGCCAAGAGGGAGAGGTGCGTGTTTAAACGCGGTCCGTCAGACAAACTGACAAATCTTCCCGAGGAAAGGAAAAAGGGTAGCATGACCTTGACTACATGCCATTTATTTTTCACATTTTAGTCCTTGGTTCTTATATAATTTTAAAAAGAAGGATTTGATAATTTGTCATCCTACCCTACGTGTCATCGACTCAAAAAGCCCCACGTACCATTATTATGGAGTGGCAAGTGACGATCTAAAAGAGTAGAGAAACACGGACCATGGCTATTGGCTATTAGGTTTTCTTTTCATGATTTTTACGTTTGCATTTTGGTGTGACTTTTATGGTCATTTTGACGTATAGAAGATTTGACACGTATTATCATTGCAATGTGTACCTTATATGATATTTATGTAAGAGAAAATAATGAGCATTGTGTTTGTACACTATTATTGCAACAAAATTGTTTGCGAGAAAATAACCACGACTTTAAATCTATACGGAGAGAAGGACGACTTCAAATCACTATGCTTGAGTTATGAATTTTACAATATTAGCTGACGAAACCAGTTTATCTAATTTACGACGACTAGACTTTCACAACCCAAAGCTTATGGGCTAAAGAAATGTTTCGTAGTGTGTGACCTCTTATCTTTATCTTCGTCTTTATATTTTTTTTCATTTTTCCTCCATCTTCAGTTCTTTCGGAAAGGTCATGTCCGACTCTATAAATTACTATTGTCTTAGGGACCTACACAAAAAATTGCTTTCCAAAAAGAAAACTCAATACAAGGAGAAAACAATTCCCACCAAATCCAGTTCACGGGAACCGTGTTCTGGTAGATGGCCCCGTAATGGCCAATACTAAATGCACGCAAATTGTGTAGGCCACCCAACCACATCTCGAAATTTCTTGGTCTCATCACAACCAAATTTCTTTACTTCCAATCCTGCAGCACGCGTACACTACTAACTACTGTATCTTCACCCCTGCCAAAACCGGCGGTCTGTTATTTCTTCGGTCCCCGTTTGGAGCCGACCATTGTCAGATCGTGTGTCCCATGAGCAATCATCAAATCTCTCTCAATTTTTTGGCCTCTGTTCTCTGAATGATCCGAATGAAGCCATTTGTTCAGGTGAACTGGAGAAGAAACCATCAGAAGGTAAAGGTCGTTACTTCCAGGCAACCAGCTGGTGCTGTCCCAACATATCACGGCGAATTGTTCGCGCATGCGAGGGAGAGAGACATCACGCGTGTTACTACTTATAATTCACTAGAGAGCAAAAGTTTTTTTGAACTTGTAGACTTGTAGTGGCTAGCTTTGTTTGAACACAAGTTTTCTGAACTTGGTAGCAGCTAGCTTTGCCTTTTTCTTCAGTACTGTATTGTAACACTATCTAGGAGCAGTCTCTTTCATGTCGGTGTTGTCGCATTGATATCTATCACACGACTTCATGAACGCATATATATCGCGAAGACTTCGCAATCAGGTTCATGTTAGACGCAGCTGGGCTCATGGACTACAGCACAGTGTTCCCTTCGTTCTAAAATATAACTATTTTTAGTTTTAAATTTTATCTTAAATATAATTATTTAAGACATATGAAAAATAAATTATACTATGTACCGGATAGATGATACCTTGTTTTATTTTACACCGGTTTAGCACATACTTTTCACTTTACACGAGAGTATATCAAATAAGTTTCAATTTGTACTAGGTTATGTCTTATAATTGTAGAGAAACCTTTTAAAAATATGTGTAAAACTTATGAAAGTTCTTAAATCTAAACCATGTTTCACAAAGTTTTATTCAACAAATTTCATTAGATTTTCATAAGTTTGACGATGTATCCTGATGTTAAGTGAAACTTATTTTAATATAATCTAGTACAAAGTAAAAATATATGCTAAACCCATTGTAAAGTAAAATATGGTGCATTTTATCCAATGCAAAGTGCAATTTAATTTTATCCTATTACCTCTCATGCTAATTCAGCGAGCCTCATCATCTCACCAACCCTCGATACCCGTATCCTACATATACTATTGTTAATTTTCATCGCCCTAACATATATTAATAAGAATATTTTAGATCTTTCATCTAAACTCTTAATTCTTTAAAATATTTTTAGGTACCTATATTTTTGGAACAGGCATCTCACATGCTGCACGATATGTCCATTGATACTGTGCTGCTGTGCAAATCAATGTCTCGAAACCGATGGATTCCAACTCGTAGCTACAATTCGGCCTCTGTATTTCCATGCCAGATACCCAGACATTCAGTGTGTGTTCAGTTTTTTTGTATTCAGAAATTCAGATGGGACACGCAGTCAGACAGCTCTTGGGGATTAGTGTCACGTCGCTCCACCGCTAAGCTAATTGTCAGCATTGCATGCGGGAACATGGCATGCATGGGAGGCAATCGACAACGACAAGAGTTTGAATGCAATGGATTGGGAAAAAAAAATGGCCAACCTAATTAGCAGTGGTAGGATTATCTTCTTCTAGATGCATCATGCTTCGGTTTTAATCCCAAGTTACGGAGTAGAACGCCAGACGATTAGCTAATTGCAATCTCAGCAACAGCGATGTGCCAGCTAAATAATTGATTTTCGGAGATACAGCTAGTATATTGGCAAGGTATTAGATGCAAGCAAAAATGGGAGAATACGTGTGCACAGCTGTATCTAATGTTAGTGTTTGTGCGGTTAACAGGGTGTTTGATTCAGTTTATTGATTGTGTTTTTTTATCTCTGTTTCTGTTAGTATATTTTTCAAAATATAAAACAGTGTGTTTTTTAAAAACTTTTTATATGAAAGTATATTCAAAAAATTAAATAAATCTATTTTTAAATTTGTAGTAGCTAATACTTAATTAATTATATACTAATTATATTTTTCGTTTTGTATGTGAATATGGCCGCTGTGTTCAATTATTAGGACTGGGCTTATGGCTTCTTGTCTTACACCAACTGACAAAACGAGACGAACACCGGACACCAGAATTCGTTGTTTTCTGTTAGGAACAAAGTGTAGGACATAATTGACACGCATTGTATAATTTGGGTTAACAAAAAATAGTTTGGATTCATGAGTTGCCCATCAGGTGGTTTTGGATTGAAGTGTTGTGGCAATCATCAGAGAAGTGGCGTTAGCGTTGTCTGAAACTTGGCACTGACTGACTAGCAAGACGAATATCGAGCCCTGTCCAATATGCATGGCATTATCAGTCGAAATGAAACAAAGTAAAAATAGTATCCCTAGATCTGCAACCAAAAGTATTTACCAAGGTAAAAACTGCAACGAGCAGAGTAGCTAGCACTAGCAGACGGTAGAAGAAACAGCCGTGCAATGCGCCCCATGCCCAATGAAAGCCTTGGGTACAGTATCCTGCGCAAGATTGCAGGCTATCCAGTGCCGACAAGTCGTCCGATGCAACCACTTCAGTGCTTCACTGACACCGCACGCGCCGCCTCACCGTCTTTCTGGGAGCCCGTATTCTTTACGCCGCGACCGCGCGAATCATCTGCTTCGATCTCGCACCGTACATGGCCGGTGACCGCGGTGTTGCCAACCCACCGGCCACCCGCTGCTTGGCAGAGCACACGTCGCCGCGAAGTGCCTATGCTGCGGCGCGGCGTCCGCGCGCGCGTATGTACGGGCCGTGCGCGGCGCGCAGGTGTCACGCCGTGGCGAGCGCGGGGGCAGCGGCGGCGGTGCGGCATGGACCGTGACGGTGTCTTCTCACCTCCTGGGGCTTGGGCCTCCTATTTCTTCGACCGTTCTGCGTGGGCCGTCGGAGAGGCCTGATCTTGTTTGGTCTAGGACAAAGTTGCCCCCTGCGAGTAGGGATCGCATAGGTTGGTTCGCGGGTAATTTGTGGCCGATTCTAATTTAACTAAATAAACTAAATTTTATTTTTGATATTTTAAAAGTAAACTTAGTTCATTTAGTTAAACTAGAGTCGACCACGGATTACTCGTGGACCGACCCACACCCATTCCTACCCGCCAGCTCTAACCTCCGCTTATGCCAATGCCGATCCACCGCGTCGGCCCTCCGTGCCGCGCACATGATATCAATGGCAAGAACCACACGGTGACGTCGTTGTCCCGGATGCTGGAACCAGTCGGTGGTCCGCACACTGCAGCACGCCAGTTGACACGACTGCAGGGGATTCCTATCGCGTGAACTGGCGCTCGCGCAAACGGGAAACGACAAGGCCTTCCCTTTCCTGATTTGGGCCATGATTCTCCAAAGGGTTCCCTATAACGCCTCACTTTCAGTGACATGTTAAACTAAATTTTACTAAAATCTATCCATAAAAATTTTGATTTTTGTGTGCTGTGTCGTAAGTCGTGTCTGGATCTCAGTTTGTCCCCTTGTCCTAGATCTCGAAAAATCCATTCTCCCGAAACCCATATTCTTAAATCAATCTCTGAATTTGAATCGTTGTATCCGAACATCGCCCAAAAACCCTAACGACAAATCCCTCGGTTTCTCCCTCGAGAAATCTCCGCTTTGATATCTGATCCGATGTTTCAAACCAAAGCCCTAGTGTCCGTCCCAAGGATCCGAATTGAAACCCTAAAATACTCCCTCTCGACTCCCTAGGAAGTTTCCCTAAGATCAATTCTCGAATCCGGGACTCAAATTCAACCTAGAATTCAAACCCCTTTCCTCTCCTTGGAATCCTCACCAACTAATCCTTGAAGTCCCAGTATCAAAATCCCTTGGATATTTCCTTTCTTGTTTTGTCCACAAAAAGCTATGGAAGCAATCAACAAATTCAAATTTGAATTTGAATTTAGAAAATCGTTCACTTCTTTGAATCCCTAGCACTATTCCTTGACGGACCAAATACCAAACCAACCCTAGAAATACCCAACTAGATGCCTTGGACCCCCTTCTTTGATTTCTCAATTTATCCTGAGTTCAAATATAAATTTTGAACTCAGATCCCTTTTGAAATCTCCCCAAAATCCCTTCAAAAATTTTCCCTAGAAAAATAACAAGCAGCACTGTTTCCACTGGGCCGCAACCCCGCTTCTCGGCACAACCCGCGTGCAAGCCGGCCGCTGCCATCGAATCTACGCCACGTGTCTCGCGTACCGAGCATCGCCGTCTGATCTCCCTGCTCATCCTCTCTTCTGCGCGGACCGCCCCACGCCGCCGATGCTCACCACCTGTCCCAGGAGTGCCGCGGATGCCGTTCGAATTCACTAACCACCATGCACCGTGCGATCCTGCCACGTGGCCCGAGCCCCATGCTCTGCCGTCGATCGCCCTCTCGCCCGTGCGGACCGCCACGCCCCTCAGATGGCCGCCGCATGTCCCAGTCGCCGGCGCCGTCAATCTCCCCCAAACAGTGTCTTCGTCCTCCTTTCGCCGTCCCGTTCCTCCCAACCGTGCCTGTGAGGCGTTCGGTCAAATTCCCCGACCGTATCGCCCCACCGGCCGACGTCACGGAGGCCCCGCGCCGGCCCGCCATGGCCGCCGCTAGCCGCCAACAGTTGGGCGCACCTCACCACTCTAGTTCCACCCTTTTTCCTTTCCTCTCCCCGCCTTCCTTGTCCCTGCCCCGGCCGACCAGTTGAAAGGGCCTCGCCGCTCACCTCACCGCAGCCTGCCTGCCACCGCATCCTTGACCGCGCCGAGCCGCCACGATCGAGCCCGCGCGTGGATTTCGAATTCCACCGCATGATTAGCCGCCTCTCGCCGTTCCTCGCATCCCAGCTGTCAGCCCAATTTCATCGCCCGCGAGCAATCCCGCCGCAGCGCCATTTTTTTCCTGCTCTCACTTCAATGATTGGACCACGGGAAGTTCCAAGCATGCCCTGAGCCGACCTTAGCGGCCTCCCCGCCTATAAATCCCCCTCCTAGACCCCATTCTTCCCCCTCTCATCTCGGGCCTCAATCGGTGGTGCACTAGATCGTGAATCCGTCGTCACCAGCTGCGCTCCTCCAGTGTCTACCTCGCCGCATCGCTGCTGGCCCGCACCGCTGTCCGCGCATTGCCTCTCCTCTCCGCATACAGACCGAGCGCCTCGGCACGGCCCAGCCCCGCTGGAAATCCCAAACCCTATCGCCACATCGATCCCCTTTGCCGGTGAGGTCCCTCACCAATTTCTTGCGTGTTTTCCCTCTAAGGTGCTCCCCTGAGCCGTCCAGACCATGTAGTGTGGGAAGCTAGCTCCTCGGAGAGAAACTCCAAGATGTCTTTTGATCCCACCGCCGCTGTGGCTCACCGCCCGTCGCCGTCGGGCCGCCTCGGTCTAAATCCCCTCACCAACTCCCTCCCATCTATCTCCTAGACCGCTGCCGCGGTCATTTCCCCTCTTCTTTTCCTCTCCCCGCTTCGCCGCGAGCAACCAGGCACTGGGTGCCATGACACTCTCTCACCGCCGTCATCGGGTTCTCGTCACCAGCCGCTGTCGCTCAGCCTCCCTCTAATCCAAGCTGTTAAAAAGCTTCACCATGGCTCTCTCCTCCCACCGGAGCCGCTGCTTGCCGCCGATCGTCGTCGCTCGCTGAAATCACTCTCGCCGCCGTCGGCCATCGATCTTGGCCGCCCCGTTTCTCTCCTCTGTCTTGCCCCAGCCGATCCACGCCGGGTATCGCTGACATGTGGGCCGCTTTGACCGGGTCCACGCCCTTTATTTTTCCTCTCTCCTATCCCTGCCATGTGGACCCCAGACATCGTGGTCCCATTTTGGGTCCACGCCCGTGAGCCATCGCCGCTCCTCTGACATCCAGGGCCCTCACCCCCTCACTCTCCCTAACCCACAGCAACTCGGTCCATGCACCCACACCACTAACCAGTGGGCCCTTGACCCTTGGTCTACCATGAACCGATCCCGTGAACCCTCCTTGTCCCACTGACAATCGGGCCCCACAGCCGCCAGCTCACCCGAGCTCCTTTCTCTCCACTGACATGCTAGTCCCATTTGCCAGTGACCATAGGCCTATGTAGGGGTGGCAATTTCCCCGTAGGGGCCAGGTCCCCGGCGGGGACCCGCCTCTACGGGGGCGGGGGCGGGTGGCATTTTAGACCCGCGGGTAGTCGGGGTCGGGGCCCCGGTTAAAAGCGGGTGCGGGTTCGGGGGAGGATCTGAACCCGCGGGTCATCCGCGGGGCCCCGAAGTAACAGTAAACCCATTAGCCCGGACTATATAAACTCACTCCTCCTCACCTCAACCCTAATCCCCAACCGCAACCGGCCAACCCAATCCTCGCAAAGGCAGGCGGCGGGCGGCGCCGATTCCCCCATCGCCTCCTCCCTCTTTGCAGCGGCAGGCGGCGGGCGGCGCCGGTTCCCCATCGCCTCCTCCCTCTTCGCAGCGGCGGGCGGCAGGCGATACTTTCAGGCTAAATTCACCAACTAGTTGCAATACTTTCTTGTCTGTAAATTTGTATCAAACTGTTGCTGATTTTATTTGCCCCATCTCAGATCATACTGAATGGCTTCCCAGTCATACTTGCAATACTAAATTTGTTTCTTCCCAGTCATGCTGTTAATTTCTTAGATCATACTGAATGGCTCAGTCCAGGGCCCCGATCGGGGGTCGGGGCCCCGGCGGGGCCAGGGCCGGGTACACATTTCGCCCTGCCCATGGAATCGGGGCCAGGGCCGGGTGGAGAAATCGGGGGGCAGGGACGGGGGCATTCCTATCCAACCCGTCCCCGACCCGACCCGTTGCCACCCCTAGGCCTATGTTCTCCTCCTTCTTCCCACTGACCTGTGGGCCAGGTCTGTCAGAGGCCCCTGCTGTCAGTGACTTCCCACAAAGATTTCAGAGAATATTCCCTTCTAGAATTTCCAAATAATCATTTCCTCTATTCCAGAAATTCAATAAAACTTCAGAAAATCATATCTTTTGATCCGTTGATCCGATTGACTTCGTTCCAACTCCAGTAATTTTCTAAAATTGAGATCTATCTAATGGGACTATTAGTAGTACTAAATAAGGTCATTTTTCTGGTCTTTGTGTAGAATCTTGTTTGTTTGCGCATAGTAACGGTCGTCGGAATATCGTTTCGGAGCGGATTTCGCGACGATTCTCGAAGACGCGTGAAGACCTAGAGTAAGGCAAGTCACCTTTGATCAATCGAGCCTATAATTGAAATTTAAATTATTTTATTTGTGAAATTACATCAATAGGCGTGCACTGATCTGTGCGGTCCCGTCTGCGAGTCAGATCGGCGGACCTTCCTAAACTTGGTGCATTTAAATACTTCCTTGATATTGAAAATACCCTATTCCCTTGTAACCACCATTACCGCACCTCGGTATTCATGCACTCTTGTGCGAGTACCGGCGGTCATCTTCGAATTTAAAAATTGAGAACCTTCTTGGGTAAAACTTGGTTTTACGAAACGTTTGGAAAACCCGACACCTGGGTCAGTGCTTTGTGAAAGCGAAATAAGTTTTAAAATTGGAGATATACGACACAAGGCCAGCTCGGTGTGTGATACTTGTGTGGTCGCCCTAAGGATCGATTCCTTCAGAATTTCATCCGAACATATGACAGTATAACCATATGGGTGAATGGGAAGCCCCTGGCGGAGTAACTAGTCACCCAGGGACTCATTGCGTGTCATTGGACTATGGATCGCTAGGAGGGCGTCTGTAACGCCCAGAAATTCGCACCGAAATTCTGAACATTAATGTGTAATAAATCCCTGCCCAGGAAAGCCAGGGTACACAAACCAAGTTGCCATACAGAGTGTCTTACAAACAGAGCAAACTGTAAATTACATAAATGCAGCGGAAAAAGGTAAAACGGAGTCTATAAACATCTGGCCAAGCAGCCGATTCCATTCCCACAGGCACCTTGACGGCGGAGCCAGCCTATTCCTCAGGATGATCCTCGTCAGACGCGTTCTCCAACACTGGGGGGGGGGGAAAAATGGAGCAAGGCTGAGTACCACCCACAGTACTCAACAAATCACACCCACAAATATGCATATGCACAGGGTACAAAGATGGGACAGGTTTTATTTGCGGAAAAGCAGTTGCCAAAGGGAGTAGTTCGCAAACAGTAAAAAGTTGATTTAATTAACAATATTAACTTCCACTGATTAACGTTGCACTACGTTAACCAGGCCCAACCATTCCCAACCGATTGACGCTAAACCACGTCAACCAGTCTCCACTGATGAACGCTACACCACGTTCACCAGATACCTCCGGGTACCGTTACACCACGTTACCCGGACTCCACTGATTAACGCTACACCACGTTAACCAATCACCACCGGACAACGTATCACGCTGACCAGCTTTTCCCGACCAACGCTAAACCACGTTGACCAGGCCGCGCTGATGGAAGTTACACCACGACCACCAGGCGAAACTAATGAGAGTTACACCACACTCACCAGTCTCCACCGATTAGCGTTAAACCACGCTAACCAGTCACCCCCGGTCAACTCAACCACGTCGACCGGACTCACACCTTCCACACACCAGTTTGATAAAACAAGATTAATTATCTAGGGTGAGACTAATCACGGTGAGTCTTGGCCAATGTGCCCATTACCGCGGGCGCGGCTATTCGAATAGTTTTACTCTGATCAGAGGTGTACAACTGTACCCACAAGACACAGCCCCCACACACGTTCCCGTGTGCCAGTACATCACCACGATGTCCCGTGCGAGGCTGTGACAGGACCGTTCACGCAACCCCTCCCTAATCATCCACACCACGCTGAGGTTGCACCTGCCGACAGGGCACGCCATATTGGCCAGGCTACCCCCCTTGCGCCACGGTGAATCCGGCAGCCGATCAACCCTACCCCGGGCCGACCCAACTCCATCACGCCCACCCTCTTCTTCGGTGCCTAGGAGAGGGAGAAGAAACGCTTCAAGCCCAGCCGTTGCCCACGCTGGCTTGTGGCAAGTACGGGAAGTTGTCCAAGTGGTTCCCGCGAACCGGTCCTTAATTGCCATGGGTGTGACAAGCAAAACCATACACCCACAGCCCACCATTTAGGTCAAAATTTTAGGAATTTAACAACAACCTATCCAAGGTTCTATTTTTCCGACATTGAGTCGAATCATATAAAAAGACATTATTTAATTCCCAGGTGAGCTATGTTGCTAAGCATGGCTAAGCATCCTAGGGATTATATTCTACTCATATTATTTAGTCATCAAAACTAAGGCTTCATCCTGACATTGTATAGGCAATCCCAATCCACATGAATTATTGAAATAATGCAGTTTATTTGCGTAGACAAAGCAATTTAACGAAAAATGGGTACAAATTGATCAAAGTATCAGTGCGACTTGCCTTGCTCCGGCTCAAGGTATTCGGCTACGATCTCGAAATACGCAGGGGAAATACCGGCGTCGGATTCTACAACAAACAATGCATAAACAATTAAAAACAGTACATGGGGGTCAACAAACATGGGCTGAAAGTATTTTTAATGGATTCTTGGCATTTTTCTGGATTTAATGAAATTTGAATGGACTTAATCAGAGTTCGCATGAAATAGTTATGATTTACTGAATTTTACTGCTATTTTCAGAGTGAATATAATTAGCCAGTGATTTAATGCGCATTAACCGATTAAAAAAAACGTCACCGGAGAGGGAGGCGACGGCGCACAGAGGCGGGCGCACCACGTGGCGCCACCGCGGGCAACCACGCGGGCGAGCGAGCGGGCAGCCCCGATCTGCCACCCGGCAGATCGGACGGCCCCGGGGAGCGGCGGCCAAAGCCAGCCGTCCCGAGCGGGAGGCGGCGGCGCGCACGCGACCCGATAGTCGCCGGCGGCAACCACCCGGCGCGGCGACGACCACACGGAGGGGCGGAAATGAACGGGAAAACGGAGGGGGTTCTCACCGGCGGCTCGCGACGGCGAGCGACGGCGCGAAGACGACGGTGGCGACGAAAAGGCGGCGGCGGCCTCGGGACGACATCGGCGACGGAGCTCCGACGGCGGGGAACGGGCGAGAGGCGGCTGCCGAGGTGTCCGTGCGCGCGGGCGAGGCGGTCCGGCGAGCTTCTGCTTCCACGGAGTGGCGGCCGAGATGCGGCGCGGCGCGGCGGAGGTGCAGGCGGTGGCGGAGTCGCCTGGCCGCGTCCGGAACGGCGGCGAGCGGCGACCGGAAGCGGCGAAAGACGGTGGAGCTCGGGTGCGCGGTGGCAACGGGGTTCTGGGGCACTGGAAAGCTCGGCGTGTTGGGGAAAAGATGGAGGAGAGGGTGGAGATGGTTTATATACAGTCGGCCGGGAGAGATCGAGGCCGAACGGCTCCAAACGCGCACGAGTGAGTGGGTCACGGCGTGGAGATCGTGCGCGTGGTTCACGGGAGAGAGGGGACGTGGACGCCGGAGAACTCGGGGGAGTGGGGCGGACTCAGTCCGCGACCGTTTGAACGAGTGCGAGTGCGGGAGGATGAGGCAGGAGGCGGCGCCGGATCGGACGGCCCCGGGGAGTTTCCCCTCCGCCCGATTCGGACGGAGGAGGAAGATGATGCTGACAGGCGGGCCCGGCCTGTCAGCGGGAGGTGCGTGGGCGCGGGCGCGAGCGCGAGAGAGCGCGGGGCACGGGCAAGGGAGAGGGCACAGGCACGAGCACGCGGGCACGGGCACGAGGGCGATGGCGCGGGCAAGGGAGAGGGCGCGAGCGCGAGGGCACGAGCGCGAGGAGCACGGGCGCGAGGAGGAAAAGGCCGTGGAGGAAAAAAGGACCCGGCCTGCGGCGCGGTGCTGGGCCGGCGGCCCGGCGATGGAGAAAAAGAGGAAACAGAGCAAACAGAAGGGAAAGAAAAGGAAAAAGATTTCCAGGACGATGTTAATTCCGATAAGTGTATTTGATTTATTAAAAATAGTTCCTGTGCTCTGTAAATTCCACTAAAAATCCAGTTAATGTATTTTGGCACAGAGAATACAAGAAAAATATTCCCGGCCACGACAATTTATTAACTTGCATTTTACACCATCAATTAATTTCTCTAGCCATTTTAAAATTCCTTTTCTTAGGTATTTTCTCCGGTAAAGTTTCTGTGTGGCTAAACTCAGGGTGTGACAGCGTCGGGGAAGTCCTCCTAGGTTCCTGGCACAGTATGGTCTATGTCACGCCCAGAATTTCCATCCAAAATTCGAGAGTTTTATTGTGTGAAAATCCTCGTCCAGGAATCAACCGAGGCACACATGATAGTTGATAATTAAAGTAATTGTTTACATATCGGAAGTTTTTATTACAGAGACGAATGGTACCTCACAAAATAATAAAGTTCTAGCAGCAGTAAATAATACTAAGAAACGCGACGAAACCCACTTCACGAGCTTAACCGGGACTCCCGCTTAATCCTCCAAGAAATCCTCCTCGCTGAAGTACTCCTCTGAATGATGATTGTTGATTGTAAGGTGAGTATATGAAATACTCCGCAAGCCACATAACAAATATGCAAGTGCACAGGATAACAAAGTATGGCATAACAGGGCTCAAATTTGCATGAAAGCATTTAATAAAACATTTAAGAGAGTAATAAAGCATTAATTATTAAATAATATTAGTCAACACTATACCGCTCACCAAAACGGTATAGACCCAACCACTCCAACCTGGAGCTAAACAAATTTCACAATTTAACAGTCAAACTTAAGTAAAGTGGGACTAATCACAGAAAACATTGCTAGGGATGCCCTTAACCGTGAACACGGCTATTCGAATAGTTTTACTCTGGCCAGAGGTATACCAATTTACCCACAAGACACAACTCCACAACACATCACTGTGCGCCTTAATACCACCACGGTATCTCGGAAAGGAATTGTGACAAGACCCTCCACGTAACCCGCACAACAAGAGTGCCACTCGTTGAACTACCAGTCTCCGGTAGGGTTGATCAGGTTTCTCGATAGGGAGACGGTCCAACACCCAAGACATGGACTTATTGACACAACCATAACACACCGTGGGGCCTCCTGTTGAACAAACTACACTTTGGTTCCCGCCATTACCCATTCTGGCTTGTGGTTAGCACAAGTGTTGCTTCGCAACAAGTAATCCGCGAACCAGTCCTTAACTATCACAAGCACCGCTAGCAACAACCATAACCCTGGTGCTCGCAACCCACCTTTAATCAAGTTTTAGTGGACCATTAAATTATCCTCATATAACCACCGTCGTAAATGAAATCATCATTTCATGTGAACTAAATATTATAGCTGAAGTTAATGTTATAGCCCAGAAGTTATTCTATAGTTTGCTAAGCATGACTAAGCAAAGTCTTAGAGGTAATCTAGCTAACAAATAAATAAAGCTAGCTAGTCACATTTATCCCATAGGTACAACATCCAGTAATCAAGTCAAAAGGGCCATAAACAAGGATCTGAGTTTCCCTTTACCGATGACATTCCAAAATAAATGCAAAGTTGAAGAGAAAAATATAGCTTTAAACATAGGGACAACATGCTCAAAGGTATTGAGGAATCTGTGTGACTTGCCTTGCTGCTCCTCACAAGCCTCAGAACTCTCCTCGAGAAACTGCGGCTCTTCCTGAACGTTGACTGCTAAAGGCAATAAATAAAAATGAGTAAAACAGTACATCAACACATATGAACAGTATGATATTATATTTTTAATGGGTAGATCTTGATTTTTAAAGAATTTTGCAAGTTGAATCACCCCAAACGGAGTTCGGATGAATTAGTTATGAATTTTAGAAGTTTAAACTCTTTTAAAAGCTTTTAAAAAGAATTAAATTGGTTTATTGCGTCATTTAGGAATTAATTTAATTCAGAAAAATGAATTATGATGTCAGCATAGGAGAGAGAGGGGTGTGGGCCGGCGGCTAACAAGCAGGGCCCACTGGCAGAGAGAGAAAGGGCGCTGGTCTACGATAGACCGGGTCCACCGAGGTCCTCGGGAGTCCACAGGGCGATCCAACGGTTAGGATTTAATGAAGCCAGATCGGACGGTCCAGATTGATCCAAGATTTTAAGATAGATCAAAGGCTTAGATCTAATCCTACTCAGATCGTACGGCTGAGATTAGATTAGGCAATCGACGGCTCAGATTGGATCCCGATCAGCGAACCCGCGGCCGAGCTGGCATCTGATGCGGCATCCACGTCGGCGCCACGACGACTCGGGCGACGGCAGTGGCACGGGAACCAATGGTTGTCGGCGATCGGCGGCGCGCGATGAGTACGGGAACGGGTAGAGGACACAGAGACGAACCTTACTGTGGGTGAAATGACGAGGAACAGTGACAAGAGGCGCCGGCAGTGGGCTCCTAGCGGCGGCGCACTTCGGGTCCTCGGCGGCGACGGTGCTCCGGTGATCTTGGACAGCTCAGGGGCGGTGGCCTAGCTTCCTTGCGCGCTGGTGATGCTCATAGAAGCGGCAGCGAACTCTAGCGACGGCTAGGGTGATGGCTGCGTTAAGCTGGAGCTCGGTGGCGATGACGGAGCGAACCGAGGGCGTGGGGAGGCGGCTAGGGCTAGCTAGAGCTCAACCAGGTGCGCGGGATAGCTTCCAGGGGTCTAGGGCTTGCTATTTATAGCGGCGAGGTGGCGAGTCCGGCTCGGATACGGTGGCGGTGGCGGATTAGGTCAATACACGGAGCCTCGAAACTTCACGAATCCGCGTCGACGTCGATTCCTTCAGTTTCGCGCTGCGATGCTCGGGGGAAAAGAGAGAGGAGGTCTAGGGGATCAAAACCCCTCAACCAATTGAAAGGAATCTCAACCGGGGCGAGCAGGTTGGAGCGGATTTCGCGGCGGTGGCGTTGGGCTGAACAGGAGCTCTCCGACCCAAGGTCGGAGACTATCCCGATAGGTGGGGCCACCTGTCGGCGAGCACGGAGGGACACGAGCGGCTGCAGGCCGTGGGCCGACGCGCACGCGAGGAGAGGTTGAGTGCATAGTGTTGGGCCGAAAGCGGCCCAGGATTTCGCAAAGTCATCAATTTGCATAATGCAGCTTTAGTAGCTATTCATCATCGAAAGTTTAAATATGGGGAAAAATCATCAATGAATGCTTAGTAACATCGATATCTCAGTTTCTGTAGCTTCCAAGAATCATCATCCAAGTTTGTATCAGAACAAACAAAAACATATCACTGAACTTTTAAATGACAAAAAAGCCTTTATTTTATCCATAAAAGAGTCCAGTGTCACCTCCCTGTGTCAGAAAAAAAGAGAAAAGAATGTAATGTGGTGAATTTGACTTAAAAAATTCATAAACTTGAATAACCAAAAAATATGTATAAAAGGATCATAGCACAGTGCTTTGAGCTTTTGTCCTCTTTATAGCAATTCCATTTGAAACATTTTATAAAATGTAAGTAATCATTAGGGAGATACATTTGAAACTTTACTGTAGAAATGAGATATCATTGGAAAGTTGTGTTTTCCTTGTCTTCTCTGCCCACCCTAGCTAGGTTTAGGCCTGCTTCTTTCTTCCTAAATATCTTCGGTTCTTGTAGGCGTGCTCCGCTCCTAGCTTGCATCTATCTATTAAGTTGACACTTCAGTGATTTATCACACCTGTCGTCTGGTGATTCAACATTCTCGAGTGGGATTAGAGTTTAGGCGCCCATTGTTCTTTCTTTGGTGTGTAACTGTTGCAATTGGGAATTTGATGACCAATAATTTCCATGGGCATAAGTGGTCAGCTCTCAACGGAGTACCATCAAGTATGGCATAAAATTAAAAATATGTGTGACAGTTTCAATTCAAATATGTCTACTCTAGACTGCCAAACTAAAAATATCAGGTTCAGAACTATTAACAAAACCTTGAAGCTATTAACGAAATAAAACTATATGGGGATGACAACGAAATCAAACAAATCCAGGGGAACAAACAACATCCAGATCCAGAAATCTGTGAAGCAAATCATAATTGAAAACCCTAATAAAGCACGCTGGGAGACGCACAAAAATCGCTTTATGCTAAAAAAAAACTCGCCACGAACAGATGATAACAACGATGAACTGCAATCCTTGCGACGCAAACAAAAATCACCAGATAAATCGAAAAATCGCCAGATAAATCGAAATCGCCGGAGAAGAAAGAGATAGATGCTAGAAAGGGAGAAATCGACGACGAACTGCTATCCTTCCACTGCTCGCCGGAGAAATCGAAAAATCGCCAGAGAAATCCGTGGGGAGAGAGGGGAAGGGGGGAAATCACTTCCAGGTAAAAAACCTCACCACGAGCAGATGAAAATCGACGACGAACTGCTATCCTTCCGCTGCTCACTGGAGAAATCGCCGGATTCGCCCATTAGGAAATTCGCGACTGTAGCACTGTACCTTCGCTAAAAAGTTGCAGTACAACGTTAAGGCTGTGATTAATTTTACAGTGCTTAAGAGAGCACAGTAAAACACAGGCTGTAGCTACGCTGGCATGCGTGCAGCAGCTGATCAGACTCCGGACGACAGCATTCAACAATGGTTGTTGCGAGCTGTGTGTAGCACTGTGGACAGGTCCAGGAAAGAGCCTGTTCATCGCCAGATCAGAATTGGCTTCGGTTCTCGTACGTAACAAGGCTTTTACTAACGTCAATACGTTCAGCTAAACTCACTCTGCACTTACAGCAGACTGAGGGTGCCTTGTAAAGGGCTGAAGTGGCATAGCTTATTCTAATACGTAAAACGAGATAAATTATTAATGTATGATTAATTAAGTTTTAATTATTATAAATTAAAAAAATAAATTTATTTGATTTTTTAAAATAAGTTCTCTGTAGAAAATTTTTACACGAAATATACCATTTAGCAGTTTAAAAAACATGCTAACGAAAACCAAGAAGTAGCCTAGCCCACCTGTTAGAACGCAGCCTGACGAGTGCGATGCACTGGAACCCTGTGATGTTTCACCGCTCAGGATGTTTAATTAGATCATTGCATTACATTCCTTAAGGATAGTTTGAAAGTGAGAAAAGAGAAAAGAGAAAAAAGATCACGTAAAATAAGATGAGCTATTATCACATGATTAATTGAGTATTAATTATTTTAAACTTGAAAATAGATTAATATGATTTTTAAAGCAACTTTTAAATAGAAAATGTTGGAGCAGGACCAGGCGTCATGTCTCTAATTCGACCAATACTTAGAGAAATACTAACAATCTTACTTGCCAGACACAGAGGTAATAAATCATTCGATCTACTAGGAGGGGAGAACATTCACTAAGACGAAGGTTGAGAACATTTCCCCTTCGGGAGAGAAGAAATATCAAAGTCGAAGACGAAGCTTAGACGCACGCCAAGGGAGAAATATTCCCCCACGTGGCGTGGGGACTAGTCTGGACCACTCCGGACAGGTGTCCCAGGGGACCACAAATTTAGTATGTAATATCTAAATTGTCCCTAGGGTTAGCGGTCCCCAGAGGTATTTATGTAATCTCATTGTATGGCCCCTGAGATATAAAAGACGGGCAAGCCTCATTGTAAAGGACAGAAAATATTTGAATAAACAATATTTTGAGTGTATCTAGCTTCTAGATTGTATTTTGCAAGGATAAGTGGGAGAAAACATTTCCTCCGCTTATCCTCATTTTTTTGTTCGTGACTAAATGTCACAATAGAAAATTTTTATAAAAGCATATTGTTTAACAGTTTAGGAAGTGTGCTCACGGAAAACGAGAGGATTTTCACTCTTAGCAGGCAGATTTGAATGATCCCTTAGGCAGTGTTTGGTTCCCCTTCTTGCTTTTGCTTATACCCTATTCATTCCCTTTTTGCTTTTGTTTATACCCTTGTTTTTCGTGAGTACGTTTTCCGAACTATTAAATAGTGTTTTTTTAAAAAAATTCTATACAAAAATATCTTAAAAAATAAAATAGATCTATTTTTTAAGTTTTTAATAGTTAATATTTAATTAATCACATGCTAATGATGTTTTTCATTTTGTGCTTAGCTTATAAGCCAAACTTAGCGACCGAAGCGAATTTGCCTAGTAGTCTAGGAACCATTCAAAGCGGCAGGTTAGAGGTGAAAAACCCCTTGATTTTTGTGAGCACGCTTTCCAAACTGGTAAACGGTGTGTTTTTTTGCAAAAATTTCTATAGAAAAGTTGATTTAAAAAATCAAATAAATTTATTTTTCAAATTTATAATAATTAAAACTTAATTAATTATACGCTAATGATTTATCTTATTTTATGTAGGGTGAAACTTCCACTCCAGCCGTAGTCCCGAACGGACCCTTATCCTGCTTTGGTTAATGGTTAGGTCAGTGATTGGGACCTAAAATGCTAGTTAAAGATTCAAACAGTGTTCAATTTTGACACTGCTCCACTGTTGGACGACCTACCGTTCAAAGTCCTCATCTAAACAACATTCCAGTCCCGGAATTGCTCTGAAGCTGTTTTCTTCTCTTCCTTTGCTCTGGATTGACGGCTCACCGCGTTTGCCGGTTTTCAGCTGCATGCTGCTAAAGTGAAAACAAAAGAAGATTTCAGAGCTAGCTAAAACCTGATCCGTGAAGCATAGCCGACAAGAGATCAAAGAAAGCGATACATGAGCCCTGATAAACATGGCATTCACTTGGCCTAGTGGTTGGCAAAAAGGAAAAAAAAGAAAAGCAAGAGCCAGGCCATGTACACTGCATGCTCTAGCAGGTCAGAAATGGATCACGCATATGTTCGGATTTCAGACTGAAATGCAATAACAGTACTAGTACATGAGGGCAGTGCGTGCAGGAGAGGCCTCCAATTCCTTCCGTGTCACTGTCAGATGTACTAACTGACATGGGATCGACCCCTTTCCACGCCATGGATTGTGCCAGAGACCAATCGAGCAAAAACACAAAAACACAGCAGCAGTGGATAGAAAACAGATGCCTTTTTTTTTCTTTTGAGAGATCGAAACAAATGGTTTTTACACTCTCTTTGATAAAAAAAAGGGCCTTTTTTTTGCTGCTGCTAATGCAGATTAAAGCTAGCATTTTTACACATCGGCAGAGCACGTCTCGACGAAGGAATTTGTTGAGCAGAGGAGGCGGAGAGTGAGGGACAAGGCACCACGGGAAGATAGGGTGAAGTGGATGAGCACTGTTCATGTCAAAAAGGGAGTTCTTGGCGATAAGCATGTGTGGTGTGTACTGGTGTAGGTGTAGCTTCCACTCTCAGTCACTTCCCAATGAATCTATGCAAAAAGAAATTTCCAACCAATGTTAGTATTACAGCTAACTGACAGAGAAGCACCTCACATTATAAAGTTTACATCTTGCACTACCCAAAATATGCCAATTTAATCATGGTTTCAGTCTACTACTTTCCGGCTCTGAATTTGGCAGAAGAAAAAAATCCAAGCATGCAGAGAAAGTGCAGAAAGGAGCTGCAAGACAACCAAAATATCCACGCAATTTTCCACTCCAAAGCACGTACTGACAGGCGCATCCGTTGCAAACAGAAGGAGAAAGAAAGAAGCACCCAAAAGAGAGAGAGAGAGAGAGAAAAAAAAAAGGAGAGGAGACGTCCGAATGAGAGAAGGACACGAAGAAATGGCAGTGTGGCCCACTGATCAGCGGGGCCCACGAGACGAGCGGCAGCACATCCAGCCGTGCACAGCTGCGGCAGATGGGATCACACGAACCAGCACGACCAACTCCCCGGCCACAACCTCTCTCTCTCTCTCTCTTCAAATCCACGAGCTTTCTCTCTCTATTTCTCTCTCCTCACGCGCTGCTCCTCTCCTCGCCTCTCCTCCTCCTCTCTCAATCGCCACCTACTCCTCCGGCCATCCGCCATCGCTGCCGCAGCATCCTCCTCCTCTACAGCTTCTTCTACGGCGACGGCCGTTTTTCAGAGGTGAGCGCCCCTGCCCGGCCTCCCTGATCTGATCTTGTGCGGGTGTCTGCATCTTGCGTTCGTTCGGTTCGATTGCTTGGTGTTCTTGTGGGGGAAAGAATGGATCTTTTCTGGTTGCATTCTGGCTTGTATTTGGTCGAGGAGCTGCGAAATGGCTAGTTTTGGTGATTTTATTGGCTCCCATCGTTGCACGGGATGAAGCGGATTTCATTTCTTCCGTGTTATTGATGCAATTGATGTTTCTATTCTCGCTTGATTTCGTTTCGGTACGGCTCGAATGATGACCAATTGAAAAGGACTGTTTCTACTTTCTGGAAAAAAATACGATTTTTGCTGATCGTTCTTCTGTTACAGGGCCGGTAGCCAATGAAAAAGCTGCATCTGTTTTTCTGAAATGCTTTCGTTTCCTGTACTGTCTCTGATGATCACGAACAGAGTACCGAAAAGTGTGAGCCATGAGCGGAGGCGTCGAGCCGGAGACCCCGCCGGGTAGCAGCGGCGGCGGCAGCACGCCGGTGGGCGGCAAGCCGCCGCTCCACCACCTCACATCGATTCGCCACTGTGCTAGCAGCGCTCGCATCGCCGCGGCAACTGCAGACTTTGTAATCATCTATACCGCCACTCCAGCTCAATGCCCAGGCATTTGCCCCAAACTATTTTGACATTGATGTCGTTGCTTTGCTTGCAGGACCTGGATTCGGGGACGCTGGGCTTGATCTCGCCCACAGATATTCGCCCTGGCTTCCTGCCGGTGTTCCGTTCCGGAAGCTGCGCCGATATCGGGACCAAATCTTACATGGAGGACGAGCATGTGTGCGTTGACAATCTCATTGAGCACTTGGGAATGCGTACCCCTGTCATCCCTGCACCGGGTGCCTTCTACGGGGTGAGTTGGTTTGCATTGGGCTTAAGTTTTGGAGGTCTGACCGTTGCTTGCTGTTATTGGTCTTGTTAAATGTTCAGCAATATATGTGCTCATTATGAACCGATGATTTATTCAGTTGTGATTGGTAATATTGTTGCCATGATTGTTTCTAGGTGTGCTCATTTGGTCAGCATGAAAATGCATCGTTGCTGTGGTTTGGACACATTATGGTGGAAATAATTGCATATTAGTGTGGTTGAGAATGTACTTGTGGTGGGAATGATTGCATTGGGACAAATCAGCTCATTATGAGCATTGATAATCCTCTTTTTTTTACTTATTAGTTTGTGCAAATGTACAATAGCCTTTGTGAACCAAAAATATGTTGACTAATCAGCCTATAATGCTTTTTTCATGAAGCAATAAAATATTCTCTGTAAACGGTACTCCAGTCTGTAAGCATAGTAGTGTGGGGGGCAAGATGTTATTTTTTTGTATGCTGAACTATGCATTGTGTATGAAAGGAGTACACAAGTTGTTATTTGAGATTTTCAGTTCAGCAATTTTTTGTTCTGCAGGGAGTTTTCACAGCAGATGGTTAATGGGTTCAATTTTGGTGCTGATTTACAGGTGTTTGATGGTCATGGTGGTACCGACGCAGCCTGTTTTGTTCGGAAGAATATACTGAGGTTCATAATTGAGGATGGTCACTTCCCCGGCAGCATAGAGAAGGCAATCAGGAGTGCTTTTGTGAAGGCTGATCATGCTATTGCGGATTCCCATTCTCTCGACCGCAATTCTGGGACTACAGCATTAACAGCACTTATTTTTGGCAGGTAAATTCTAACGCCAGTATCTCAAAATGTTTTTTCTGGTGGTACAATGGATTCTTAAGTCATTTATCAATGCTACTTTAATATGAGAAGTCTCTCAAGCGTGTACTGGAATTTTACATTCATTGCATCATATTGTGACCCAGTGGTCTCTGCTAATTAATGTCAAACCAATCTGGTAACAGAATAATGAGTAGCATTTAAAGTTGATGGGTTTATGTGATATTTTTTGGTTCAATGAGTTCACTGGCTCAATTAGAAGGTGTTTTTGCAACTTCAATTAGTTATATTAGATACCATTCTAGCTGATTTGAAAATAAATCACTGATTTCTCCTTTATCCTTTTTTATCCATCAGCTACTTCGTTTTTAACTTTTTATTGCCTCAATGTCAAACATCACAACAAAGCGCAAACTTCTTTTCTGCTCCTGTACTAAGTTGTTATTGGTGCCTTGTTGCTTGACATTCTTTAGATCAATTATATCCATTTTCGTATTATGGTCTATTCTCATATACCTCATTTGAATGGCAGGACATTGCTCGTTGCGAATGCAGGAGACTGCCGAGCGGTATTAGGAAAGAGAGGCCGAGCTGTTGAGTTGTCAAGAGACCATAAACCCAGCTGCAGGAGTGAAAAGATCAGAATTGAGAACCTTGGTGGTACCGTCTTTGATGGCTATCTTAATGGTCAGCTGTCTGTAGCAAGGGCGATTGGTGATTGGCACATGAAAGGTTCCAAAGGGTCCATAAGCCCTCTCACTGCGGAGCCAGAGTTTCAGGAGGTTAGACTCACCGAGGAAGATGAGTTCTTAATAATTGGCTGTGATGGGCTTTGGGATGTCATGACCAGCCAGTGCGCTGTCACAATGGTAAGGAAAGAGCTGATGGCACATAATGATCCGGAAAAATGCTCACAAGAGCTAGTTCAAGAGGCTCTCCAACGAAACTCATGCGATAACCTAACTGTAGTGGTTGTATGCTTCTCGTCAGATCCACCACCTCAGATCGAGGTCCCAAGATTTCGAGTACGAAGAAGCATTTCAATGGAAGGATTGCATATGTTGAAGGGAGCTCTTGACAGTAATGCCTGAGTTCTCAAAATCTGCCTTATCTGATAACTTTGGTTGTATGATTTTGTTTTCCTGTTGGGTCCTTAAAAGTTTTGCTCTGTTCGTTCAGCTATAGGTTCGGAATAATTTGTGTAGAATTATTGAAATTTTGTTGAGATGTAGGCTAATCATTTTGTGAGGCGATGATTTATCTGCACCGGCCAGCATTTGGTTGTTCACTATGTAATTGAGCAATACCAGCATTCATATTCTGGTACAAATGCCAGTTATAATAGTTGATCAGTTTTGTTCTACTTCAGAGTTTCACTTTGTCTGATAAATCTACTTCCTGTTATGCTTCCTCTCAAGATAGAAAACCAAAGAAAACCACATTATATGTTCAGAAACAACTTATCTGTGGGAACCTATGTGACATCTTATTTAATAAGATTAAAAGTTAGAGTAAATCTTACAAAACCACAGATATTGTGATCAAACTATCGCAGACGTTGTATCATAAACTACAGATTTAACACTAAATTTATCAAACTACAGATTTAATATTGAAATTATCATAAAACTATAGATTTTAGAGTTTAAATCCCTAACATGCCGTTATGTTGGAACAATAAACGTTGTAGTTTTGTGATAATTAATACTAAACATATAGTTTTATGATAATTTTGTTACTAAATTTATAATTTTATGATGCTTAACCTTAAATCTATAATTTTATGATATAATATTTTAAATCTGTAGTTTTACGATACTTTGATCAAAGCATCAGTAGATGCATCAGGCCAATTACTCCAACTCCAACCAAATCAAGGCCAATTACTCCAACTCCAACCAAATCACCTTGAAGAATGGATCTACAGTTTGTGCCGCCACGACTAGCAGCTAAATACTGTCAGTGAAAATGGGTTGTCGAGGGTGTGTGACTGAGCAGTGAGCTATGGCAAAGAAATTGATTTTTCATTTTTCCTTTATTTTTACTCACTCCGTTATTCTAAAAGAGCTAACCAACCGTCCTGACTGAATGTTTAAGTACTTAGAGTCTCTCGTAAGTATAAAAAGAAAGTCTCTTTCGTCCTTTCCACAACATCTAAATTTCTCAGCAGCTTATCCAATCTAATTTCAGACAGTCATTAGACCTTAGTTTAGTGTAGGTAGTCTAATATAATTAGACTGGGCTGAGATCTAGAACAACCGGACGGACCAGGAGTCCATGACAAAATTTCCACCTGGAAGTGGAGACGCTAACGGCCCAATACATACATACACCGTCGTCTCGTCCAAACCTGCCTGAATTGCTACGTGTTAGCTGTACGTACGAGCATTCATGGACACGTAGGTGTACGGTCACAAGGACAGGACGTAGGTGTACGGTCACAAGGACAGGACGTACGTATACGGTCACAAGGACAGGTCCAAGCTGACACTGCTAAGCACGGCACAGCCGCCGCTGAAGCTCGTCGACGGCGACGAGAGCCAGCTGCTGCTGCCGCCTTCGCTGCAGCAGTAGCCGGCGCCGCTGCTGCTCCGGCAGCTGAGCCCCGAGTCCAGCGTCAAGGACAGCGAGAGCTCGTCTCCGTCACCGTCACGGTCCTCTGCCGCCGCCGTACACCTCGCCTTCCCGTGCCTCGCGCCGTTCACCGGTGGTGTCGCGTCGTCCTCCTGCAAAGATCCGCTCTGCTTTGAGTCTGAACTCTGAAGCTTAGCTACTAGCTAGCAGACAGGCGCGCATGCGCGTGCATGCATGCTACCGCTCAAGTGGAGAGCCCAAGATGCTGCAGTGACTAGAGGACAAAGAAGAGAGCATGCGTCTCTGCGGAAGAGATCGAGACGATGCAAACGCTTTTCAGTGATGAGCTATATACCTCGCGAGAGCCACGCCTTGCCATCACGACGAGGTGCGTGTTCGGCGGCTGTGAAGCGTCGTGTCCGGCGCCGTCAGCGGCGGCAGGTGGTGCGCCGTGATGCCATGTCGGGCGGTGGCGCCGCCGCAGGGACTCGTCCGCCATGGGCGCATGCTGCTGCGTGTAGTAGGAGTAGAAGCCAGCTGCTTGGCATGTGACCGCTAGGCCGGAGGACACGTCCCTCTCACATATTCCTTGGCTTCTGAGAAAGCCTGTTTGGGTTCTCGCCTCTTGTCTCGTCTCCATCTGATTTGGCCTGCATTGTTGGAAATGAAAAATATTTTTTCTTAGTTTACACTGTACAGTGATATTATATTGTATAGTTTGCACAATACTTAAGGTATAATGCCAATCAATATCACACTGAATAATCTCTTTCTCGGTATTTACTTGTTAGCTTCGCAGACAAAATATAAATTTTAAACTTAATTTTGCAATTGTTTTTAGGCTTTTTTATCATAGTTTATTTTATAGCCTTGCCTTTTATACCGCTAATAATGCATATATATAATTTCTACACATAAACTATTTCTTGTTACTTTATTTATTTTTCCACGCTTTATCAACCATAGCCTATTGTGCTGAATAGCTGAATGATTGAATAACTGAATAGTTTTGTGATAATTATTTGAGGTCACAAACAAATAAATTAACTATTATAAAGTTGAAAAAATAGATTTAAAATGATTTTCTAAGAAATTTATATATATAAAGTTTTTATAAAAATCACAATGTTTAGAAGTTTGCGCATTAATATATTTTTTTTATTCCTTCAAAAAGAACATGGCCCGGTGTAGAAGGTTTTTTAATATACAAGTGTTCAGTTGCATGTGTGCCGTATAAGGCTATTTACAGTGCAGGGACATGGTGAGTGACTCTAGCTCACCACGTCAAAGCCGTGGTGGTCGTGCCCTTGCAAGGCTCCTTGACAGGGCGAGGCCACTCGCACGTGGAGCCACAGCTTGCAAGCCGTGTTGGCGTGAGGTTGTCTCCCCGTGTGTAGTCTAGATCCGGCGAGGTCTTGGGTCGATCGATGATCGGCGGTGGCAAATCGATCCATCACCGTCAAGGTTGTTGCTCAGTCCATGCTATCATTGAGCTCCATGCCCCATCTGCACATCGCCTCGCCGAGCTATCCCCCCTTCCCCCTAAAAAAAACCCAATCTGCATCGCCGGGGAGCTGAGTACTTGCACCACTTCCAACGAGGAGAAGGAGGGAACGGTGGTGGCAGTGACGCTAATGATCAAGAGGAAAGGAGCGACGGGCCTAAGGGTTTAGAGTGAGAATAGGGGTACTAGTACAATTGGCAGGTGGGTCTGCAAGGAATTAAGGGTATAAGTATAGTTTTATTTCTTTCCCTAATATTTAAAATATAAAAGTTTCAATTAATTTTATAATAAAAAATTATAAAGACCGACACGAAAATAATCAGGGGTTAAAACACAAAGAAAAACATATAACTATGGCCTGTATTGTAGAGCTAGTATCTTTGAAGTGATCTCCGTGACACATACTCTCTCCCTGAGTGAGGACTCTCTTAGGAGTGACTTCCATTATGAATATCCTAAGAAACAACCAAACTCCTATAGGAATTATACAGTAGCAGTACATGTGAAGTTTCTGAAAGCTACATACTCCCTCCGTCCCAAAATAGATATCGTTTTAGGTTGTTTAGTATAGATTAAGGTTTAAGAGAAAAAGACTATATTGCCTATTGTTAAATAATGTATAGTAGAGAGTGGGAGGGTGGTTGAGAATAGAATGGAGAGAAATTTGAATAAAAAGTGATTGATGGGACAAGTAGTATTCTAAAATGACAAGTATTTTAGGACAAATTTTGAATCCTAGATCGACATCTATTTTGGGACGGAGGTAGAACTTTCTAATTCTAGGCATATAGAGATTATTGTATACTTCAACTATAGTACTGCATTCAAACATAGTACTAGCATGGAGTAGTAGTATTGTCAAGTAGGCTAGGTAGGAATATCTGATATGGAGCACTAGCAAGCAGCAGCTCAGCATGCAAAAGGAATGAAAAGTTCCTGCAGTGTCACAATAGGTGCTGTACTGTTGTCATCATGTGAGAGCCAAGTTGAAAGAATGGTTCCTGATGTGACTGATGAGCCATGGATATTGGCAAAACATGCATGGATATCAGAATGAAAAAGGAAAAGAAAAAAAAAAAAGGCAGTGACCTTTGCAGCTGCTGCTGTTGCTGGTGGTGTAGCAGCAACAGTGAGCCCTTTGCATGTTTTGATGAGGAGTGGCATCTGCAATAGGGTCCATTACACTCGTGATGATGATCCTGCTGCTGCATATCTGTCCAAATTTGCATGCCTCCTGCAAATGTTTGCTCCTGATCCATCTGCTGAATGCCTGCTCACAAGATAGATTGGCAAAAAATATTTCACTCATAGGTGAAAGGTGCATGCATGAAGAATAGGAGTAAGTACTACCACAAGCTTTTGTAGCATTCCTTTGCTATTTGGAAGCTTTTTCTGTACGAAACAGAATATGCATACATGCATGGTTGTTGAACAGTGTGCCAAGCAACTAGGCAACCACTCTGAAACATACTTATTTTCTCATGGAAAAAAGAAAAGAAACATACTTATGTTCAGAGAAATAACCTAATATAATGATGTACCTCCATGTATTGTGCAAGGAAGAAGTGTGCATAATTATGACCTTATGATTATTAGCATCATGAATAGAAGCAAAACAGGAGTTTTTCTTTGATAATGCTTGTCTTAGGGTATGGTTAGCTTGTTGCAGCTCAGTGTTCATCTAGGATGCAGTCATATAGCTAACTTCATGACATGAAGTACATGATTAAAGTTGTTGTACATATAACCACATATAGTAGTACCTTGCATGCCCAGATCATCATTCCTCATGTTTCTGTACATCTGTTTTAAACAAAAGTATATTTTTAAACTCATATGCCAACAGCATCTCCAGAAAGAAAAAAGCTCAGTACACAATGAAACATTTTACCAAGAACAATATATAAGGAACTGAACAAACCTGTAGATGGCTTTTGACATGAGATATAGTGAGGCCTCCCACTCCCATAAGCTGAAGAACTCGCTTAGGTGTAGCCTCTGAAGCATATAGGATACCAGTTAAGAATTGCCCATAGCACTACTACCTGAACAGCAGAAGAAAAGCAAGAGACTACAGCAAAACATAGTTCAGAACAAGAAGAGACTGAACGTCTGAACGTACTGTGCTGGCCGCCAAGCTTGTGTATGGCATGAACAAAGCAGTGATGGAGATCAGGCGTCCATCTCAGGCGAGGCACCTTAGATCTGTTGTACTGCCTCACTCCTTCAATCCTCTCCCTTCTCACCATCGTCCCTCTCACCATGGCCATCTCAAGATCACCAACCAATCAGTGATTCAGACTTTCAGTCTTCAGTTCTTCACTCTTCAGAGAGAGCTGCACACACCTTGTCAACTCTTCAGAGACATATAGGACTGAACTTATATATGACTGCACCCAATCACTCGACAAAACAAGGAGGTGCTCAATAAATAGACTGTTGATCTTGTTCTTTGCAGGGTATAGAGAGGGGGAGAGAGAGAGAGGGCAGCAAGAGACAAAAGGTTGGAGACAAAAGAGCTTGTTCAGGCGTCTTCAGATGTGATCATGCCATTTGCCGCAGGGGGATAATTATGAGATCGGAGCAGAGGTGTTGACCCCAAGGGAAGAAGAGGACACAAGGAAAGGGAGGAAGCATGCCAAGCATCTGCCCTGACACCCACCTGTACTGTCCTCCACATTGTAGTAACACATTGTGCAAGTGTGTAGTAATAGGGGATTTACTCTTTAACATCAACTGACTAAAACCCAACAATTGTCCCAGCATTGTGAACTTTGAAAACAAGGTGATACTGAATTAACATGAGAGAGTGAAACTGATGCCAAAAAAAAAACTTCTTTTCAGCTTCTTCACCGGATAATTGACTTTGATTATTTTCTCCACACTTGTACAACTTTCTTCTAAGCTATTTCTCAAAAAAATTCTTCCAATGTATTATTTAGATAACCTTTTCTAAGTTATTTGTTAAGTTTATTCTTCAAAATATTTAATTTATCCTTATAAATAATCCACAACAATAATTAGGTGAATAATCTATTTCAAACGTTGCCTAATCTTCATGCTCCAATATTGGATTAAACAGTTAAGAAACTAAAGCATATTCAGTCAAACTAAGGTAGCGTTTGAATCTAATGGAAAGGGTGAAAATCCTCCTCGTTTTCCGTGAGCACGCTTTCCGAACTGCTAAACGTTGTTTTTTGGCAAAATTTTTCTATATAGAAGTTGATTTAAAAATCATATAAATCTATTTTTTAAATTTACAATAGCTAATACTTAATTAATTATACGCTAATAGCTCACCTCGCTTTACATAATTTTCTTTTTCTTCCTCTTCGCTCACCTTCAAACTAAGCCTAGAAATGGAGAAGCTAGCACAAGTAAAAAAAACGAAGAAGAAGAAAAGGAGAGAAGAGGTGCTGATGTTGTCACTCCCAAATGAGGGTAAAAATAGAGCAGCTATACAATGAGAACGGCAAACAGTCGAGGTGGTTGGCTGCTTGTAAAAATTCCTTTTGCATGCCCTAGCTGGCCTGGCTCACTGCAGAATTTTGCAGATCTCCACTCAAGGTACAGTAGGGCGCCCCTGTAGAGTTTGAAAAGCTTGGTCTTTTCAACCCTAGCTGGGGTATCAAAGAATCCACCGGCCTCCTGCAACTCCGCAAGACAGCAAAGCCACTGTGGATTCATAGCATTTCTGGTGTAGCTAAGCTATAGTAGCTCATGGCCATCTATCCATCGATCTTGCAACGACATGGTACTGGAGATATCTGTGGGCGATTCAATTTGATGCCGTTTGATCACAGCACGTTACACTTGCAGCATTGAACATTTTGTTTCCAGTCTGAAAAAGTTGGTGCTTGCTGCAAGAATCACCGAGCAGAGAAATCAGAAATGCAAAAAGCAAAAGAAATCACCAAGCCCTGAAAATTGCAGTAAATACTGGAGGAGTACTAGTGAATTTTTGCGTGGTTGATACATAAGCAGAGCAAGAACGAGTTGGCATTGGTCGGACACGAACTCCCATCGCTTTGCTGCTTGCTTTGCATGTTTTGAGTCCTCGGTTAGTAGCAGGAGAGACAGAGGCAGTCAGGGACTCAGGGCACAGCATCACCAGTCTCATCATGGCGTGCAGTGAAGGGCCAAAACCAAGCGGATCACACGGCGCATCATGGCCTGCGACACCCTGCGATTCTCTGTACTATTCCACACATCACCACCACCAGCCTTGGCGCCTACAGATTATTTGGTGAAATCTACTACTACCACGAAAAAGAAGAGCTTTTTGTAACTGTCTTTTGAATGCTACTAGTATATGTATGTACTAATCTCTGCCGGTTTGGACGCCGGTTTAGCAACAGTTTCAGAGCATGCAATGCGATGCAAGCATGGAGGTCAGATGAGCTAGCCATGTGAGAGCCGGCTGCAGGTGAGCTGACGACGATGAGCCGAGCTAGTCCAAATGGCGACATGATTGCGCGGCGCGGGGAAGAAGGGGAGGGAGGAGACAGACAGGGGGATGATCATTAGACATTCAGAAACCAACGCTGTTCTCCTGCGTCGCTGATCTGATCGATGCTGTCTGTCTGTCTGTCTGTCCGTCTCCGATGCCGGCGGTGGTGGTAAATGAAAGCCGCAGCCGTCGGAGGCTCTCGGAGCTGTGGACGAAGAAGTCGTACTCGTCGCTTCGGTTTCGCGGACCATGCATGCATGCATGCCAACATCGTTCGATGTCCAATGCTGCCATTGCCTGAACTCGGGTAAAAGGAAGGAGATTGGTGCATGCATGCCACCACATGCGGCAGTCTCTGTCTAGATCATTGTTTCATCCGTTGAACAGTGTTGAGATCCGCAGTAAGAACATGGGTTCATGGCTGGTGCCATCGTCGTCGTTGTGCATGTTGGTTCATGTAAGTGTGTGCGTATATATATATATATATATATATATATATATATATATATATATATATAGGTGCACCATGGTGCTCAAATATTAAGATTCAAATCGGATATATACCTAATTTAAATGAATATGAAAATTTTTAAAACTTTTTGGGTACAAACATTAACTTGTTTACTAGCTAGTTTAAACAAGTTTGAACTAAATTTGAACTTATGCATGCCTTTTTTACTTAAATTTTGATTCTATATATGTGTCATCCAAACATACAATTAACTAGGTATATGATATAGGATGGTAAAATAACATTGAATTTGAGATGTTTTCTTATAAGATATGGACATCAATCAAACTGTTACATCTAGCTATATACCTAGAAGTTGAAAAATCTAAAAAAATTTGAATAAAATTCGAGTATTTCAAACTTTTAGGCCCGAGCACCATAAGGCACCACCCGGGTGTCCATATATATATATACACACACACACGAAAAAGTGCCGTTGCAACTTTGAAATTATGGAAAGAGATAATGGGAAGCGCGATCTGAAAAGGGTGTTAATGGATTTTTTTTTAGTGAAGATCATAATCAAACAATAAACCAACAAAATATTACCCTTTTTATCCAATGTCAGATTTAAAATTAAATCATAGTAAAAAGCGTAATGTAAACATCAATACTTAACATCAACACACACATATTAATATGTGTGCGTGTATATATATATGTGTGTGTGTTTGTGTGTGTATATATATTCTATACCACACCCAGCATGTGGTTTAGCTAAAACGCGCACCTCACAGCGTATCTAGCGATCCCCACTCATCTCTAGGCCCTCTCCCCCTCCCTCCCGCACATTTTCTTCATGCAGTAGTCATAGTAAAATTTTTACTGGGAGAGAAATCATTCCTGAATACCTCTTCTCGCACCTTTTCATTAAGTAGCGGTAGTAAAATTTTTAATGCGAGAGAAATTATTGGCAAACACCCCTTTACTACTGGAGTAATTCGTTTACTAGACATCACACCCGTATATTAATATATATGTGCTAGTCCCCCACACCGTAACCAACCACCCATCTAAATAATTCTTTTACTGGACATTAAAATGCATATTAATATATACGAGGTCACCGTACTGTAACCAGCCACCTGTTCATTTTTTCCAAAATTTTTGGATCTGGAGATGCAAGAGGCGGCGGCTCCTAGGTGGAGGAAGCAGCAGTGGCCGTGTCAAGGATTTCTCTCAACGGCGGGGGCCTCCCGACGATGATGGCCGCGTCGTCTCCGGTAACAACCATCCATGCATTCCACTAATCCCTCCAATTTATCCAAATCTACACCGAGTGGAAAACAGGGTGGTGAGACATCGATGGCAAGGTCGTCGATGCTAGATCAGTGAGCAGCTAGGTAAGGGACATCGGTGGTGCAAATTGTTGGAGACATGCCGCAGCCCCTTCGAAATGCTCAAGACCGAAGGCCTACAGGCTGAAGCCCCTTCGGATAGCTCAAGACCGAATACTTGCAGGCGAGGGGCCCGATATGGGCAAAGGAGCAGCACGTCAAGTGAAGACGAAGGGCGCGAAGACGAAAAGCACTACGTGCAGGGCGAAGCATCCGTGGGATGGGTAAAGACCTTGACCAAGAGGCGAAGAGACTGAAGCACCAGGCGAAGGCTGGAGCGACCGAAGGCTTGGTCAAGCAGGCGAGGCCCAGCAGCAGGCCACTAAGCCCGCCAAGAACACAACAGCCCAGAAGGCCAAAAGGCCCATTAATAAGACAGCCCACATAGCGGCACAGGCGGCCCGGCAGGGGCCTGCGAACAGGAAAAGATGAAAATATCCCTATAGCTGTCCCTATCAAGGGGTTATAATGTAATACCACATGTAAATAGATCCTAGAGCCTGTAAGTGAGCCCCTAGGCCTATAAATAGGCATAGGTCACTGTAATGGTGAAGTTTTTAGATTAATACAGAGATTTATCATTTTTATCTACACTCAGAATCCACTATTGTGTTCTTTGACAACACAGATCTAGGAGCGTGGCAACTGGTAGACACCACAAGTAGGAGCAGCCACCGACACAAGCAGGAGCATCAGTCGGTGCCTCTCTAAGAGGGACGACGCAAATCTGGTGTTGTTGACGCCGAAAACCGCCGGGGGCCGTTCGGCGTCTGGGAGACACGCGAAGGCCTGGGAGATCTGCTTAGCTCCAGTGCAGGTCCTAAAATCTTGAGGTTCGCAGGCGTGCCAGTCAATTTGACCCGATAATTAACAAGGAGAAAATATTAACTCAGTGAATCAATTGGCAGATAAGAATACTGCTAGCCGATTTCCGAAGGAACACTTGAGCATAGGCCGTAAGCCGATGATAAAACCGTGTCCGGGCCCCAGCTGTCTGTGCCCGGGTCTCGTGCCCGTGCCCGTGCCTGGGTCCTCGCTCCCGGGTCCTCTCCTGTGCCCGGCTACCAGCAGCAATTGCACATCGGCTATCGGCCGATACGGACTGATATAGGCTCCTCGTAGCCGATGGCCGATAGCACCTGTGTATCGGCTAGGAAACCGATAATGCTATAAACAAATAGATAAGTTGTCAGTATAATATGTGCATCGGCTAGAAGCCGATGATAAAATAGATAGGCAGAATAGTAAGCCAGCCGACCGCCGAGGAAACACATGTGCATCGGCTAGAAAACCGGTGATAATATAGATGACCAAAATAGTAAAGATAATACAGTCGGCTTTATAAAAAGATAACCTATCGGCTAAGCACTCCGATAGAACGTCGCATATACACCGATCGGCTCGACAAGGATAAATCTATTATTATCAATCTAGTAGTTCAGACCTAACTGATGCAGCACAGATTGATAATAATAAAGGAACCTCAACGAGCCGATAGACCTAATGCAACTGTGATGTAATAAGATAACTTATCGGCTATACATTCCGATAAGACGCTTGCGCAAAAACCATCAACCTAGCAGGAACGATTTATCACTGGCAGTTTAGTAGGTCGGACCGAACCGATGCAGCACAAACTGATGATAAACCGCCCCCAGTAAGCTGATAAGATCTACGCACGCGTGATGTGGTATACCTGATCGGCCTAAGAGATCGAACCGAACCGATGCAGCCGTAGACAGGGCAGATACACCTGGGTAAGGGGTGACGAGTCTTACCCTCTCGCAGGAGTTCGAACCTAACCGATTCGAATGAGGATCATTGCTTAGATTATATCAAGGGTAAATTCACTAAGACAATTAAGAAAGGAGCTATTAGGAGTACGAGTCCATTAGAAATAATTCACACTGATATATGTGGACCATTCTCTGTAACATCTATTGATGGTTATGACTCATTTATAACCTTTATGGATGACTACTCCCGTTATGGATATATTTCCCCATTAAGAAAAGATCTGAAACACTCGATAAGTTTAAAATCTTTAAAGCTGAAGTAGAAAATCAGCATAATGCGAAGATAAAAGTAGTGAGATCAGATCGAGAAGGAGAATATTATGGAAGACATACTACTTATGGACAAAGTCCTGGGCCTTTTACACAATATCTACAAGAGCATAGAATAGTTGCTCAATATTCCATGCTTGAAGAACCACAATAGAATGGAGTGGCAGAGTGTAATGGTTGCATTTTTTATTTTATTTTGTGACAAACTATTTTAAATAAAAATCTAAATTCAAAATGGTTCTTTATTCGAGTTTGGAATTTTGTGCCTATGTGTGATCTCAAGATTTCTCCAAAAATCAGCCCTAGAACCTCTGCAAAGATCCCCTAAATTTTCTAAAATTTAAAAGCCCTATTCAAAATCACATTTCAAAATTTAAATCTTCAAAAGCCCTTTTAAATCAGCCCCTGGAAAAAGAATAAATGTCACTGTGCAGCTTGGGCCGCCTCCTTCCCTTCTTGGCCTGCCCTCTCTTTCTCCTCCTCGCGGCCCGCTCAGCCCAGCCGAGCGCGCGCCTGGGATTAAATCCCGCGGGCCCCACATGTCGGCAACCTCGCCTCCGCCCTCATTCTCGGCCACCCGACGAAGACACGCGGACAGTCCCAATCAGCTCTGCCCAGCGGTCCCGCATGTCAGCCGACAACACAATGTTGTCGTCAACCTCCCAACGCTCGCCCTCTCTCTCTCTTCTCCCAAGCTCTCGATTCTTCCTCGCGCATACCTCCCTACCACGCCCTTTTTAAGCACCGGCCTCCATCATCAACGTCGCCGTCCCATCCTCACGTCACCGCAAGCGAGAAATCTGCGCCGTCGCCTCAACCGAGCGCCGGAGTCAAAGAAGAACATGGCCGCCGCAGCTTTTTCCCTTACCACTGAGCTCCGGAGTCAATACGCACGCGTGAGCCCTCTGTCCTGTCGCCTCGCCATCACCTCCTCTTCCCATTTTTCCCCTCTGCAGCCGATGACGTGCACCACAGTGCTCCGCGCCATTGTTGCGTCTCATCGGCCGAGCTCGAGCTTATCCCTCTGTGCCACCACCTTTGTTCGCCGTCAGTTAGCACCTGAGCTCCGCTATATATAGGGCAACATCCCCTCCCATTTCGGTCACCAAGACGAGCACCCGAGCTAGCCTATCACCGAGAGCATCCCTCCGCTGTGCTCTGACCCAAGCGTCGCCGCCGTTCCAGAACCTCTCTGGACAAACCACCGCCACCGTTGAGATCCCCAAACCACCAGGAAGCCTCTCCGCCCCTCGCCGCCGCCAATTAGCCCCTAAATCGAAAACCCCCAAATCCTCCCTCCGTCGTTCGCCATCGCCGCCGCTCTGATTCTCACCGTCGACGAAGGTAGAGTTCAAATTCCTCTCTTCTTTTCCCTCCTCGCACATTACCGCACTCAAACCGCCCTACCCTGAGCCCTTCCGCCATCCAAATGGTCACCGGCGACAACCATCGCCTCTTCGCCGCCGCCGCCGGTACTGAGCTCCGCCGTGAGCCCTCCTCCGCCGCCTAACCTTCCAATCCAAACCGCTCACATGGTTCGCCGTCGTCTCCGTATCCCATAGTTGTCGGCTGCTCGCCGTGGTTCGCCGCCGCCGGCGAGATCGACTCCGGCAACCATCAGCCGTCGATCTCCTCCGTGGTCAGCCCGGCAGTCCATGCCGACGTGGCATGACATGCGGCGAGTCACGTCAGCCAGCGTGGCCCACTCCCAGGGCACCTCAGTCCCCCTCTCGTAGACGCCGACAGTCCGGTCCCACACGCCAGTGACCCGATCTCTTTCCCCTAAGCACTGACCCACCGGGCCCACATGTCAGCGCCACTTTCCCTCTCTCTCCTGACAAGCCGACCCTACCCGTCAGTCCCCCACTCTCTCTCTTCCTCACTGTTGCACCGGCCCCACATGTTAGCCTCAGTACTTTTCCCTCTCTCCTGACCCGAGGGCCCCACCTGTCAGCCTCTAGACCTTCTTTCTTTATTTTCTTTTTATTTCTGTTCTTTCCTTAAATGATTTCTTTTAATCCTTTTAATTCCAAGAAAATGACTCAAACTTTAAAAATTCATAACTTTTAAACCGTAACTCCGTTTGAGCCCATTCAACTCTGAAAATTTTTCTAAAAATGAGATCTACACATTGGCACTATTAGTTGTATGAGATAGGTTTTGATTCTTGGTGCTTTTGCATGTTTTCTTTTCACGACACATAGAAACCGTTTCCGAGGAGTCGCCGAAGGAATATTTTGTCGAAGACTCGCAGGATCTCGAGCAAGGCAAGTCACCCTTGACCATATTGGACCCATGATTTAAAATTTTATTTTATTTCTAAAAACTTACATAATTAGGAACACGACTGTTATCGGCTACAGATTGAAATCAAATCCGTCTGGCCTAACCTATTTGCTGCATTTTTACCTGCCTTGAATAAATTGTTGCCCTATCCCTTGTAAACCCGTCATCGTGGTATTCGTACATGCGTACGAATATCAATGACCCTATTTTTACCTAAACTAAAAATACGACGATGGGAAAACTAGGGTTTTAAATAAAATAATTTTTTTAACCCTCGACACCCTTGGTCGAGTGTTTGCAAAACAAAATAGTTTTATAAAAATTTGGTCATGAGTCGTCGCTACCTATGTGGCTCCGACTTTACGTGACATTAAGGACCGTTTCCTTGAGGAATTGCACTGAGCATATAACAGTGTGACCACACAGGTGAAATAGGACACCCCTGGCCGAGTAACTAGTGTTTCCAAGATGGTTTTTGGATGCTAATAAATGTGGGAGCAGTTGGGGTGCCAAGAGGGCGATATACCCCCGTCCCTGAGTACAGGAAATAAGTTCCTGGTACTTGGTTGAGAGAACCCATTTATAGGGCAATGTGCTATCCTGGGAAGGCTCTGGAAAGGCCTTGTCGCGAACCTCCCCGCTTGGCCAGTGTGGGAATAAGCTCGCGTCGTGTGGGAAAAGCGTGCACCCTTTGCAAAGGTCTATAAACTATTCGAACAGCCATGCCCACGGTTATGGGCGGATGTGAAGTGATTCCTGTAGCGTAGATACTATCTTATAAATATCTGTGCAATTATTTTGTGGGTTGGGAACCATTACCAGAATCGGTCTGTGTGACTGATGGATGGCCTATGTGGCCTGAAACGGGCCTGTGTGATCCGGGGTGTTGGATGGCACCGTAGTTGAGTTGTCTGAGTTAAGTGGCAAGTTTTAAAATAAAGAATCCACCTAAATGGAGGTATTGGAGGATGGTACGCTCCGAATCGGAATTTGTGACAAGTCTCAGACTTGTGGAATGGGTTGAGACGCGAGTCTCTTCCCCACTAACTTAACTGTGGTGAGTTGTTGCAAAGCAACTCACGGAATAGATTGAAGCATGAGCTTCTTTCAGACAACTCAAAGAGCACACTTAGAATTTTAAAACCCCAAAATCTTGAAAACCACTTTTGCAAAATAACCCTAACCATCCTTGCTCAACCTTGCATGCCACATAATTTCCGTGACTTGCTGAGTACCTCGTGTACTCAACCTTGCTTACTTCCTCTCAGAAGTCTACAAAGATGAAGACCCCACCCTCAGCCAGTATTATCAGGATCAAGTCGAGTACGAGGAGTTTTAGGGTTTCGGTCTAGGTCCCCAAGCCTTGCTTGTGGGTATAGGTCTACCCGTGTTTTTCCGCTGGTTACTTTTGTGATATATTGTTGCATGTCTCGGGTTCTGTCCGAGGCTGCAACTTATGTAAGGACTATGTATATTAAATAAAGCAGGTTTGGCTGTAATCCAACGATGTCCTGTATGTATCAGCTGGTCTCCTGGGACTGGTACAGGTATTACAGGTAACGACGTTTCTCCTCTGTTAACCTATACGGGTTAACGGGAGAAGGGCGTTACACAGAGCGTCGTAACCGTACACTTATGGATATGGTACGTAGTATGCTCAGTCATTCTACTCTACCTATGAATTTATGGATGGAAGCACTCAAGATAGCTGCCCACATACTTAATAGAGTCCTCAGTAAGTTGGTTTGCAAAACACCTTATGAATTGTGGACTGGGAAAAAGCTGACACTTAAATATTTACGTGTGTGGGGCTGCGCTGCAGAGGCCAAAATATTCAACCCACAACCAAAGAAATTAGATCCTAAGACTGTGAGTTGCTATTTTATTGGATACCCAGAAAGGTCTAAGGGGTACCGATTCTACTGCCCAGACCGTGTGACTAAGTTTGTAGAAACTAGACATACAGAATTCTTAGAAATAATGAAGTCTAGGGGAGCTCATAGGAAAGGGAGATCGATCTTAAGGAAATTCAGAGTAATATTATATCGGATATCCAAGAGAATAATGTTCAAATTAACCATACTGTACCTCAGATTATAGCACCACCACCTCAAATTGAGGCCGTTGTGCAACAAAGGATAGTGACTCATAATGAAGTAACAACAGATGTGAATTCTGATAGTACACCTTTTGTTGAGAATACTAATGATTTAAATATCGATCCTCAACAAACTTCTGAGGCACATGATGAAGAACAGAACGAACAGATTCCTCATAAACCTCCTCCTCAAACAGTGACCAATAATGAACCATTTAGAAGGTCACAACGAGAGAGGAGGTCTGCTATCCCAAATTATTATGCGGTTTATTTAGGCGAAGATATTGGAAAAGCGAATGATCCCACCTCATTCAAAGAAGCAATGATGAGTGATCATTCATCCAAGTGGCGTGAGGCTATGAAGGATGAACTAAGATCCATGAGTTATAATGGATTCTGGGACTTAGTAGAAATTCCCCAAGGAGCAAAAACAGTAGGCTATAAATGGGTCTACAAAACTAAGCTTGACTCTAAAGGGAATATCGAAAGGTTCAAGGCGAGATTTGTGGCTAAGGGTTTTTCACAGAGAGAGGGAATACATTATAATAAAACATTTTCCCCTGTATCTAAGAAAGACTCATTTAGAATTGTCATGGCAGTTGTTGCTCATTTTAACCTAGAACTCCATTAAATGGATGTTAAAACTGCTTTCCTTAATGGTGACTCGCATAAAGATGTATGAAAGTGCATCTAGCCCCTAAGTGGGTTTTGGTGGATTAATGACAAAGCGGTTAAGCGACTAATGAGTTTATCAAGAATTGTGCACATAATTAGTCCCAGGTTACTTAGTGTGGTGCATGGAGACCCCCACAAAGACATGATGTAAAACGGCGAAGCGACTCAGAGTTTATTTTAAATTCTTTTGAATTTTCTTTTAAGTCGTAGGAAAACCATACTATCAAGAGGGGTTGCAAGCAGTGTTCCAAGACCACTCAAGTGCTTAAGATCCATATAGCTGAGAGTCCGTCACTTTGGCACAACACATACACTTGGGATGGGATAGTTTCAGTGTCAGGGTCGGAGGTTCCGACCCCTAGGGGTCGGAGGCTCCGACCAACCAACTCGGCCAGAGACTAAGTGTTGGCCGGAGGTTCCTACCTCTGGGGTCGGAACCTCCTGGCCAAAATCTGTGAGTAATGGCTAAGTGACGTATGCCAATGCCTATAAAGCCCAAACTTGGTTTCTAGCTGTTGGTTGGCCACTCCACTTCATTTCCACTGACCCCTAGCTTCTCCTAAGTTCCTTTGAGCTCTCTCAACTAGTTCTAGTGCATTCTTTATGATTCTTGTGAAGATCTAGTGGGAAATTGAGTGAATTTTGTTGAGAGATGGCTAGGAGGATCTTGTGCACTTGAGGAGGACACGGATTGACTGCTTGAAGCTTATTTCTCTTGGAGGGAAATCTCCTAGACGGTTAGGTGTCTCCCGCGAGCTTCCTCTTATTGTGGATTGTCCCGGGAAAGTTTGTGAAGGTTAATCTTGCCTCCGCAAGGAAAAGAGGTAAATTCTAGTGGATACCAAGTTTGATCTTTGTGGTCGCTTGGTGAGGAAAGGGGTCAATTGAGACCCGGCTCTTTGGAGCTCCTCAACGGAGACGTAAGATCTTTGTGATCCGAACTTCAGGAAAAATCTTTGTGTCTCCGTTGTCTTTTCTCGTTATTGCCTCATTTTTATATTACCTTGCCAGCATTTATCTCTTACTCCATTACTTGTACTATACTTGATCTCTGTCAAATTTATCCTTTATAGAAGTATATTGGTAGAGTCAGAATTCCAGGGTCGGAACCTCTGGCGTTCTAGGCCGGAACCTCCGACCAGCCCTCTCGGCCAGCCCGAGAGAGCCGGTCGGAACCTCCTACCATTTTGGTCGGAGGTTCCTACCAGTATTTTACCGCTGCATTTGGAGAATTTTTCAGGAACGCCTATTCACCCCCCCTCTAGGCGACATCAACGGGCTTTCAATTGGTATCAGAGCCTAAACTCCTAAGAAGCTTAACCGCTTGGAGTTGATCCGAGGATGTCGACCGAGAAGGTGGTTAATTCTACCGGAGGTCAAGAAGGCGGAGATGGCCCGACTAGCAAATCGGGTGGAAGAAAGGGGGCTGCTTTTGACCTTGATTACAACAAGTTTATCTCTCCTCCTCAGCAATTCATCTCCGTGCCTTCCGAACGCGCTCCCCATTTTGACGGGACCTTCTATAGCGCGTGGAAGCACAAGATGAAATTGCATCTAATCTCGTTGCATCCAAGTGTTTGGAAGATTGTATGCACAGGTGTGACAAATGCTCTGAAGGAAAGAGAGGAGCCTACATTGGCTCAAGAGGCTCTTATCCACCGCAATGCTCAAGCCACAAGTGTCATCCTCAACTCCTTGAGTCCTGAGGAATTCAACAAGGTGGACCAACTCGAGGAGGCCAAGGAGATTTGGGATACACTTCAATTGGCGCATGAAAGATCCCTCGGCGTACGAGAGTCCAAGATCGAGTTGCTTGAGGGGCAACTTGGGCGGTTTGTGATGGAAGACGATGAGACGTCACAAGAGATGTACGATCGCATGATGGTCATTGTCAACAAGATTCGTGGTCTTGGTGGTGAAGACATGACCGATCATGTGGTGGTCAAGAGGCTTCTCCGCGCGATCGCCCCAAGGAACCCCATCTTGGTGACCCTCATCCGGGAGATGAAGAATTTCAAGAGACTCACCCCAAGCGACGTTCTCTTGAGGATCATCTCACATGAGCTACTTGAAGAGGAAGCCAGGGAGGTCAAGCAACTTGCCAAGAGTACCGCAATCGTCAAGAACAAGGAAGTTGCTTTGAAGGCAAAGAAGGAGCAAGCCTCAAGCGACTCCGAGAGTGAAGATGAAGACTTTGCTCTTGTGGTGAGGAAGTTCAAGCACTTCCTTTGTCGAGGCGGCTTCAGCAAGGACAAGAAGAAGGATGACAAAGGAAGGAGGTAATCCAAGCGGGCGTGCTACGAATGCAAGGAGTACGGCCATTTCATCGCCGATTGCCCCAAGCTCAAGAACAAGAGTGGCAAGTCCAAGGTGGTAAAGAAGAAGACCGGGTGTGCTCATATTGGAGAGGAATGGTTCTCCAATGATGAGGACGACGACAAGGAAGAAGGCGATGAAGGAGGGGTTGCCACATTTGCTATCAAGTCGTCGTCGGGGTTCGAGGAGAGTCTCTTCGACAACTTGAGCGACGACGACCACTATGAGCCCACTTGCCTCATGGCACAAGGGCGAAAGGTAACCTCAACATCCAAATCTCCTCCAATTGATGATGATGATCTTAGTGATGATGAAAGTAAGGATGATATAGATGAGATGCTTAAGGGTTTTAGCAAGCCGGCCATATTACAATTGGCAAAGCTTATGCAGGCATTAGAGTATAAAGAGAAGTCTCTCGAAAGGCAAGAGGACTTGCTCATCTTTGAGAAGGAGAGAAACCTTGCCTTAGAGGAGAACTTGGCTAAGGAGAAGGAGAGGGTTGAGGAATTGACTAAAGAGCTCTCTTTGGTCAATAACTCAATGGCTAATCTAAAGAGTGTGAATGAAACACTTCAAGAGAACCTTGTGAAAATGGAGCAAAATCACAAGGCTCTTGAAGTGCAATTTTACACTCTTTGGAATAGCGCCTCCACCTCCAATGAGGCCACCAAGATCTCTAATGCCTCCACAAGCAACGGTTGTGCAAAATGCTATAATTATGATTTGGATGCATATATTACTAACCTTGAAGCTTTGGAGGTGCTTAAAAAGGAGAATGAGTGGTTGGGTATCTTGGTGAAGTTTGGATGCTTGAAAACATTCCAATCCAAGGATGCCCTCTACAAAACCCTCACTACCCACTCCAACAAGAATGGCTATGGACTATGCTAGATAAATACAAGACCCCGGACATCTTTTGGGCGGAGGCGGTGAACACCGTGTGTCACGCGCTAAATTGCCTCTACCTCCACAAACTTCTCAAAAAGACGGCATACGAACTCCTTACCGGTAACAAACCCAATGTCTCCTAACTTTCGTGTTTTTGGTTGCAAATGTTTTATTTTGAGTAAGAGACCTCGCTCATCCAAGTTTGCTCCAAAAGTAGATTAAGGATTTCTACTCGGATATGAGTCAAATGCTCACGCCTATCGTGTTTTCAACAAAGTCTCTGGAATTGTTGAAACCACGAGAGATGTGACATTTGATAAAACTAACGGCTCCCAAGTGGAGCAAGTTGAGCTTGAGATGCTAGGTGAAGGAGTCACGGGACACGATATCGAGAAAAAGACAATTGGAGAGGTGAGGCCGCTAGAAGAGTTGGAGGAGCAAAGAGGGACCGAACAAGCTCCTTCCATTCAAGCGGCGCCTTCAAGCACAAGAGTTGATCAAGAGGACGATCTAGCACGAGTGGATGGGATCGATGCCGAGGGCACTAGTGAGCCAAGAGACACCGTGCGAGCTCAAGTCCCCTCGGTGCACCATCCAAGAATTCACCACACCGTGCAAAGAGATCATCCCGTCAACAATATTCTTGGTGATATCCAAAGAGGGGTAACCATTCGCTCTCGGGTTGCTAACTTTTATGAGAATTACTCCTTTGTCTTGTCTTTGGAGACAATTAGGGTAGAGGATGCACTTGGTGATCCGGATTGGGTGATGGTCATGCAAGAAGAGTTGAACAACTTTACCCGCAATCAAGTATGGTCATTAGTGGAGAGACCGAAACAAAACGTCATCGGCACCAAGTAGGTCTTCCGCAACAAGCAAGATGAAAATGGAGTAGTTACTCCCAACAAAGCACGGTTAGTGGCTCAAGGGTTCACTCAAGTCGAGGGCCTCGACTTTGGTGAAACCTTTGCGCCGGTTGCTCGCCTTGAGTCCATTCGAATTCTATTAGCTTATGCCGCTAACTATGATTTCAAGTTTTATCAAATGGACGTCAAGAGTGCGTTTCTCAATGGACCAATCTTCGAGTTGGTATATGTGGAGCAACCACCCGGGTTTGAAGATCCCAAACATCCAAATTATGTCTACAAGCTTCACAAGGCGCTCTACGGGCTCAAGCAAGCCCCTAGAGCTTGGTATGAATGTCTCCGCGACTTTCTACAAAAAAATGGCTTTGAAATAGGCAAAGCTGATACTACTCTCTTCACTAAAAAATTCAAGAATGATTTATTTGTGTGCCAAATTTATGTCGATGACATAATTTTTGGCTCTACTAATCCCTCTTTTAGTGAAGAGTTTAGCAAGATCATGACTAGGAGGTTCGAGATGTCGATGATGGGGGAGCTCACTTTCTTCCTCGGGCTTCAAGTCAAGCAACAAAAGGATAGAACCTTCATCTCGCAATCAAAGTATGTCAAGGATATTCTCAAGAAATTCGAGATGGAGGGAGCCAAGCCCATCAAGACTCAATGCCAACAAATGGGCATCTCGACCTCGATGACAACGACAAACCGGTGGATCAAAAGGTATATCACTCCATAATTAGATCTCTTCTTTACCTTTGTGCATCTAGACTGGATATTGTGCTTAGTGTGTGCATGTGCGCTCGCTTTCAAGCGACGCCTAAAGAATGTCATCTTATTGCCGTAAAGAGAATTTTAAGATATTTGGTGCACACTCCTAATTTCGGTCTTTGGTACCCTAAGGGTTGTGATTTTGAGCTAATTGGATATTCCGATTCCGATTATGCCGGTGTAAGGTTGACCGCAAGAGCACAACGGAGACTTGTCAATTTCTTGGACGGTCTCTTGTTTCTTGGGCCTCCAAGAAGCAAAACTCCATTACCCTATCCACCGCCGAGGCGGAGTACATAGCCATCGGCTCGTGTTGTGCTCAACTCCTTTGGATGAAACAAACTCTTGAAGACTATGGCTACAAAATGACCAAAATCCCACTCCTTTGTGACAATAAGAGCGCCATCAAAATAGCCAATAATCTCGTCGAACACTCAAGAACCAAACATATTGACATACGCCACCACTTCTTGAGAGACCACAAATCCAAAGGAGATATCGCCATTACCCATGTGAGAACCGAACACCAACTTACCGATATCTTCATCAAACCCTTAGATGTGAAGAGGTTTTGCGAGCTTAGGAGTGAGCTCAATATCTTAGATTCTCGAAACATTGCATAACCACGTGCTTGACAAATCAATAGTCAAAAATGGGTCAAAAAGATGCCAATCAAAGTGAGCTTCTGTATTTTTGAGGCATTTTCTTGTATAGAAAATGGTCTTAACATTGAGAATGGAGCTCCAACATTCCCAAACTCATTTTCTCAAAATATTGTGAAAATCCTTGTGTGATAGTTTTCCATTGCGAAAATTTGGTTCTTTTCACTGTTGATCTTCATTTGTGACCATTGTTATGTACTTATTGATTGCTGCTGGTCACATATGGGTCAACGGAAAATCATGTCCACTTCCTTTGGGCCAAAATACCTTATTTTCCTTTCTTCCAGAAAAATCTGGTCGGAAGTTCCGACCATATGGCCGGAGGCTCCGACCCAATATCCCTGACCAAAAAAAAAAAATCTGGTCGGAAGCTTCGGCCCCTGCGCCCGAAGGTTCCGGCCCACCATTGGTTTTTTCGACCTTGTGCACGGCTGGGAGCTCTTCTCTCTCCTCATTTCATCCCCTCTCAGCCCTAAGTCACTCCTATTCCGCTTTTGGGCGATTTTCCACTCCAACCATCAAAAATCTTCGAACATTCACGTTTCCTTCCTCTTTGGTGGTCGGAAACTTCGTCCCATCGACGTTTTTGCACTCCCTCATCTCAAGGTATTGGTTTCGATCTCTTTCCTTAGGTTTTCATATTTTAAACCCAATCTCTCAACATGTGAACCTAGGACTAGTTCCCCTTGGTGGAAAACCTTCCTGCACACCCCTAGAACATCGATCTATAGTTTTGGATACAATGCATTGGCTAGTTTTGAAGATCAAGTCGTAGCCTTGTGTCGGCCGGAGGTTCCAGTCCTCATGGCCGGAGGTTCCGACCAGCACTCTCGGCCTGGCCGGAGGCTCTGGCCCTGGAGTCGGACCCTTCGACCGGCTATTTCTGCTAGCCTTTGTAACCTTGGATCTTCCAATATTTCCTTGACCTCAGTACCTTGTTTGATTCCATGGTTGTATTTCAGTGTCAATGGCTCGAGAGAATTGTCAAAAGGCAAGACAAGATGTCTCCACATCTGGTACCCAAAGTGATCAAGAGTCGCCTCCTAGACGGGCTGACAAGGGAAAGGGACCGGCTCGAGCTAGCAGCGGCAGGAGGGCAGGCGGAGGCAAGCGGCCCGCTACATAGCCTCCATCTACAAGACAGACTCGCAGCTCTACCTTGGTTATTCGGGATTCAGATGCACCACCACCACCGCTACCAAGGAATGGTGGATCTCGCAGTGGTGGCACTCGCAGCTCTGGCAGGGGGACTTTCGATGACCCAATCCGAGTGATGAAGCATAGGGCCGTCAGCACTACTCCTTTTGGCCACATTGCCAAGCAACACTTTGATTATTTACATGATGTAGCAAGAGGCGATAGAGACAGGAAGCTGAACCCAGATACTCTCCCTTAGGAGTTATCAGACCCTCGCTTTGTCACTGTTGTCCAGGTGGACTGGTACAACTCAGTCTTCATGAGTCGACCCAAGCCGGTCATGGAGATAAAGTATATAGACTGGGAGTACATGCAGCGCCAGAAGGGCCGGATCTTCAAGGATGTGATCAAGCTATGCCTGGACAAGGACATTGGAGGTATCATGGCCCTTTAGTATGACTGGAGTGAGGAAGTGATCGGTCAATTTTATGCGACCGTATTCTTTGAGGAGAGCCCACAACATGAGTATCAGATGAGATGGCGGACTCAGGGTGTGGAGTACACAGTTACTATCTCAGTTCGCAGCCATCTTGGGATTGGACCCTGAGGATCTGAACCGGCCAAACCTGCACAGTGAGAAGACGCTGCCCGTTCAGAGGACCTCGTTTCTCTCTGCCGATGTGGCGCAGGCCCTTCCAGCAGACCTTTTGGAGACTCTGAGTCCGAGGCTGTTTCTGATGAAGATACAGAGGAGGATGTGGACAGCAGTGAGGAGAATGGAGATGAGGATGATGAGCCTGTTGTAGCTCCTCTACCAGCTCAGCCTGACTTTGTGCCAGACGTTCCATTCTTCCAGCCTGGCTTTACACCTGTTGCTCCCTCTTTTCAGCCTATCTACGACATTCCTCCCATTATTGATAGGGATGATGATGCCGCCAGTGATAATATCGAGATTTTTGCTCCAAATGATGAAACCGGCACTGCAGGCAGTACAGCGTCCGGCGACACTGAGATCATCCCTTCCGACGATGACTGAGCCCTTTCTTCCCCTGGTTTTCCTCTCTTTTTGGTGCCTTGATGCCAAAGGGGGAGAAAATTCAAAATGAAGGGGCTTCCTCTCACTTTTTGTTGGCTGACTCTGCAGTGTGGCCGGAACCTCCGGCCTTAAGCCTCCTGTCTTTAGGATTTCTAGACTTCCTCTTGCCCTTTGGACATGTATTGAGATGTAATGAATGTTTAATTATGGTTCTAGTTTAATTTCAGTATTTAAATCTATTCTTGTGATGCTATGCAATGTGATGTGATGTTTATTTCTCATGTTTTGTGTGTTTGCCATGTCATATGCACTTGATATTCTATTCATCATGTCACACCTTGCACCCTACGGATGAAAATAGATGAATAAGGCTTTTCATGTTTCACAAAACTCAATATGCATATATACTTCACTCTCACTAATATATGCATATTTCTAGGGGGAGCCAAATTCATCTACTTTCATTCAAAATCAAGTTTATATATTCATTCTGTTGTAAGCTTTAACCATGTTGTCATCAATCACCAAAAAGGGGGAGATTGAAAGGGCATCTAGCCCCTAAGTGGGTTTTGGTAGATTAATGACAAAGCGGTTAAGGGACTAATGAATTTATCAAGAATTGTGCAGAGAATTAGTCCCAGGTTGCTTAGTGTGGTGCGTGGAGACCCTCACAAAGACATGATGCAAAACGGCGAAGCGACTCAGAGTTTATTTTAAATTCTTTTGAATTTTCTTTTGAGTCGTAGGAAAACCGTACTATCAAGAGGGGTTGCAAGCAGTGTTCCAAGACCACTCAAGTGCTTAAGATCCATATAGCTGAGAGTCCGTCACTTTGGCACAACACATACACTTGGGATGGGATAGTTTCAGTGTCAGGGTCGGAGGTTCCGACCCCTAGGGTCGGAAGCTCCGACCAACCAACTCGGCCAGAGACTTAGTGTTGGCCGGAGGTTCCTACCCCTGGGGTCGGAACCTCCTAGCCAAAATCTGTGAGTAACAGCTAAGTGATGTATGCCAATGCCTATAAAGCCCAAACTTGGTTTCTAGCCGTTGGTTGGCCATTCCACTTTATTTCCACTGACCCCTAGCTTCTCCTAAGTTCCTTTGAGCTCTCCCAACTAGTTCTAGTGTATTCTTTGTGATTCTTGTGAAGATCTAGTGGGAAATTGAGTGAATTTTGTTGAGAGATGGCTAGGAGGATCTTGTGCACTTGAGGAGGACGCGGATTGGCTGCTTGGAGCTTATTTCTCTTGGAGGGAAACCTCCTAGACGGTTAGGCGTCTCCCGCGAGCTTCCTCTTGTTGTGGATTGTCCCTGGAAAGTTTGTGAAGGTTAATCTTGCCTCCGCAGGGAAAAGAGGTAAATTCTAGTGGATACCAAGTTTGATCTTTGTGGTCGCTTGGTGAGGAAAGGGGTCAATTGAGACCCGGCTCTTTGGAGCTCCTCAACGGAGACGTAGGATCTTTGTGATCCGAACTTCGAGAAAAATCTTTGTGTCTCCGTTGTCTTTTCTCGTTATTGCCTCATTTTGTATATTACCTTGCCAGCATTTATCTCTTACTCCATTACTTGTACTATACTTGATCTCTGTCAAATTTATCCTTTATAGAAGTATATTGGTAGAGTCAGAATTCCAGGGTCGGAACCTCTGGCGTTCTAGGCCGGAACCTCCGACCAGCCCTCTCGGCCAGCCCGAGAGAGCCGGTCAGAACCTCCTATCATTTTGGTCGGAGGTTCCTACCAGTATTTTACCGCTGCATTTGGAGAATTTTTCAGGAACGCCTATTCACCCCCCCTCTAGGCGACATCAACGGGCTTTCAATGTATACATGGCACAGCCCGAGGGTTTTGCTGTGGAAGGCAAGGAACATCTGGCAGTAGACTTAAGAAATTCATCTATGGATTTAAACAAGCGTCTAGACAATGGTATCTTAAATTTGATGAAATAATTAAGAAGTTCGGATTTAAGGAGAGTGAGGTGGATAATTGTATTTATCTTAAGATTAAGGGTGGAAAATTTACAATACTAGTACTCGATGTAGATGATATCCTATTAGCAAGCAACGACAGTAATATGCTGTATGAGACAAAAGGATTGTTATCATCCAATTTTGATATAAAGGATCTCGGTGAGGCATCTTATGTATTAGGCATTGAAATACACCGAGACAGGTCTAACGGAGTATTAGGATTGTCTCAGAAAGCTTACATTAGCAGAGTATTAGAAAGATATAATATGAGTAAATGCTCTACGACGCCTGCACCAATAGTTAAAGGGGATAAATTTGGACTATTCCAAAGCTCAAGAAATAAGTTAGAATCAGATCAGATGAAACTGGTACCATATGCTTCAGCTGTCGGAAGCCTGATGTATGCTCAGATCTGTACGCGTCCAAACTTAGCATTTGTAACAAGGATGCTTGGCAGATTTCAGTCGAATCTAGGTTTAGACCACTAGAAGGCTGTAAAGAAAGTCCTGCACTATTTGCAAGGCACTAAGCATTACATGCTAACATATAGAAAGCCTAATAAGCTTGAAGTCCTAGGCTACTCAGATGCTGATTTTGCCAGTGTATAGACACTAAGAAGTCAACATCAAGTTAGGTCTTCACCCTTGCAGAAGGAGCAATCTCATAGAAAAGCTCCAAACAAATACTGACTACATCGTCGACAATGCAGGCAGAATTTGTGGCATGTTATGAAGCTACGGGGCAGGCCGTATGGCTTAAAAACTTCATCTCTAGACTAAGAGTGGTTGACAGTATTGAAAAACTACTCATAGTATACTACGACAATAAAGCCACAATATTCTATTCGAGTAACAACAAGTCAAATGATGTTGCTAAACACATCGACATTAAGTATCATGTTGTGAAAGATAGAATCTAGGATCAAACCATTAATATTGAGCATATTAGTACTAAGTCAATGCTCGTGGATCCACTAACCAAAGGCTTACCTCCCAACTTATTTAAAGATCATGTAGCCGGCATAGGAATAACTGAATGCCTTTGAATCAGTGATTTTGGATAAAGGGGCATTAGTCCCAACTGACTCCCATTAGAATTAGATAGAGTTCTTTCAAAGTTCTATAGTGAACTATATGTACCGGAGTTTTGGTAGTGCATGACTAACCACCTTGACGCGTTGCCTTAGGAAACTATCCTACTGAGAACAGATTCATTAGCCTCAAGATCAGGGGGAGAATGTTGGGAATTAAATCTCTTGACATGGAAACCCGAGGTGATCACGCACGGATGTTTCCACCCATTGCCGTGCGTGATCACAGCGATCACAATCGCTATCCATTAGGCAATTTTGCGTGATGATCGGAAGTGCCAAAAACTTTCCTATTTTGAGCCACCCCCGATTCCCTCAGCACTAGATTAAAAAGGGGAGTACGCCTCTCTCACGTTCATCTTCTCTTCGATAAACCTAAAACTCTAACCAATCCTTAGTGCGCTGAAAGGGAAGAGAAGTGCGGTTCCCGGGTAGTATAGGTGGCAACCGGAGGGACTACGTCACTTCGCTCGCGCCACTGCTACTTCTACATCCCTGACGAAAGCCGGTGAGGTTCGAGGAGCTTCATCCTCTACATCCGCACCGGACATCGCCGAGGAGATCGAAGGCATCATCATGGCTTCAAATCACGCCAGTCAGTACTCTAATTCCGTATTAGGTGATCAAGGATAGGCTAAGCTTTTAATTCTAGTAGATTGCATAATCTACAGAGCCATGCAGACCATTGTGCTTTTTGTGTAGTTAATTCTCAAACCAGTTGTTTGGGAGAAAAACTATAGGATGTCTTTAAGTCTGGTGACATCATCAGTGGTAGCCTTGCAAATTATTAAGGTGTCATCTGCGTATTGCAATGTTGCACTTGGCAGTGAATCATCAAGTGGATGAGCAATGTTGCTAGTCTGGATAAGTCTTTGAAGCACATCTGCCACCAGGATGAATAAGTATGGGGAAAGTGGGTCTCCTTGTTGAAGTCCTTTCTTGCAGTTTATCCATCTTCCTGTTGTGCCATTTAGGATGATTGATGATTTCGCTGTTGAAAGTAAGCTCATGATCCATCTCCGCCATGTCCTAGAAAAACCTCGGCAATGCATAACTTTTTGTAGGCTATCCCATTCCATTGAGTCAAAAGCTTTTGCAAAATCCAGTTTCAGGATCGTAGTGGGAATCTTTCTTTTGTGGCAGCATTGGACCAGCTCAGTGGCATATAGGAAAGTCTCAGAAATGCTTCTTCCTCTTAGAAAACTCGTTTGATCACATTGAATTATTTTTGCAATCTCTGGCTTCAGCCTGTTTGTCAACACTTTAGAAATTATTTTAACTGAGCAGTTCTGTAAAGAGATTGGCCTGAAATCCTCTGGTCTGTTCGGTTTTCCTGGTTTGTGAATGATAACTATGTATGCTCTGTTGATCTTGTCGAGGTCAGATGTTCTGTGGTAGAAATCTTGGAAAAGAGCAAGAATGTGGCTTTTGATCTTATCCCATGCTGCTTGGAAAAAACAGGTCCGAAAACATCCAGTACTAGTGCACTTTGTTTATCCATTTGTATTATTGCTCTTTTTATTGTTGAATAGTCCCATATTAATTGTGAAAGAGCAAGAGACCTAGTTTATAAGTGGGGGAGCCCCTTACCTCATTGGCTAGCTTTTGAGGTAGAAAAGACCCTTTACGATTTTACAATTGGTATCAGAGCCTGGCTAGTTCAATATTTTTGGCCTGATAGACATTAGGGTGTGAAGACTGGGTACTTGCGGGCTAGTTCAATATTTTTGGCCCGATGGACATTATGGACATTAGGGTGTGAAGGCTGGGTGCTTGTGGGGCTCGTATATCCAAGGGACCGTCGGTGTACGGTGAAGGGGCGGACTGTTTCTTGGTTGTAGTATAGGTTCTGAAAATTGAAGTCCTATCTAGTTTGCTGAGTTTTCACCCAGGGATGTTTTGAAGTAGCCGTAGAGAAAATCTACCTTTGCCTGATGGTCAAACATGGTTGAATCTGCAACATCTAGCGACCTGATTGCATTTAGTCTCATTTTATGGGAAGCGTGTGCATGGAAGAATTTTGTATTTTTACCTTCAAATTTTATTGTTTTGATCTTAGCTCTTTGCTTCCAATAAGCTGCTTTTTGTTGGACAAGTAGAGACAACTTTTGTTGGACTCGATCTCTCCGACAGAACTCTGCATCTGAGCATCCTCTCCATTCCTCTACCATGTCAATATAATCTATTACCAGTCTGCAGTTCATCTGCTCCTGCTGAAAACCTTTGTTATTATGTTTCCATTTTTTTGCTTGTTGCCTCGTTCTCTTTAGCAAACGAGCCAGGGCTCCTGCAGCATCTGGTGAGAGCACTGCGTTTTCCCACACTTGCAAAATATCCGGGAGGAGAGATGGTTGGAAGAGAAGAGAATTTTCAAACCGAAAGATGGAACTTTTTGGACTAGCTGTTTGAATTGAGACAGTGAGAGGAACATGATCAGAAGTTGTTCTTGCCTGGGAGGAGAGGGTTCATAATTTTTCACAATGCACAATAATATTTTTGGGAAAAAAAGAAGCAATAAGCCCATAACTATGATTAGCTGATTGTTGTCGAAGACGACAGTGCCCAAGGGGCAAAGAGGTAGAGAAAATCCAATGCCCTTGCGTGAACTCAACTTTCTATTTTTTAAGTTCTTATAAAAATCTGTCTATTACATTCCCATAAAGGACTATTTATATAGACCTAGGGTTTGGTGTATAAGTGATTTTACATCTACGCTCCTATAGATGAATAGATATAAGGGTACACGTGTCATTTACTTGTTTTATTCCTAATAGGTCTCTAGTAGACTATATTTTTGGACCCAATTACATAGCGAGTGGACCTGCTATCTATCTTGGCCCCTGGTACCTTATCGACCGAGGCGTCTTTTACCTAAGTTTTCTTGCTGATTTCTGCTCGTCTGCGCCAGTATTCTCTATTTGGGCCGTGAGTCTTCAACCGCTTTTCTTGGCCTTCGCCCATCTCCACCTTCTTCGTCAACCTATATGGATCTTCACCCACTTATGTGGAACTTCTTCAGCCAGAGCCATTCTTTGCCTCGAAGAAACTCTTCGCCTGGTCGAAGAAACTCTTTGCCGGTTGAAAGGGTTGACAACGACCTTCCTCCAACACCGATAATTTGAGATAATATATTTTTATTGACCATAGACTCCAATCTGTAGCAATCTAATCTTATTTTTGGATGATTAGTAGTAGTAGATGTGATCTTGTTCTGCTGGTTATGTTCAGAGATGATCTGAACGAAGAGGTCAGAAAATAAAGTAGCATCGACACCATTGCAGCTATTTTCAACCTTTATTTTGCTTGTAGCAGTAGTGCATCAATCATGCTGATTCTTCGGATGGACGATTATATTTTTATTACAGTAAGAAACATGTATATATCCTGGAGACATGTTTCTAGGCTAGAATGGCTTGGAGGGGAGGTTCTGATTGGCCAGGAAGTACTTGAACAGCTCAAGCGCTTGCTCTGGCATGATGGATGGCACCATGTGGCCGGCTCCTCTCACCGTGACAAATGTCAGGCCGTCGAATTCCACAGTCCAGCCACCAACCTGCAAACGCCACACGACAATGATCCACTAGAACAAGCTCCAGAGATAGGGACGTTGAATCAGACACTAAGACGACCGATTCGTTTAAGTATGCGCACATTAGTTAGGAGTAGCATTGGATAACGTTGTTGAATTTGCAGCGGTTTATCATATTGCAAGTTCTGAACTTGTTCAGCTTTTGAAACAGATTGTTCATCGGATTGTTGCCGTCTATTTATTATATAAGATAAATTAAATACTTTAGAAAATAAACTTAACAAATAGCATAAAACAAATAATTTAAGCAATATAATAAAGAATTTTTTTTGAGAAATCGTATTTTTAGAAGCGTGAAGCGAATAATCCACTGTAATAATTTAGCAAATTAGCTGAAAAGAACACGGCACCATATACAGTACCTGCTTGTGATGGAACCATGGTGACCAGTCCTCTTTGATGGGCAGGCCTAGCTTTTTCAGTGTGTACCTGGTTGAGGTTGTAGGGATTCTCGCGTCCGTGTCGCCGCTGCTCATCCCAAAACAATAATAGAAAATCATGGTGAATTTGGATGCATAGAAGTAACTTCTTCAGAATGGACAGATGACATCGATCATGATGAACAAAAACCACAGTAATCAGTGTCAAACATTGACTTGGCAGAGCAATGTTAGAGTTCTCCCAAAATATGTTTTTTTTTCAGATTACATAGAAGATGTATACATACATACACCACTATTTACCCATACTATACTCACACATCCATGAGTACATCTCCAAAACACACATTCAAAGAGACGGGGATCAACCGTAAAACCTTAGCCCTACCAAATTACTATTAAAAACACACTCATGTGTACATAATATTTGTGTGCACCAGGATTTAAACCCTGTAAACCCACCAACACACATCAGTGCTTCGCCTCCCCACCCAATAGTAAAATGTTCATGGCTTTACAGGTTGGATTATAACTTCTAACATTTTTTTTTGATGACAGAAACTTCACCTGTAAATCCATATACGTAGTCCTGATTGAGTGAGCTTCTTGACGATTGGAAGGACAGTCATGTCAGAGTCGTTCCATGCGCCGCTGATAGAATTACTGAAAACAGTAGTCACATGAACAATGTTCAGATACCAACATTTCATCCCTGATCGCAACATAAACATATTTTTGAGCAGAGATTACTGGCAAAGGGAGTATGCTCCAGCGATATTGGCATGCAGAGCTTTCTGAACATCTTTACGGTTGAAATATTCAGTCGCGTAGGTTTGCGTGCATGGATCATAGCCCATTGGTATCTTCAGGAAATCAAACTTTTTGCACACGAAAAGATTGAAAAAGGACATATTGATCAATGATTATACACATGAAAGAAAAGAGAATAACGACTGAATTTTTTTGCTTAGCCATTACTGAAGTTAGTTGTGCTTACACGGCTGCTGGTCCGTCCGATTTGTGCTACAAACGACGAGTTGAAGTTTGGGTATCCGAGCTCACAGCGCGATGTGTAAAGGCTGTAGATATCTATGATGTTGTAGAGAGCACCGAACTGATCGATTGCCGCGTAACACTCTTTAGACAGGTCTACCAAACTGAAGTTGCAGAGCTTCTGAAAGTCACTGTAAAGCTTGTCTGAGATGATTGCGTGATGCCATGCAGAATCAACAATCCCCAACAGATCGGTGTCGCCATCCATGTAAGCATTTCCTATCTGGAATACAAACACAAGGCAAATGATGAAACGAATACTACCAATAAATTGCTAGTTCAGTACTTTCTTCTGAAGAAAAAGCAAACAATGAATTGCTAGTTGCAGAGATATTGCAATTGGGGGATACCATGATGCCTTTCAAGTTTATGTAATTTTCTTTAGGTGCGATCTTGTTCTGATCCACAATCACGTTAGCAAGCTGGGGAATGTAATGTCCTGCATGGTGACAAGAAAAGTTACACACACATGAAGATCAGTAAACCTCCTTGACCCAGGATTGCGCTATCGCCGATACCGACACCGATAATCCTGTTTACCGCTAGGGTCCGACAAAATTTGCTATCGGCTAAAAATTTCGGGGTTTTCAAATTGCCCGCCGTAAATATATTGAAGACAACGTTAATTGTTTTAGAAAATTTGCTTTGATGCCTTTGTTACAAGCGAAAGCTTTCAACTAACAGATTTTGGGTTCTATTCTAGCCAAATCTATTTTTTCTCCTTTTTTTTCATACTTCTCCTTACTGTGTGTGCACCATAAAAATATGTTATTATCTCACTTATAGATAATATATATGTTTTTTTATATCAAATGGTTTGGCTACAATCTATGTGATTTTCTAAACAAATTGAGCCTTTTTTTTCAAATTTTGTCCAAAATTTTTGTCTATCACCAATAGAATTCTGATGAAACCAATAATCTAGTTTATCGCTGAATTCTGATAAAACCGATAATCTAGTTTATCGCTGAGCCCTGATGTTTTTTGACCCTCTGGAACCACTTGATCAGTTCAGTACTAATGAGCAAGTTTGGTAGACCTGCATAGCTCTCTCCAGCTATGTAGAACTCTTTCATTTTGTGCTGAGGGAACCTCTGGAACCACTTGACCAGGAAAGTGTATGAACCATATGCTGCAAAGCATGCAGACAACTCATGTTATGGAGTGTACCTTTTTTTTTCTGAATGTGGTTACACTGTTATATTTTTTTAAGATAATAAAAAGGGTTTACGTCTCTGGTCTCTCTGCTATACTAGTTATGTGACAGTCAAAAACATACCGGTGGAATTGTCTCCTGGTGGATCTTTTTCAAAGGATGTCTTGGTGTAAGAAAACCCAACACCAGCAGGAGAGTCCAGGAATAGCAAATTGGCAGCTGAAAAAGATCATCAGATAGTGAGTCACTGTGCTTTGGTCAATAAAATAATGACTGTGACATGTTACTGCTGGTTTAACTAGTTACCTTGGTTCCATGCGTATGGATTCAACTCAAGTTCAGCCACATCTTTCTTCACCAGAAATGGCCCTAGCTCCTGGGCCTGTCCAAACCCAATAGAAGAACATCCAGGTCCTACAAAATGCAATTTCAAACAACACACAGTTACATTTCAAGCTAAATCTTTTCTGTTTAAATTTCAGAAAAGATTTTGTAGGATCTATATATAAACAAGTAGATCGTCGATCAGCTTGCACCCGTATTTCATCACTTCAAAACGCTAGTTTATTTAAGCTGAGTTTGAGCTGTTAGTGGAATAGTAGAGATGCAGTGAGTAAGTAAACCTCCATTTAGCCACAAGACGAGTGGCTTCTCCTCAGGCTTGTCAGCAGCCTCGAAGAACCAGTAGAAGAGCGCCTTGCCAAGGTACTCGTCAGTTGTGACATACCCAGAGTATTGCCTGAATTCAGACGAGTAGGCCGGCTGCCCTGGCAGCGACATGACACGGTCGAGCTCCTGCATGGCAGCTGTGGCTGCATCGAGGCTGGCCGTTTCATGCCGTGCTGCAGCAGCTAGGCCACACAATGTAGCCAGTGCAAGAGAGCCAAGTAGGAGCAGCAAGCAAGGTGAAGTCTGAACTTTCATTGCTGAAACCTTTAAGTTTCTTTTGCTAGGGCTTTGCAGGTTACAAGACAGGCAGGCATAGGAACTATATATTTATAGTGTGCAGCCAGCCTGTCAGAGCTGATATGTTCTTGTGTGGAGACAAGTAGGTCGAGCCATCGGCCGGCTACAAGAAGTATTATTTTCGGGCTTAATTATCATGAGATGCATTATACAGTAATCTGTCTTCATCTCTCGAAACAAAAAATAAAATCTGTATCATTCAGCAGTTTGGAAGGTACGAATTTGGCAGTTTGTATTATGAAGTGAAGAGCAAAAGTATATGCTTTAATTCTTAATCGTATAACAGGCAAAGCAATCTAACGAATTAAAAGGGTTTTTTGTTGCATCTCAATAAATTTTTTGTTGGAATCATCCAATCCAGTTGTATTATCTTTGGACTTATCCACTCTACCGGCTGCTGCGTCTTGGGTTGTTTCTAGTGTTACGAAAACCGGCACCGTTGCGGCATCGGTAGCCAGCCGAACACAGAGGAATACCATATAATATAACTTAACAACTCTATGACAGAAGATATTTATTAATAAGTTTAAGTCAAAACTTACGTCCTTAATACACTGATTATCTCGCTCTTCTCTAAACTAGCATAATTATAACATATCAATATATATATAAACAACTCTCGTCCGGCTATATGCGTGACAGTCGCCGTATGGCTATGGTGGTGTTCCTCTGTAGGGCTCTTCTAAAATACAAGAATAGAAAAAAAACGTAAAATAAGATGTCACATGCTTCGAATTCCTACAGGGTTTCAAAATCCAGGAATTTAAAAGTGTGTACATTTGGATGGCTTGTAGGAAATAAAACATAGAGATTTTTAAGAAAATTGTTTTGTACAAGAGAGATACTAGAGAAAAAGAGTGCATAGGAATTCTCAAAGGAAAAGGTAAGGACGCATGTATTAGAAGCCACACATCCCAAACGAAAACACTTGGTAGGAAATTGACTATCATTATTCCTGAGGATTTTTTTCGCGACTAGTACCGAGGCACTCACGTGTTCACAAGGTACGTGTGAATATTTATTCTACTTTGCAATATATAGCAAAAGGGAGTGGTTTTTTAAGGACTGGGAGAATATTTTGAATAAATTGATCTCAGTTTGTTAAAAGCAGTACAAATTCTTCCCCGTGCATCTAGGAATGAAGTACTGTAGTGAAAACAGTGCTATAGTGAAATCTTTTCTCGCTGGTCTAGCAATTTACGTTAATGGTAAGTAATCCGAGAGCATCACCAATAGTTGTCTAATACTCTTCTCAGTCCTTAAGTTTTAGAGTTCTGTAAAAAAAAGTGAATCCAACAGACCTTCAAGCTAGATCACAAAATTTTGGAGACCCTATTCCCATGCGGTTCTCTCTCCACAAGTGCGGGAGTGCTCTCGCTCCCAATCCACCACTTGGAACGAAAGAAGGATGGGAGAGATCGCGTGCTGGAGGAGGGGAGAACGATGACTTCTGTCAGTAGTTTAGAGGTGGCCCAATTTTTTATGTTAAGAAATCAAGTTTAGGCTATCTATTCAAGAGCAGTATATTTTTTAATCTTTAAATTCTTATTAGACATCGAAAAACAGAAACTTGAGGAATAGAATTTTAGGTAATTGTTTGTGATGCTCTAACGAAATACAATTGTTTTATGTTATTAAAGAAATGATGCAGCTACCAAGGATGGCACTGAATTGACGAGCTTAATCGGCGCGCGTCATCTCAATACTAATTTGTGTGCAAATTAGACAAAACACGGGTTCTGTTTTGTCTATTTGTGTGTAGGTGACTTGAGGTCAACCTTAGTTAATGGCGAGGACCGAAAATAAGCTCAGAGAGAAGCCAAGGTCTAGCATGGTTAGGATGCCATGTGATAAGGTTGGACTAAAGTCAGTTTGTCTTGGGGTCAACATCGGTCAACGGCGGAACCAGGACAAAACTCAGAGAGAAGTTAAGGTCCAGAACGATCAAATATGCCGGGTAAGGTTGGACACAAGGTGTCATATGATGCATGGATATTGTATGGGGATATCTTCACAACTGGCTTCACGTGTGTACAAGTGCCAAAAAAATCGTAGAGAAATTTAGAATAAAAGGAAAGAAGAGGAGAGGACAATACGTAGTGCTACAGTAATACGATTACTGCATCAAATAGTGCGCAGTGCTACAGTAGCCCGACTACTGTAGCATGCAGATACGTGTGCGTGGAGGAGATCGGCCCGATGGATGATTAGGCAAGGAGTGTGCAGCGGCTCAGGGAGCACAGGCCCACGTGCAGGAGTAAAGGCCTGTTCGGCTGGGAGCCCGCGTGGCAAGAGTGGTTGCGGTTTTGAATTTGAAAAATTGTAATTGGTTTGGGATGTGAAAGTTTGAGTTCTAATAGGATTAGGAGTTCTACTCCTATTTTATATAGGAGATTTTAGGTATAAATAGATGAGGGGTTGAGGCTCTAGGTGTATCAACCTTTGAAAGAGAAAAGCTAGGGTTTGGTTTTGAGAGAGGGGAGTGTCGATGTTTTGTATCGGTAATAATTATATGGGGCTATTCGTCGAGCCTAAACTCGATAGATTCGAAAAGACATATGAGATTTATACTGGTTCAGGTCCTCGGTGTGAGGTAATACCCTACTTCCAGTTATGGTGTATTGCTTTCGTGGTATTCTCTGGTGAGATTGTCATATGCCCCAAGGGGCTCCCTACCCCTCCTTATATACTGGAGGGATGAGGATTACAGGGTAGAAAACCCAGTCAGATACGACCAAGAGTTTTTCTTATCAGTACATAGAGTATCCGGCTAGGACTATATCTCTTTCCTTATCATACAAGGTAATATGAAGCCGAGTCTTATTCTATCTCCAATTGTAGGGACCGGCCTACCCTCTGTCCGAGTGGCCATAATTGCCCTCCTTGAGGTACCTGGGGCCATGGCCTCCACAGTAGCCCTTGAGATCTTCATAGTTGAGTCACAGTTGATGCTAAGTACTCATCCTCCACGGTGAAGAGATTCCTGAGTGTTTTGCTCCCGAGTACTCATTATCCGAGTGCTTCTTCTTCCGAGTTCTGCTTCATGTCAGCTGGCAACGAGACTATGAAGGGCTTCATAGATGAATAGTGTGCGCCCTATAGGCGCACCTATTAGGTGTAGCTCCCCGACTTTGTGCTTAATTGGGAAACAATTAAACATAAAGTCAAAGATCTTTAACCTTTAAGTCTTTTCCGAGTGATATGTTTATTAGAAATTGGACTCTTCAGCTATATATTAGCTGGAAATTTTACTCAAGGCAATTTGGCTAAGCATGTAAGCCGAGTATCACTATGGAATAAATCCAATGTGTGATGAGGTGTACTTGAGAAATACCTGCATCCCCAATTTTAATAGAGACCAGCTATTAATCCTTATAAGCATATATCCTTAATACTTTAAAATAATCAAGATACGCGAATGTATACACCCGGCTGTAGGCTTAGCATGAAGCGTATCTGATTATTTAATCGGTTCTTGTAAAATAGCACCCGCATCATGATTTTAACGTGACCAGTGGGCGACCCAATAGGGCATGCTATTTAAGAACTCATATCTTTAGCCTACTACCGAATAAGCCGGTTCAAACCGACCTACCTAGCGCAGCCCTATAAAATATGGAGATTTTGATCATTGTTCAACCTGCCCATTGCTTTGGGGGTATGCCACCAAAGTGTAGCAGATTTTGATGCCGAAATCATCGCAGAAATCTTTGAATATGTCGCCCATGAATTGAGTGTGTTGCCCGTAATGATGCCATTAGGGACTCCAGATTGGTAGATTATACTCAGTATGAAGTCCTTTGCCCAGGCCGCGGTTATGATAGCAACAGGTCTGGAATCAATCCTCTTTGTGAAGGTGTCCACCGCGACGAACAGATGTATAAACCGTTCTGGTGCCTTCTTGAACGGCCTGACCATGTCAAGCCCCTAGATAGGGCCACGAAATTGGGATAGCCTGCAACTCCTGTGCCGGTAGGTGAGTTTGCCGAATGAAAAATCGACATCCCTTGTATGACAGGACGAGTGCTTTAGCATCGGTAACCACAATCGACCAGAGGAATCCTTGTCTGCAAGCCTTTTCGACTTATATTCTGAATACAGCATGGTTGCCACAGATACCCGAGTGGATAGATTGCAGGATCTACTTGCCCTCCTCAGGTGTGACGCAGTGCATGAGAACTCCGGATGCGTATTGACAATATAGGTTTTCTCTGACTACAATAAAGGTTTTGCTCCATTGCTTGATTTACTCGGCTTCGTTGTGATCTTTAGCAAGTTCGTCTTCCAGTAGGAATCGAATGATTGGAGCTCTCTAGTCTTGAAAAATAATAAGCATCTCTGTAGGTTCCGGATTTGGTGCAACCTCCGATTGTACGGGTTCTAGCTTCTTCTTGACTGAGAGCTCCTATAGTGGTTTTTTTCCTTGTTTTGGCCAAATAGGTACCCGAACACTATGCTAACGCAGGATTCGGTTGGCGACCCTCTTTGGGGCATACCCAACCTGGCAAAATTGTAGCCGAATAAGGTACTTGAACCTTACATTAGTATAGGATTCGGCTGGTGACCCTCATGGGGCGTACCCTACCCAGCAGAGTTGTGACCAAATAAGGTACCTGAACCTCGCATTAATATAAGATTCGGCTGGCGACCCTCATGGGGCGTACCCTACCCAGCAGTGTGGTACCCAAGCCCCGACTGGTGCTGGAGGTTGGTTATTAGCTCCGATGGGACGTACCAAGGTAAAGGTGACATCCGTATCCCAACTAGCACAAGTACTCGGTTAGTAGCCCTCATGGAGCATTCCGACTAATTCTTGAAGCGTCGCACTCCAAGTGTATCATGGCAGACTGGTCCAGCCTCCGAGCGTAAGAGATAGGCTCGTAGCCATGAGTTCCTGTTACGCATATCCGGAACTGGGCCCTGTATTATAAACATATCGGATGAGTAGCATCTGATGTATAAAACAATCACCTGGAGAAAATCTAAATATTTTACAATAAATGTAAATATGTGTTACTCTTTTTATTGATATTAATTTTCCCAAGTAGTTGACCCCTTATGTTTAAATACTCTGCCCGACTAGTCATAGCCCCAAGCGTCGGGAGTCGGCTCATGGCTCTTTCCCATACACGCCTTTTGGGTGACTTGAGTTTACCTTTCATGGAGCAAAACTTCACAGATCGAAATTTATGCTACTCAAGTACTTTTGCAATCATTAAAAGCAAAAACAGAAAATGCGCAGTATGTACACCTATTAAGTGTAAACGGCTGCGGCATTGGCGAGGCCGAGTAAAGAATTGACGATCTCATCCCCTAGATCCGATCCCGACTGGCACTAAGCCGTATCCGAGTCAAACCATAAGGAAGTGAGTTGCCTCCTGGCCCATTTAGATGAAAATATCATATAAAAGAGGAAATATGTATCAGAAAACAACTTAGCTGTTCAGTATTGCACAAGTTGGGAGTGGGGATGCCATCCTTGTATTTGAGTTTTTGAGCCCCTGAGTATGTCAATTGTCGTTCTGATAATCTTTGGTTGTAAGAGGTCGAGGACGGTTGCGATCGACAGTTGCCACAATGTTCTCCGACTTGCACTTACGGTTCCCAGCCTTCGATAGGGCTGTCACAGCCCAATTTTTTGGAAATTAAATAATTAATTAAATATTGATTTTTTAGAATTTGTATTAAATTATAAAGCAAATTAATTAGGTAAATTAAAAATAGGGAATAAAAATTTCTTTAATAAATCATGGTTGAAATTATTTCTAATAAATTATTTATGTGTAATTAAACCCTCTGAAATTTTCTCGGATTTATTGGAGCTCCAGAATTAATTTTAATATTATACAGATCAGTTCAGTAATTATTTAAATAAATTCTTTTCCCCAATCTTAGGTTGTTCTTTGCCCAGACCCCTTTCATCTTATCCTTTTTGCCGGACTCGGGTTGTCGTCCCCGAATCCCTAATTCTCTGAAAAGTCCGACTTCGGAAAAATCCCCGAAGTTCCGAATCCAACAGAGTCAGGTATACTCAATTCCTTTTTATCGAATATTCATCATTTTTCCCCTTTGATTTTATCAAATAAAATCCAAATCCTCAATATTCTGAATATTCGTTTCATCCCAAAATTTCTTTTACTCGATATTTTAATTATCTCTGGTAATCCGAAGCTTTCCCCAAATCTCAGATTCTGCAAAATATCCATGAGTTTCCAATTTCTAAAATATCCCAATAATTGAAATACTCCAAAGTTCCAAGAATTCCCACAATTCCAATCTCCATAAAAGTATTCCCGATATTTCCATATCCCGATTTTTGCAAATCGTTCCTTTTTCCAAATCCCAAATATATATATATATATATATATATATATATATATATAGATTCTGAATATCGGAATATTCCAAACCTCTGAATATTTCTACAAATCTTCGATTCGGAAATACTCCTCGAATTCTTAAATTCCAAATTTCCAAATTTTGAAATTTTCCTAAAAAAAAAAGCCCCTTCCTTTTCCTCCTTTTTCTTCCATTTTTCATTTTCCCCCTTCTTTCTTTCTTTTCCTTTCTTTTTCCTCCCTCCTCCTTCCTTCTTCCTCTCGGGCTCCCTCCTAGCCGAAGCCCGAGCTCCCCTGGCCGAGCTCCACAGGCCAGACCTCGGCGCCTGCCTCCCTCCTCGTCCCGGCCTACCCCGCCGCCACTCTCTTGGCCCGCAGCCATTGCTGCCGCACCTGGCCTGCTCGCCCTCGGCCAGTCGCTGCCTGAGCCCGGCCCGGCCATGCGCCGCCTCCATCGCACCATGGTCGCCGTCGCTGCCGGGGTCATCGCCATTGTCCTTCACCGCCGCAGTGGGCATCGTTGGCACCTCTGTTCCCTTGCTTGCCGCCTCCCCCTCTACCCTGTGCGCCTGCCTCTCGCTGCCCGCCGGAGATCGCATCATTGTCGCCTTCGATCCCCGCTGCCGGTGAGCATCTCCCGAAGCTGCTATTGACAGCCCATGCCCATATTTGGTGCCGCCGTGAATGACGAACAGCCGCCGGTGCTCTGTCTCCCCGTCTGTGTGGTCGCCGCAGCAAGTCGTCACCACTGCCTCGCCGGTGCCGCTCCACTCTGCTCGCCCGTCGGTCATCACCGCCGTTGTCGACGCACCGCTGAGCATTCCCTCTGCTGCACCGTGAACTAGCCGTGCGCTTTGGACAGGGAGCTGGCTCCCTCTCTCCTGGGCCGCCGACATGTAGGCCCTAGTGTCTCTTTTTCCCTGTGGATGACATGTGGGCCCTTTACACAGTGCATCGAGGAATCCTCTGATTTAGCAGATCCAATCTCCACCGTAGGATCCGTCCGAATCAATCTAGAGCCGTCCATCTACCCTGATAAAATCCCCACCGTGGTTCCCTCAAGATCAGATCCAGACCGTTGGATCCTAACCCCTCGATTATCCTGCCACATTAGCCCTAGCCCTTTCCAACTCAGCCGCCACCTCAGCCACCCAGTCACCCGGTCCACCATCCCCTCTGCTCCCTTGGTCCATGGACTTAGTCTATGAGAGCCAGGTCACTGATAGTAGGCCCTACTACTGTACATAGCCAAAATATTTATTTTAATTCAAAAATTCAGAGAATATTTCAGAGAATATTCTTTTCTAATTTCTTTCGGATTTTTTTTCTGAATTCAATTTTCTGGAGGTCATATCTTTTCCGTCTGAACTCCGGTTCGAGCCATTCTTCTTCCTAAATTCATCTAAAATCATGATCTACCTATTTATGAACTTTTTATGCACTATTTATTTGGAGTTTCTTAGGGTTTTTTCTTGTTTTGCGTATAGTCGCGTATTTTCGCTGTTTCGAATGATCGCGGAGTTTGCGGAAGAGATCGGGAGATCAATCAAAGACATTTCTGGTTGCAAGGCAAGTCACATGACAATCCCCTTAAGCATGTTGATCCCAGTTGTGAAATCTATTTTATTTTAATGTTATCGCATGCACTATTTTTTAATGTCACTATTACGGGTTATTTATTTATTATCCTATGTTCCTTGCTTATGGCCGTGAATTGATATTATTACCTTTGCCTTGAAACCCTGGGTAATTAATACTGACTAGCTGGATGATTATTTAATGATCTAGCTAGATTATTTAGGATCTGCTTAGCACTGCGTAGAAACTGTAGCGTCATTTTATGTGGGAAATTAATGATTCATTCATCGATAATTAATGGTTGTTCTTTCACGATAGTTGGTCAGGGCTGGTTAATTAATTGTGTTAGCTAAAATTTGACTGAATGGTGGGTTGTGAGCACCAGAGTTGTGAATGTTGCTAGTGGTGCTCATGATAGTTAAGGACCGGTTCGCAGATTACTTGTTACGAAGCAACACTTGCCGAGTTCAATAGGAGGCACCAGGGTGTGTTTGTGGCTGATATATGTCCACACATGGTAGTGACAATAAGACCATGCTTCGGGCGTCAGGCCGTCTCGTGGGAAGGCACTTGATCACCCCTACCGGAGACCGGATGTTCGGCGGGAGGCTCTCCTATTGTGCGAGTTACATGGATAATCCTGTCACAATTCCTTTCCAAAGTACCGTGGTGGTATCAAGGCGCATAGTGATGTGTTGTGGAGTTGTGTCCTGTAGGTAAATTGGTACACCTCTGGCCAGAGTAAAACTATTCGAATAGCTGTGCCCACGGTTAAGGGCAAACCTAGCAATGTTTTATGTGATTAGTCCCACACTACTTAATAATGCTGATAAATGATGGAATCTGATAGCTCCAGTTTGGAGGGAATATGGTTTGGGCCTGAACTGCGTTGGAGTGTTGTTCAGAGATTGGTTCAATGTTGATAATAATTAAACTACACTGTTTTCAATGGTTTTAAATGCAAAAGTTTTAAATATTGTTTATGCAAATGAACCATACTATGCCTTTCCTTTGGAATCCTGTTGCATTACATTGCATTTTCCTAGTGTGGCTTGTTAAGTACAGTGGGTAGTACTCAGTCTTGCAATACTGCAATCATTAGAGTAAAGCTTGCGAGGAGGAGAAGTTTGGTATTTGGCTTATACCCCAGTTGAGCTGCCTGTGGGTTAGAGCTAAAGCTATGCTAGTTGTCGTTCCGCTGTTGTTTTCTTCTATGTGAGGACTAAGTGCCTCTTCTGTAAGTATTTATCGTTATATCATTTTGGTTATGTTTATCAAATTGTCAGTTTGTGTACCTCAGCTGATTCCTGGACTAGAATTTATTGCACAAATTAACTTTGGAAATTCTAGTGAATTTCTGGGCGTGACAGGCTGCGTCATTCGTCTCCTGTCGCTCCTCTGTCGCAGCTCCTTCTTGTCGTCGAGTGCTTCGGCGACGGCATCGGCTAAATTAGCATACTTATTGGCTATGTCGAATAGAGCTTTGATAGAGTTGGGCGGCTTCTGAGTAAATTTTGCAATGAACGGTGTGTCCTTTACTCCTTTGTGAAACACAACAATAACGACCTCGTCCTTGATTTCAGGTATTGAGTTTCTCTTCTTGGAGAACCGTTTGATGAAGTAGCGGAGGGACTCATTCTTCCTCTGGTGGCACTGATATAGATCGTACTCGAAAGATGGCCTCTCGTATGTTCCCTGGAAATTTGCGACGAAACGCTCACACAGTTCTCCCCCAAGAGCCGATTGACTGCCTGGGAAGCCCTGTCAGCCATGTCCTCGCTGAGTCAGCCAAGGCAACTGGGAGGTAGTTAGCCATGGCCTTGTGATCACCCACGGCCGCACGGATTGCCAAGGTGTAAACTGTGAGCCAGGACTCTGGGTTGGTCTTCCCATGATACTTCTCTATTCCAGTCGGCTTGAATCTAGATGGCCAGTCAACTTGTTGTAGCTCGTGGGTGAATGCCGGTACTCCTTCATCTGAGTGGGGGCTTCGACTCCGACTGTAGCGATGAAACCGCTCGTGGTGGAGACCGAAGCGTTCATGTTCGTCTTCAAGTTGGTGACGTTCATCTTCTTTGCGTTCTCGGCGTTGAGCGTTGATGTCGTGGCGGAGATCCCCCCGTAGTCGTCCTCATGCATCCTGGTTGTCGCAGCGGTCATCATGATGGTGCTTCCGTCGATCATTACTCAGATTGCCGAGTGACGTATGTCGTGACTCCGAGTGATGCTGACCAGAGCCAGCTGCTCGGTGCCGTGCTGAAGCAGATGAAACCACCGTATCAGAGGCCGTCTTGTCTAACGGTACGAGAGTGTCTCCACATTATTATCCCTGCTGGCATACTGCAGCGGTAATCATTGCCTTGATCCTTGCGATGGTCAGGGTAGACTGGTGGTCGGGTGTAACACCCTAAATTTATCCTCATATAAAAATAATTGTGAAAAAGGAATTTTAGAAATTAAATTAAAAGCCTTAATGAGTGAAAATAATAAAAACAGAGAAAAATCTATAGCAAAATGAGCTTGGAAATAATTTTATAAAATTCTTTGCTTAATCATCTATTTTCTGGAATTTTCTGGGATTTATTTGATTAAGGGAAGTATTTTTGGTGAATTAAATAAGTTTACAGCATTAAAATAAAAGAAAAAGAAAATAAAAACCCCTTCCCTGTGCACGGGCCGAATCCGGCCCGTTACGGTGCACTTAATGTCTCCCACCTCGCGTGCGTGGCCCACGGTCTGCGGCCGCCGCTTCGCCCGCGCGTTGCCGACATGTAGGCCCCACCTGTCGGTCGTCTTCAACCTCCCGCCGTGGAGTCTGAGCCGCTCCCGAGCGCCGCCGCCGCCGAATCCGCTCCAAATCCACGTGTCTCGGCCCCGATCTCGTCCAATTGGTTGAGGGAAAATGGAGCCCCGATCCTCCTCTACCATATTCCCTAGAAAACGGAGCCCTATCGCCATCGGTTGATGAGACCCGAAGCTTCCCGACTCGGATCTTATCCCTAATCCGCTCCGCCGTGTATCTTGCCGAACCCGAGCCGGAATCCACCCCTCTCTGCCATAAATAACAAGCCCTATACCCCTGGGACCTATCCCGTGCACGAGGTTGAGCCCTAGCTAGCCCTAGCCGTCTCCCCACATCCCGAGCTCGCTCCGCCGCCGCCACCGAGCCCTGGTCGCGTGTCGCCGCCGCTTCAGTCGCTGTTAGAACTTGCCGTCGCCTCTGTAAGCTTCATCGGAGCCCAAGGAAGCTTGGCCACCGCCTCTGGACTGCCGAAGATCGCTGGAGTGCCGTTGCCGTTGGGATCCCAAAGACTGCCGCCGCTTGAAGCTCGGCGCTAGCCTCTCTCGTCGCCAATCCTCGTCGTTCTGCCCTCGGTAAGCATCGCCGCGATCTCCTCTACCTATTCCCACCCTCGCCGCGCGCCACCGTATCACCGATCGCCAGTGATCATTGGTCCCCGTGCCACTGCCGTCGCCGTGCTAACTCGGCCGTCGACGTGGTTGCCACGTAGGTGCCAGCTTGGATCCGCTCGGATCTAATCCGAGCCATCGATTGCCTGATCTAATCTCAGCCGTCAGATCTTCCCGGTTAGATCTCGGCTTTAGATCGTTAGATCAAACCTCAGCCGTCCGATCAAAGTTAGATTAAGTCTTAGCCCTCCGATCTATCTCAAAATCGTGGATCATTTCCGACCGTCCGATTTGATCCCTTAAGATCTCACCGTCGGATAGATCTATGGACCCCGGTGGACTCGGTCCACCGTGGACAGAACCCCTCCCTCTCGCTGCCAATGGACCCCACCAGTCAGCCAAGAGCTCTCTCTCTCACTCTCTCTGATGACGTCATAAAGCCTTTTCCCAAATTAAATTAATTCAGTAATGACGCAATAAATCGGTTTTATTCTTTTAAAAGCTTTTAAAGGGGTCAAATTTCTAAAATTCATAACTAATTCATCCGAACTCTGTTTGGGCTGATTCAACCTGCAAAATTCTTTAAAAATCAAGATCTACCCATTAAAAATATAATATTGTACTGATCATGTGTGTTGATGTAATGTTTTGCTCGTTTTTGTTTATTGCCTTTAGCTACCGACGTTCAAGAAGAATCGCAGTTTCTCAAGGAGAGTTCCGAGGCTTGTGAGGTTGTAACGCCCAGAAATTCGCACCGAAATTCTGAACATTAATGTGTAATAAATCCCTGCCCAGGAAAGCCAGGGTACACAAACCAAGTTGCCATACAGAGTGTCTTACAAACAGAGCAAACTGTAAATTACATAAATGCAGCGGAAAAAGGTAAAACGGAGTCTATAAACATCTGGCCAAGCAGCCGATTCCATTCCCACAGGCACCTTGACGGCGGAGCCAGCCTATTCCTCAGGATGATCTTCATCTGACGCGTCCTCCAACACTGGGGGGAAAATTGGAGCAAGGCTGAGTACCACCCACAGTACTCAACAAATCACACCCACAAATATGCATATGCACAGGGTACAAAGATGGGATAGGGTTTATTTGCGGAAAAACAGTTGCAAAAGGGAAGTAGTTCGCAAACAGTAAAAAAATTGATTTAATTAACAATATTAACTTCCACTGATTAACGTTACACCACGTTAACCAGGCCCAACCATTCCCAACCGATTGACGCTAAACCACGTCAACCAGTCTCCACGTACAAATTGATCAAAGTATCAGTGCGACTTGCCTTGCTCCGGCTCAAGGTATTCGGCTACGATCAAAGTATACGCAGGGGAAATACCGGCGTCGGATTCTACAACAAACAATGCATAAACAATTAAAAACAGTACATGGGGGTCAACAAACATGGGCTGAAAGTATTTTTAATGGATTCTTGGCATTTTTCTGGATTTAATGAAATTTGAATGGACTTAATCAGAGTTCGCATGAAATAGTTATGATTTATTGAATTTTACTGCTATTTTCAGAGTGAATATAATTAACCAGTGATTTAATGCGCATTAACCGATTTAAAGACGTCACCCGAGAGGGAGGCGACGGCGCACAGAGGCGGGCGCACCACGTGGCCCCACCGCGGGCAACCACGCGGGCGAGCGAGCGGGCGGCCCCGATCTGCCACCCGGCAGATCGGACGGCCCCGGGGAACGGCGGCCGAAGCCAGCCGTCCCGAGCGGGAGGCGGCGGCGCGCACGCGGCCCGATGGTCGATGACGGCGACCACCCGGCGCGGCGGCGACCACACGGAGGGGCGGAAAGGAACGGGAAAACGAAAGGGGTTCTCACCGGCGGCTCGCGACGGCGAGCGACGGCGCGAAGACGACGGTGGCGACGAAAAAGCGGCGGCGGCCTCGGGACGACGTCGACGACGGAACTCCGACGGCGGGGAACGGGCGAGAGGCGATTGCCGAGGTGTCCTGGAGGATGAGGAGGACGGGAGAGGAGTTAGAGCGGAGAATGGAGACACGGCACGGCAGGAATCACCGGCCGGAAAGGAGGCGGAAGGCCGATACTCACCGTGCGCGCGGGCGAGGCGGTCCGGCCAGCTTCGGCTTCCACGGAGTGGCGGCCGAGATGCGGCGCGGCGCGGCGGAGGTGCTGGCGGTGGCGGGGTGGCCTGACGGCGTCCGAAACGGCGGCGAGCGGCGGCCGGAGGCGGCGAAAAAACGGTGGAGCTCGGGTGCGCGGTGGCGACGGGGTTCTGGGGCACTGGAAAGCTCGGCGTGTTGGGGAAAAGATGGAGGAGAGGGTGGAGGTGGTTTTTATACAGTCGGCCAGGAGAGATCGAGGCCGAACGGCCCCAATCGCGCACGGGAGAGTGGACGGCGGCGTGGGCATCGTGTGCGAGATTCTCGGGAGAGAGGGGACGTGGACGCCGAAGAACTCGGGGGAGTGGGGCGGACTCGGTCCGCGACCGTTTGAACGAGTGGAGGGCGCGCGGGATGAGGCGGGTGGCGGCGTCGGATCGGACGGCTCCGGGGAATTTCCCCTCCGCCCGATTCGGACGGAGGAGGAAGATGATGCTGACAGGCGGGCCCGGCCTGTCAGCGGGTGCGTGGGCGCGGGTGCGAGCGCGGGCGCGAGGAGCTCGGGCGCGAGGGCGCGGGAGCGCGGGCGCGAGGAGCTCGGGCGCGGGGGCACGGGCGCGAGGACGAAAAGGCCGGGGAGGGAAAACCGGCCTGCGGCACAGTGCTGGGCCGGCGGCCCAGCGATGGAGAAAAAGAGAAAGCAGAGAAAACAGAAGGGAAAAGAAAAGGAAAAAGATTTCCAGGACGATTTAAATTCCGATAAGCGTATTTGATTTATTAAAAATAGTTCCTGTGCTCTGTAAATTCCACTAAAAATCCAGTTAATGTATTTTGGCATAGAGAATACAAGAAAAATATTCCCCGCCACGATAATTTATTATCTTGCATTTTACACCATCAATTAATTTCTCTATCCATTTTAAAATTCCTTTTCTTAGGTATTTTCTCCGGTAAAGTTTCTGTGTGGCTAAACACAGGGTGTGACAGAGGTGCAGCAAGGCAAGTCACAGATTCCTCAATACCTTTGAGCATATTGCTCCTGTGTTTAAAGCTATATTTCCTTTCAACTCTGCATTTATTTTAGAATGCCATCAGTGAATGGTGGAATATGTTTAGCTCCAGGTTGGAGTGGTTGGGCCTATACCGTTTTGATGAGCGGTATAGTGTTGATCAATATTGTTTAATAAATAATGCTTGATTACCCTCTTAAATGTTTTATTAAATGCTTTTATGTAAGTTGAGCCATATTATGCCATTCTTTGTTATCCTGTGCACCTGCATATTTGCTGTGTGGCTTGCAGAGTATTTCATGTACTCACCTTGCAATCAACAATCATCATTCAGAAGAGTACTTCAGCAAGCAGGACTACGTGGAGGATTAAGCGGGAGTCCCGGTCATGTTTATGGAGTGGGTTTCGTCGTGCTATCTTAGTTATTTACCGTTGTTAGAAATTTTATCATTTTGTGAGGTACCATTCGCATCTGTAATGAATACTTTCAATATGTAAACAATTACTTTGATTATCAACTATGTCGTGTGTGCCTCGGTTGATTCCTGGACGACGATTTTCACACAATAAAACTCCAGAATTTTGGATGGAAATTCTGGGCGTGACAAGTTGGTATCAGAGCCACCTTAACCGTAGGATAAGCCCCTTAGTACCCCTAAGAGCCTTCTGAAAAAGATTTTAAAATTAGATCTGTCCTCTCCACTTTCTCTTTTAATTAGGGAAGTTAACGGTACTCACTTACGAAAATCTAAGTTCTCCTATTGAAAAAAAAAAGAAATTTTTGCAATTTCTTTACCTCTTCATTACTCAGTACTGTACATTCATTACTGTACTGGTTATGAATTTCTTTAAAAAAACCTTATTTCTGCTAAATCTTTTGCTTATGATTTTGATGAAAACTTTACTATTTCTCCTTTTCCCTTTTACTTGAAACAAAATTTGTTCTGTTAACTTAGTCAAAATTGATAAATCTTCCTTTCATGCTCCATAGATGGCAAACCGAGAGCCAGTGCATCTATTTGGAGTTGGTGCATTTGTCAAGGAGTTACGAGATATGGCCTTCACCATAGGGTACAATCCGGCCCCTGAATACAGACAAGTCACTCACAACCCCTGTGAAGAGAAGTGCCGTGTCCGCCTCACGATTTCAAGTGAACATGAAGGAGTCCCATCCATGATCTTCAGAGCAGGAGGAAGAAATTTTGAGCATGCATGTCAAGAGGTGGCTTTGGAAGTTATTGGAGAACTTCATCACCACCATGCCGCTCGTCTGAGGAACACTGCTTACCACTACCACCCGTCCAGGACCCACAACGACGAGTACAGCAGTTACTAGAACCTAGGAGCAGAGAACAGTGCAACTACTCAACGACTTGTAAGGATGGTGAGTGCCGTGGACAATGCTCGGGCTAATGTGGTGATCGCAGCTCATAAACGGGAGAATGAGAACCGCACCAAGATTTGTAGGCTACAGAACCAAGTGGACCGGTTGAAGCAAGAGTTGGCCCTGGCCAAAGGAGAAGCACCTCTTGAAGGAGCCAAGATCCGCACCACCGCAAAGAAGAGGGTTCATCTTAAACCTCGGATTCAGCTAGCACCAAGGACCCGTTTACTGAACAACCAGGTCCCACTTCGGGTAGTTCCACCGGTGGCTTATGCTAACGATGCAGAAGAGGACTCCGAGGAGTCAGAAGCCAACACACCCTCGGAAGGGTCAGAAGATAGTGGAGCTCGCACTCACTCTGAAGTGGAGTAGGGTGATACCCAAGAAGATGAAGAGGAATTGGAACACAACTCAGATGCCAGAAAAAGTCCTTCGCCCCATTGAGAAGCCCTTAGTAGCACCTTAGCATGAGTTACCTTAGATCGTTGTGTTAGCAGTTGTGTACTTAGGAAATGCTTGTGTGTGTGGGGTTTAGTCAACAATTTATGTCAGAGGGTGGTAATGTAACTTTTAAGTTAGGAGTTGCTTGATGGTGGGATAGTAAGCTACATAAATGTTAATCACTCAGTTCAGAGTAATAAAAGTGAAAGTTTAAGTAACATGAAATCTGTCTCAAGGGCTCTTTCCCTTCTTCTCATCTTTGCTCTGCAGATGGTGAACACACGTAATGGAAGCAACTAGGAAGGTAATGTTGGGAACAACAATCGCGGGGGTGCACCCAACGGACCGCAGCATCAGGATGACAATCTTACTTTTGCCCAGGTCTTGGCAAACCAAACATAGTTGATGAACATGATGTTTCAACAAATGCAAAATCAGCAGAATCAGGCACAACAGCAGGCGCCTCCTCCCCCTCCACTGCAGAACAAGCTCGCAGAGTTTTTGCGAGTGAGGCCTCCTACTTTTTCTAGCACATCTAATCCTGTGGAAGCTGGGGATTGGTTGCATGATGTTGAGAAGAAATTGGACCTCTTACAATGCACGGACCAGGAGAAGGTCTCTTTTGCTTCACACCAGCTACATGGTCCTGCGTCAGAATGGTGGGACTACTTCAGAGCTAACCGAGCTGATGGACAGCCTATCACTTAGGCTGAGTTCACCGCCGCTTTTAAGAAGACACATATTCCTGCTGGGGTAGTGGCATTAAAGAAGCGTGAATTTCAGGCACTGAAGCAAGGGAACTGGTCGGTGACTGAGTTTCTCTATGAATTCAACCGTCTCGCCCGCTATGCACTGGAGGATGTTAGCACTAACATCGACCGACAAGAGAAGTTTCTGGACGGATTGAATGATGAACTCTCAGTTCAACCACTCTCCGGTGACTACTTAGATTTTCAGAAACTGGTGGACAAGGCTATCCGCTAGGAAGGCAAACATAACCAAATAGATCAAAGGAAGCGCAGGATGGCATGCTTCCGGACACAGCAATCCCCTACACAGAGGCTACGTGATGCGGGACTGTCCCAGACCTAGCAAGGTGGATCTTCGTTGGCACCTCGCCCGCAGCTCCAGTTCTACCCCAACACCACTAGCGGCAACGCTGGAGCAAACCGTCCTCCCGCTCAGCCAGTCACGGCCCCAGCAACCAACCAGCCTGTCAAGAAGGAAGTTGGGGAGAAGCCATTGATCTATTTCAATTGTGGAGACCCGGGGCACTTTTCCAATTAGTGCCCTATGCCCAAACGCACCAGACAAGCCGCACCAGGACAGAACTCCACGGGCATGGTCAAAGCTCGTGTGAACCATGTCACTACAGAGGAAGCTCAAGCTACACCAGACGTCGTTTTGGGTATGTTCCCTGTTAACTCAGTTCTTGCTACAGTACTGTTTGATTCTAGTGCTACCCATTCTTTCTTGTTAGTGGGGTTTGCTAATGAACATGGGATACCCATCCGGAAATTGAGAACAACTATCCTAATAAATACACCTGGCCATTAGACACCTACAACCCAAAGCAGTCCTTCTGTGACTATAGAAGTTATGGGCACCCCTTTTCTCACCGATCTGTTCTTGATAGAATCCAGAGATATCGATGTCATCTTAAGGATGGATTGGTTAACCCGGCACAAGGGGGTTATTGATTGTGCCACCAGGACTGTGACCTTAACTTCTAGCCTGGGGAAGAAAGTAATCTTTCGTGTCCTTACTACCTCATCTTCTCCAACCTCTTTGAACCATGCAATCTTAACCAAAATCCCTGTAGTACGGGACTATCTAGATATTTTTCCCGATGACCTACCTGGAATGCCACCTAAGAGAGATATTGAGTTTAGAATAGACCTAGCCCTAGGCACCGCCCCTATCCACAAGAGACCGTATAGGATGGGAGCTAACGAGTTGGCAGAAGTGAAGAAGTAAGTTGAAGAGTTGCTTGCTAAGGGATACATCAAACCTAGCACGTCGCCTTGGGGGGCGCCAGTCATTTTTGTGAAAAAGAAAGAGGAACTCAACGGATATGTGTTGATTATCGCGTACTCAATGAAGTCACTATCAAGAATAAATACCTGCTACCTCGGATTGATGATCTGTTTGATCAGTTAGAAGGAGCCACAGTATTCTTCAAAATAGATCTTCGCTCGAGTTATCATCAGTTAAGGATTCGGGAGGAAGATATTCCCAAAATTGCTTTTACCACTCGGTATGGGTTATATGAGTGTACAGTTATGTCTTTTGGGTTGACTAACACCCTTGCATTCTTCATGAACTTGATGAATAAAGTGTTCATGGAATACTTGGATAAGTTTGTGGTGGTTTTCATCAATGATATCCTCGTTTATTCCAAGACTAAGGGAGAATATGAGCAGCACCTTCGTATCGTTTTGGAGACCCTTCGGCAACATCAGTTGTATGCCAAGTTTAGTAAGTGTGAGTTTTAGCTTCCGGAAGTAAAGTTTCTCGGACATGTCGTCACCGCTGGAGGAATTGTGGTAGACCCAACCAATGTGGAGTCAGTGACCAAGTGGAAGTAGCCGCAAACGGTTTTAGAGATTCAGAGTTTCTTAGGATGGTAGGATATTACCGTTAATTCATAGAGAACTTTTCCAGAATTGCAAAGCCTATGACCCATTTACTCCAGAAGGATGTGAAATTTTCATGGACACCAGAGTGTGAATGGAGTTTTCAAGAGTTGAAGAAGAAACTTGTAACCGTACCTGTGTTGATCATGCCAGATCCCAAGAAAAGATTCCAAGTTTACTGTGATGCCTCTCGGCAAGGTTTGGGATGTGTGCTGATGCAAGAAGGGAAGGTTGTGGCATATACCTCACGGCACCTACGGCCTCATGAGAATAATTATCCTACTCATGATCTAGAATTGGCAGCTGTAGTGCATGCCCTAAAGATTTGGAGACACTATCTCATCGGCAACAGCAGCGAAGTGTATACAGACCATAAAAGCTTGAAGTATATTTTTACTCAGCCAGATCTAAACATTAGACAATGAAGATGGTTAGATCTGATCAAGGACTACGACATCGGAATCCATTATCATCCAGGGAAAGCCAACGTGGTGGCTAATGCCCTTAGTCGAAAAAGTTACTGCAACGCCATGGAAGCCCAGTGGTTATCTTTGGAATTGTGTGAAGGTTTTGAACGATTAAATCTGGGTATAGTCAGTCAAGGATTTGTGGCAGCCTTGGAAACATAACCTCCTTGGTGGATCAGGCCCGCGAAGTGTAGAAATAAGACCCAGATATTTTGGAAATCAAGAAGAATATGAAGAAGGAGAAAGCTACTGGATTCTTGGAAGATGAACAAGGTACCGTGTGTTTCGGAGAGCGAATCTGTGTACCAAACAAGGAGGAACTGAAAAGGCTGATCTTGGATGAAGCCCATGGGATGCAGTACTCCACCCATCCTGGCAGCACCAAAATGTATCAAGATCTTAAGGAGAAGTTTTGGTGGTCTAGCATGCGAAGGGAAATAACTGAGTATGTGGCTGTTTGTGATGTATGTCAGCATGTAAAGGCTGAGCATCAGAGGCCAGCAGGATTGTTACAACTCCTTAAGGTCCCTGAATGGAAGTGGGAAGAAGTAGGGATGGACTTCATCACCGGTTTACCAAGGATTGCGTCAGGATTTGATTCTATATGGGTCGTGGTAGACAGACTTACAAAGGTAGTCCACTTTATACCAGTCAAGACAACTTACTCCGGTAGCAAATTGGCAGAGTTATACATGGCTCAAATTGTGTGTTTGCACGGTGTGCCACGCAAGATCGTGTCGGACAAAGGAAGTCAGTTTACCTCTAAGTTTTGGCAGAGACTCCAAGAAGAGATGGGTACACGATTAAACTTCAGTACCGCTTACCACCCACAGACGAATGGTCAGACCAAGCAGGTTAACCAGATCTTAGAAGACATGTTGAGGGTTAGTGCCATACACTTCGGTGGAAGTTGGGACAAGAGCCTACCGTATGCTGAGTTTTTCTACAACAACAGTTACCAAGCAAGTCTGAAAATGGCCCTGTTCGAGGCTCTGTATGGACAGAAGTGCCGCACGCCCTTGCTTTGGGATCAAATGGGAGAACATCAGGTATACGGGACGGATATCTTGCAAGAAGCGGAAGAAAAAGTGAAGATAATTGTTCGCACCAAAAACCACCGGGTGTGCCAAGAAGCTTGTTGATGATCTGGTTTGATGCGATTGAACATACGAAGGCCTGGGAGATCTGCTTAGCTCCAGTGCAGGTCCTAAAATATTTGAGGTTCGCGGGCGTGCCAGTCAATTTGACCCAGCAATTGACAAGGAGATGAAGAAATTAGATTACTGATCCAATCGGCCAGTAAGCCGATACGGATTCCTTCCAGCCGATCGCCGCTATGCTTGTGCCCGGGCCCCTGCCTGTACTCGCGCCCGGGTCTCATGCTCGCGTCCGGGTCCTTGTTGGTCCTCGTGCCCGGATCGGCAGCAATTGCGCAATCGGCTATCGGCCGATACGGACTGATATAAGCTCCTCGTAACCGATAGCCGATGGCACATGTGTATCGGCTGGAAAACCGATAGCGCTATGAGCAAATAGACAAGATGTCAGTATAACATGTGCATCGGCTAGAAGCCGATGATAAAATAGATAAGCAAAGTAGTAAGCCAGCCGACTGCCGAGGAAACACATATGCATCGGCTAGAAAACCGATGATAATATAGATGACCGAAATAGTATGAATAATACAGTCGGCTTTATAAAAAGATAACCTATCGGCTAAGCACTCCGATAGAACGTCGCATATACACCGATCGGCCCGACAAGGATAAATCTATTATTATCGATCTAGTAGTTCAAACCTAACTGATGCAGCACAGATCGATAATAGTAAAGGAACCTCAACAAACCGATAGATCTAATGCAACTGTGATGAAAATAACTTACCGGCTATACATTCCGATAAGACGCTTGCGCAAAAACCATCAACCTAGCAGGAACAACTTATCGCGACAGTTTAGTAGGTCGGACCCAACCGATGCAGCACAAACTGACGATAAGCTACTCCCAGTAAGCTGATAAGATCTACGCACGCGTGATGTGGTATACCTGATCGGCCTAAGAGGTCGGACCGAACCGATGCAGCCGTAGACAGGGCAGATACACCTGGGTAAGGGGTGACGAGTCTTACCCTCTCGCAGGAGTTCGGACCTAACCGATGCAACCCCGCTCGAGAAGCAAGAACCCGTCGAAAGGTTGGCGATGCGCCGAAGTTTAATTGATCGATTGATAATTTACAAGGCACCCGGGCATACGTATATATACCCCGAGTTAACAGGAGTCCTTATAGGACACGGTACAAACTTTCCTATCTATAAACGGAAAACTAACAAGCCCTGATCGGATATGAGATCAGGTTTCCTAAAAATTTCAAAACTACCTAATTAATAGATAAGGTAATTTACTGCCATACTGTGGTCTTCACGGTCTCTTTCCAAACTCGGTCTCCTCTGGATCCATCTTCACCGGTCATCTGTGATTTTCTCTTAACCGAATCTGCTAAAGACCTGTGCCAAATTTTGGCGTTAACAATAATACAATAACGACTTTGAGTAGCCCAGTCTTGTCAGAAGAGCTATGAGGATAATCGCAGAAGGGATCTCAGTTTTGAGGCAGGTGACTATGTGTATTTGTGAGTCACGCCACTCCAAGGACTACACCGATTCCAGACAAAAGGAAAGTTGGCACCACGTTACGTGGGACCTTACAAGATACTGGGACGGAAGGGAGAAGTTGCTTATCAACTAGAGTTGCCTCCCACCTTGACGGGGGTACGTGATGTCTTCCACGTGTCTCAGTTAAAGAAATGTTTACGAGTACCAGCCGAAGAAGCTGATCCAGAATAGATCGAGGTTCAGGAAGATCTAACCTATGTTGAGAAGCCTATTCGTATCCCACAGACCAGGGAAAGGAATACTCGGAATCGAGTGATAAGGTTTTGCAAAGTACAATGAAGTAACCACTCGAAAGAAGAAGCGACATGGGAACGCGAGGATGAATTGAAATCTACTCACCCACACCTCTTCGCCTGATCTCTCGAATCTCGGGACGAGATTTTGTTTAAGGGGAGTAGGTTTGTAACACCCTAAATTTATCCCTATATAAAAATAATTGTGAAAAAAGAATTTTAGAAATTAAATTAAAAGCCTCAATGAGTGAAAATAATAAAAACAGAGAAAAATCTATAGCAAAATAGGCTTGAAAATAATTTTATAAAATTCTTTGCTTAATCGTCTATTTTCTGGAATTTTCTAGGATTTATTTGATTAAGGAAAGTATTTTTGGTGAATTAAACAAGTTTACAGCATTAAAATAAAAGAAAAAGAAAATAAAAACCCCTTTCCTGTACATGGGCCGAATCCGGCCCGTTACTGTGCACTTAACGTCTCCCCCCTCGTGCGCGCGGCCCACGGCCTGTGGCCGCCGCTTCGCCCGCGCCTCGCTGACAGGTGGGCCCCACCTGTCGGTCGTCTTCAACCTCCAACCACGGAGTCCAAGCCGCTCCCGAGTGCCGCCGCCGCCGAATCCGCTCCAAATCCGCGTGTCTCGGCCCCGATCTCGTCCAATTGGTTGAGGAAAAACGGAGCCCCGATCCTCCTCTACCATATTCCCTAGAAAACGGAGCCCTATTGCCGTCGGTTGAGAAGACCCAAAGCTTCCCGACTCGGATCTTATCCCTAATCCGCTCCATCGCGTATCTCGCCGAACCCGAGCCAGACTCCGCCCCTCTCTGCCATAAATAACAAGCCCTAGACCCTTGGGACCTATCCCGTGCATGAGGTTGAGCCCTAGCTAGCCCTAGCCGCCTCCCCGCGTCCCGAGCTCGCTCCACCGCCGCCACCGAGCCCCGGTCGCATGTCGCCGCCGCTTCAGTCGCCATTAGAACTCGCCATCGCCTCTGTGAGCTTCACCAGAGCCCAAGGAAGCTTGGCCACCACCTCTGGACCGCCGGAGATCGCCGGAGCGCCATTGCCGTAGGGATCCCGAAGACTACCGCCGCTTGAAGCTCACCGCCGGCCTCTCTCGTCACCAATCCTCATCATTCTGCCCTCGGTAAGCATCGCCATGATCTCCTCAACCTATTCCCACCCTCGCCACACGCCGCCTATCGCCGATCGCCGGTGACCATTGGTCCCCATGCCACCGCCGTCACCGTTGTCGCCATGCTGACTCAGCCGTCGACGTGGTTGCCGCGTAGGCGCCAGCTCAGATCTAATCCAAGTCGTCGATTGCCCGATCTAATCTCAGCAGACGGATCTTCCCAGTTAGATCTCAGCTTTAGATCGTTAGATCAAATCTCAGCTGTCCGATCAAAGTTAGATTAAATCTTAGCCCTCCGATCTATCTCAAAATCGTGGATCATTTCTGACTGTCCGATTTGATCCCTTAAGATCTCAGCCGTCGATGGATCTATGGACCCCGGTGGTCTCGATCCACCGTGGACCAAAACCCCTCCCTCTCGGTGCCAATGGGCCCCACCGGTCAGCCAAGAGCTCTCTCTCTGATGATGTCGTAAAGCCTTTTTCCAAATTAAATTAATTCAGTAATGACGCAATAAATCGGTTTTATTCTTTTAAAAGCTTTTAAAAGTGGTCAAACTTCTAAAATTCATAACTAATTCATCCGAACTCCGTTTGGGGTGATTCAACTTGCAAAATTCTTTAAAAATCAAGATCTACCCATTAAAAATATAATATTGTACTGATCATCTGTGTTGATGTACTGTTTTGCTCATTTTTATTTATTGTCTGTAGCTGCCGACGTTCAGGAAGAATCGCAGTTTTTCGAGAAGAGTTCCGAGGCTGGTGAGGTGCAGCAAGGCAAGTCACACAGATTTCTCAATACCTTTGAGCATATTGTTCCTATGTTTAAAGCTATATTTCCTTTCAACTCTGCATTTATTTGGAATGTCATCGGTACAGGGAAACCCTGATCCTTGTTTACGGCCCCTTTTGACTTGATTACTGGATATTGTACCTATGGGATAAATGTGACTAGCTAGCTTTATTTATTGGTTAGCTAGATTACCTCTAGAACTCTGCTTAGCCATGCTTAGCAAACTATAGAATAACTTCTGGGCTGTAACATTAACTTTGATTATAATATTTAGTTCACATGAAATGATGACTCCAATTACAACGGTGGTCGTACGAGGATAATTTAATTGTCCACTAAAACTGGATTAAAAGGTGGGTTGTGAGCACCAGGGTTCTGAATATTGCTAGCGGTGCTCGTAACAGTTAAGGACCGGTTCGCGGACTACTTGTTGCAAAGCAATACTCGTGCTAACCACAAGCCAGAATGGGTAATGGCAGGATCTAAAGTGTAGTTCATTCAACCGGAGGCCCCACGGTTGTTGTGGCTGTGTCAATAAGACCACCATGGCTGTGTCAATAAGTCCATATCTTGGGCGTTGGATTGTTTCCCTGTTGGGCTTGATCAGCTCCTACCGGAAACTGGTGGTTCAATGGGTGGCACTCCTGTTGTGCGGGTTACATGGAGGGTCTTGTCACAATTCCTTTCCGAGATACCATGGTGGTATTAAGGCGCACAGTGATGTGTTGTAGAGTTATGACTTGTGGGTAAATTGGTACACCTCTAGCCAGAGTAAAACTATTCGAATAGCCGTGCCCACAGTTAAGGGTGGGCCTAGCAATGTTTCTGTGATTAGTCCCACACTACCTAAACTTGATTGTTGAATGGTGAAATATGTTTAGCTCCAGGTTGGAGTGGTTAAGCCTATACCGTTTTGGTGAGTGGCATAGTGTTGATCAATATTGCTTAATAACTAATGCTTGATTACCCTCTTAAATGTTTTATTAAATGCTTTTATACAAATTGAGCCATATTATGTCATTCTTTGTTATCCTGTGCACCTGCATATTTGTTGTGTGGCTTGCGGAGTATTTTATGTACTCACCTTGTAATCAACAATCATCATTTATAAGAGTACTTCAGCGAGGAGGACTACGTGGAGGATTAAGCGGAGTCCTGGTCAAGTTCGTTGAGTGGGTTTCGTTGCGCTATCTTAGTTATTTAATATTGTTAGAAATTTTATCATTTTGTGAGGTACCATTCACCTTTGTAATGAATACTTTCAATATGTAAACAACTACTTTGATTATCAACTTTATCATGTGTGCCTCGGTTGATTCCTGGACGAGTATTTTCACACAATAAAACTCCAGAATTTTGGATGGAAATTCTGGGCGTGACATCGGGCCCGAACTGCAAGGTGTCTAACAGGGTGGCAGCGGCGACGACGTTCTATTGTGGGGTCATGAAGACATCATGGTCACCTACTCAGGTTTGGAGGATCTCTTGTTGAACAGTTCGCCCAACCTTGCACAAGTTGTCATTGCGAGCATAGCACTCGGCTTGCTAGCATCGCAAGTCCTCCTCCTGTTGCTCACACAGTCGACGAGCCTCCTCCTCCTGCTGATCGCGTAGTCGGCGTGCATCTTGTGTTGGAGTTGATCCCTTTGATGCCATGAAGACCTCGCGTGGTGGAGAAAAGCTTTCCGAGCTGCTGTCCGACTAGGAGTCGGATTCGGAGTAGTTTAGCAGTGTGATGATGACCCCAACCTCCCTAGACCCGATCCCAAGCGGCCATGGGCTGTATCCGAGTCGAATTCCAGAGGATTGAGTCTACCGCATCATATTGGAATTGAAGATTGTTGCGGCGTTTTTGAGTCCAAGTAGGAAATTGATGATCTCGTCTCTCCTGGACCCGATCTCGATCGACTCAGAGCCAAGTCCAAGTCGAATATCAGGAAAGAGAGTTGTCCCAGAACTCGTAGATCTTGGAAATCACCGCAGCAAGTCGCCGAAGATCACTGCAGCGTTGAGTAAGCCGACTGGCGCTGGGTCGGCCTGGTTCTTGACCGATCGGGTCGAAACCGAGTTGGACAAGATGAGGTCGCCGAGTTTGTCGGCAACGAAGTCGAGGCTCTCGAAGTTGATTGTTTGCCAGGGGGAAGAACTTGACACCATCGACTTCGGTGATTGGATCTATCAGGCTTAATGAAGATGATCTCGACGAAACCCCTACTTGGTGCGCCAACTGTTGATGTTTTGTATCCACAATAATTATATGGTGCTATTCGTCGGATCTAAACTCAATGGATTCGAAAGGACACGAGATTTATACTGGTTCAGGCCCTCAGTGTGAGGTAATACCCTATTTCCAGTTGTGGTGTATTGCTTTCGCAGTATTCTCTGGTGAGATTGTCATATGCCCCGAGGGCTCCCTACTCCTCCTTTTATACTGGAGGGATGAGGATTACAGGGTAGGAAACCCAGTCGGATACGACCAAGGGCTTTTCTTATTAGTACATAGAGTATCCGGCTAGAACTATATTCCTTTCCTTGTCATGCAAAGTAATATGAAGCCGAGTCCTACTCTATCTCCAATTGTAAGGACCGGCCTACCCTTTGTTCGAGTGGCCGTAATTGCCCTCCTTGAGGCACCCGGGGCCCATGGCCTCCATAGGGAGTGCTTTGTATACATTTTGTAATCACATCTTGATACAATAAAGTTGATCCAATTCAATAGTTTGTTAAGTTGTGTCTCTTTGATTCGCGAGCGGTCATATGGTTGACAGGAGGATGATCATACCGTGATTGATAGGTTAGTCCATCAAGTTTTGGGGTTCTTTTATTTCCGCTAAAAGATTTGGTTATTTGGTTTTTCCTACCTTCCCCCCTCTTGTAGGTTTGGTTCTTATATTCGATCCTACAAATTCAACTATCCAACCGTCCACAACCAATCAGGTATTATCACTTCTCTTGTAGATTCTTTTTTTTTTTTGCCTACAAGTAGAACCTTCGTGTACACTACAACGGTACACAAGTACACTTGATAGTTTGATTATGTTAATTTATGGCTTGCACATCAACATATATATATATATATATATATATATATATATATATATATATATATATATATATATATATGTGTGTGTGTGTGTGTGTGTGTGTGTGTGTGTGTGTGTGTGTGTGTGTGTGTTAAAATATAGTAATTTTTGGCACATAGATATAGCTCATAATGCAAATTAATGTTGATTTTGGATTCAAAACAAGCGCTCAATATAATATAAAAGATGGTATTTGCTAGATTTTAGGCGTTTGAAAGTTTTGTATCTTTTCTTTTGTATAAGTCCATATTACACCCTCTCAATTATCAGGTTTCTGAAAAAAAAACTCTGATGAAACCAGACATTTTACATTCCTCAACTATCAAAGCCAGGCAAAATACTCCACAAGAGAAATACGACCCAGTTTTAATTGTGGTTTTTATGATTTTGACATCCAAGTGTGTATTTTTTGACTTACATTTAACTAATTTTTACATCCCTTACTAACTAGGTGCTATACAAGTAAAAAAACTATTTGGATGTCAAAATCATAAAAAAATATCACCATTAAAATCGGGATGTATTGCTTTTAACGGTGTATTTTATCTGTTTTTGATAGTTGAAAGGTGTAAAATGTCTAGTTTTGTCACACCTCGATCTGGCACCGCCATACAATGGTACCAAATAGGGCGTACCGCAGAAAATCAGCGTGAACTGTTTCCCTGCAGAACCGCGATACCGATACCAGTTCCAGGACACAACGCTGGTATCCACGGAAATCAGATATACATCATTGCAGAACCTTGAATAGTTAAATAGACATATACCTTAACTTATGTTATAGCTTCGGAGCAAGCCAGAGACAGCAACGAACAGCACAGAGGCAGCAGCAGCAACGGAACAACGGACTAAGTCCCAACACAGGCAACGGCTGGGAACCAGGACGAAACCCTAGTCTTCATTTCACTGCAACTCCAACTTCAGCTCCCGACGGAAAACTATATATATATATATATAGCAAGGGTGAGTACTTACGTACTCAGCAAGTCAGGGGAACTTAGGTGGTTGTTGCAGGCTTCAAAGAGAGGCTGGATATTTTGTAAATCCATTTTATTTAAATTCTTTTACAATATGCTAAGTGTGTGCTTCTCAACAATTAAGGCGAGGTGGGTCTCGCCCGATCGGAGTGAAAAATGTATTAATCTTTAATTCTCCAGTTTTCGCAATCTCAGAGTTAACATCAAACCGGCTCCTAGAGCCAAAATATAATCTCCGGACTTCCTGAGTCTTGCTGTCCACGATAGCCCAGCCAACATCATCGAACAACCTGCGTCCTTGACGGCACATCCTTCTCACAGTTCCCAAATCACACACACATTTGCAAATAGGGTAAAACAAAACTACGCTAAGGAATCACCTCACATCCGCCCATGACCGTGGGCACGGCTGTTCAAACAATTTAGACCTCTGCAGAAGCGATACATTTTACCCACACGACACGACTCACTCTAGCCACCAGCTCACACTGATCAGGCACGATCAATGGCCTAGAGGTTTTCACGACAAGGCATTGCCCAAGCCCTTCTAGGTTACCCCATGTCAACTGGAGGGATCCGCGACCAACAACAGGGTAGGTCCTAGACCACACTGTGCCAGAAACCCAGGAGGCCTTCCCCGACGCCCTCCCAGCGATCCACGGACCAATGACACGCAAGGCGTCCCTAGGCGACTAGTTACTCAGCTAGGGGCTTTCCCATTTACCCATGTGGTTGTATTGTCATATGCTCGGATGAAATTCCAAGGGAATCAGTCCTTAAAGCGACCACATAGGCATCACACACAGGACCGGCCTTGTGTCGCGAGTCTCCATTTTTAAAACTCATTTTTCTTTCACAAGGCACCACCCAGGCGTCTGGTTTTCCAAACGTTTTGTAAAACACATTTTACCCAAGAGGTTTCTCAATTTTAAGTTTGAAGGGCGACCATCGGCACACGCACAAGGGCGCACACATACCGAGGCATGACATTGGTGGTTACAAGGGAGCAGGGTATTACAATCATTAAGGAAGGATTTTAATGCAAAAGGTTTGGGTAGGTCCACCAGTCTGACTCGCAGATGGGACTGCACAGATTAGCACACACCTATCGATGCAGGTTTCGTAATTAAAATAATTTAATTTCAATTATAGGCTCGATTGATCAAAGATGACTTCCCTTGCTCTAAGTCTTCACGAGTCTTCGATAAATTGTCATGAAATCCGCTCCGAAATGATATTTTCAACGATCAATTACTATGCGCAAACACTTAAAATCTACACAAAGACCAATAAAAAGGTCCTATTTAGTACTACTAATAGTACCATCAGATAGATCTCAATTTTAGAAAATTACTAGAGTTGGAACGGAATCAATCGGAGTTACAGAATAAAAGATATGATTTTCCGAAGGTAAAAAGGATTTTTGGATTGAAGGAAGAGATTTAAATGAATTTCCAGGGGAGAATATTCTCGGGAATATTCCCATGGGGTCAATGACAGTCAGGGCCCACTGGCCAATCGGGCCCATGTGTCAATGAGGCAGTGGGGTGGGTGTGAGTTAGATCGATCACTTAACGAGGGGTATCACTGGTTGATAGGGCCCAGGTGTCATTCACACAGGGGCGCACGGTGCAGGGATAATGTGGACCGAGGAAGTGGGGCCCACACATCAACGGCTAGGTTCACATGAGCCGGGCCTTGCATGGTGTAGGAGGGATGGATGAGTGGACCTAGTGTTCAGGCGGTTTATGGTGGACCGAGGAAGGGTTGGCCCACTTGTCAGCGACATGGTCCTCTAGGAGTCGGGCACACGCACGGGGAAACAGCATAGCCGATTCGGCTCGTGCAGGACCGAGCTGGCTGAGCTGGCATTCGCCTGGACCGCCATGTGGTCGTCTTACCCGGGCGGCCACAGGGCGTGAGAGGGATGCGAGATTGGACGGTCTACGGTGGTGCGACACGAAAACAGTGAACGACAGCGAACGGGGACAATCGGCGATGTCAGCGGAAGGAGGAAACCGAGGTGAATCGTCTGAGCAGCTCGGATCCGGACGAGGACAAGCGACAGCGGCTGGCGACGAGGTGCCGAAGGCGGTGGAGAGAGAAGGAGTGAAAGGAGACAATGGCCATGGCGGCGGTCTAGAAGGGGTTAATGGAAGCTCAAGGGGGGGCAGCGGCCATCGTATTCCCCGAGGGAAAAACTGGCGATGGCTGTACAGATCGGCGTCGGGGCTCTATTGACAACAGCGCCATGCTGCCGCATGCCGAGGCAAGGTCCGTGCTGCGAGGAGGAGGAAACAAGGCGAGGGATCAAAAAGGGGTGCGTTTTGATTGTTTTCTTGGGCATCACAGAGCACGAAGGGGATAGGGTTAGACCTCGGTCTTACCGGCAAGGATCTAGCACCGAGGCCGAGGACGGTACGAGCGGCGCTCAGGGAGGATTGGGGCTTCGGCAGGGGAATCGTGTGGTAACGAAGAACGTCGAGCACCGAGGTGATGGCGGCGTGCACGGGGCAGCCTGGTGGCGTCACGGCGGTCATCACAGCACGGCCAGTGTTAGGCCGAGGATGGTGAAGGCCAGTTCTCCTAAGACCCAAAGCAAGAGGAGGTGGAAGGGGCCTCGGAGGGGGCTTTTATAGAGGTGGAGGGGATTGGGCTAGGTCAGTTTGAGGGGGGAGGAGCTCCAATCATGGAGGAGCGAGAGACAGGAGACAAACGGCGCCGCGGCGGGATTTCACACGGCGAGGAATAATTCAATCGATGGCAACGATTTGCAGGGCGGCAGAGTCGACGTATCCAAGGGCGGAGCTTGAATTGTGAGCGCGGTCTCGAGGCCATGGTGGTGGCGGCGATGAGGCAAGCGGCTTGCGGCTTTTTGACCGATCGTGGTCCGGGCGAGAGAGAGGCGAAAGAAGGGGAAAAGAGGCGAGGAACGGGGCAGCAGAGCGCGGTCGTGGCTGTCCTCTGCTTGGTGGATAGCGGAACGTCACGACGGGGCCGGGTGGGGCCACGGTGTTGATGGATGACCGTGGAGGCATTTGGCCGAACAGCTCTCGGGCGTGATCGGGTGAGGGACGAGGAACAGAGGAAGACGGCGGTACTGTGCGGAGTAGATCGGCGGCGGCACGTGGGACAAAGACATGCAGCGCGGATCTGAGGCATGCCCTGGTCTGTGCGCGAGCAAGAGATCGGACGGCTGGCGCGGCACTCGGGGACGCGTGGCTTCCATCCGGCTGTGGCGGGGTGGTCAAATGGAATTGAGCGGCTGGCGGGGCGCACGGGACACGCAGCAGCAATCCACGCGGCTCAGCGCGATCTCGCGTGGCACGGGCGGGCGAAGGAAATCGAATGGAGGGGCGCGGCCTCAAGGACATGCGGCACGATCCTTCGGCAGCAGCGGCCGAGCGTGCCTCACGCCGTGCTGGGCCGAGGGGAGGAAGCTACGGCCCAGGAGGAACAGTACCCCTTTTCTTTTTCTCTAGGATTTTCTAGAGGGGTTTGATTGGATTTTTGAGTAGGGATTGGAATTCAAAAGATTATATTTGAACTTAGATAATATTCAGGGAGCCCAAGGCCTTCTGAGGAACCATGATGAAGGGCATTTGAATATATATATATATATATATATATATATATATATATATATATATATATATATATATATATATATATATATATATCGGTGGGAACGACTTTGATCAGCATTTTGATCTGAGGGAATTTTGAAGGCTTGAGTTAAGCTTTTATTCAAAATGTATTCTTGACTCGAGGAGAACTCGGGGAATTCAAAGGAGGGAAAACAAGGGGGATATTTTTAGGGTTTCGATTCAGATCCTCGGAACAGATATCGAGGCGGAGGTTTTTAAGAAAAGATCAAAGGGATTTTCGTCGTCGGGGTTTTGGAGCGAACTCGAATACGACGATTTGATCTTAAGGAGATTACTTCGGAACATGATTTCGAGAGGAGGGATTTCGAGATCAAGGACAAGGGAACAAACTGAGATCCAGGCATGACTTACGACACAGCACACAAAGATCAAAATTTTCACTGATAGATTTTGATAAAATATAGTTTAACCTCTCGTTGAAAGCGGGGCGTTACAAGTTTTATAGTAGAGAGGTGTTTTCAGACAAACATGGTAATTGAGGAGTGTAATATGGATTTATCATTTTTCAGCCACTAAAATTGCAGTGGTATGTAATATGCGATTTTAGTTTATTTTAGCTATAATTTTGTCACTGTATATGTTTCTACTTTATTTTTATTAATTTTGAATACTTTTACATGGAATTTTTTTTGAATTGTATGTTTATTTAATGTTAATGTTACAATAATTTATTAGACGACCTTTTATCTAATAAAAGCGACTTTGTTTAAAAAAAGTAATAGGGAATAATGAGAACCATTGGTTTATCCATGCCATGGGTTGTATTGCATGTGTTGTCTCATTAAAACATTTTCAACAATACAATAAACATACTCACTGATGTGCGCATGCGTTTTTTTCCTTATAAATTTCCGACACTTCTTTCTTTTTGTCAGTGTCTCTACACTTATAATTTTATACTATATACTTCCTTCGTTTCTAAATATAAACATTTCTAGCTATACACCTGAACACCAGAAAGTTGTTATTTTTCCAGTAACCACGGTGACAATTTTTTTTGTCTCCTCAATGGTAACAGGGGTGAAACACAGACATTGGGAATCACGTGCACGTAAGAAATGAAGAGCGTGGTACAAGTCTGGAGTGACTGGGAAATCCAGTTGCTAATGCTCCTCAGCTTCACACTACAGATGCTCCTGTTCTTCACAGGAGGCCTGCGGCGGCGTAGCATCAAGCCACTACTTAGGTTTAACCTGTGGATAGCATACTTGGGGGCAGATATGGTACCACTTTACGCCCTTGGTTATCTCTCACGGCACAGTGGAGGGGGCACACTAAGGGAGGTTCACCCATTGTCTTTCCTTTGGGCACCGTTCCTCCTGATGCATGTTAGACTTAATCTTGTTGTTTATCTTTTGTGTGAGTCTTAGCCAAATCTGCGGTGTCCGTGTGAGTTAGTTGATCTGTTGGAGAGAAGCACGGAGTGCGTGCGTCGGCAGATCGATGCGAGTGCATGCATGCGCTAAGTGGAGGCAGTGTGCAGTGCAAGGGTCATAGAGGTAGTGGAGCATCCTGCATGCGTGCGTGGCCAGGTAGTGTGGCCGGGTCGTGTGTGTGGCCGGAGTGTGCGGCCGGGTCGTGTGTGCGTGGCCGAGTCGTGCGGCCAGGTTGTGTGACCGGAGAGTGAGGAGAAGTGGAGGTGTGTGAGTACCGGCCACGGTACTGCGTCTATTTAAGCCCTGTGTAATCAGTGTGTCAAGTAAGAGTGAAGTGCAATCAAGTGAAAAAGTGTTGTGTTGTGCGCGCTGGTGTGCAGCGTGGAAATTCCTCGCGTACTGTTCATCTTCTTCCTCCGTCAGTTCATCGTGTGTGTTTTTCATCGAGTGAGAAAGAGAGAGTTCTCCCGGACACGGTCTCGCTACCCGGGCGAGGGCCCGGGCACGGAGGCGATCCCGGGCGAGGCCCCGGACAAGTACCCGGGCACGGACGCGTGCCCGGACGAGGCCGGGCGAGGGGGCCGGGCGCGGGGCGCAGGAGGCGTAGCCCGGGCTAGGGGCCCGGGGCACGGTCGAAGGCCGGACGCGGGGCGCGGGAGCGGGCGCAGCGCAAGCGAGCGCGGGCGCAAGGACGAGTCCCCGGGCGCGAGGGCCCGGGCACGGACACGAGGTCCCGGGCGAAGTCCCGGGCGCGGGCGCACCTTCGGTGCTGGGCCAACAATGCACCTTGGTGGGCAGGACACCATCACCGCATTCGCCATTGAGGATAACAACCTGTGGCTAAGGCATTTGTTAAATCTAGGAGTCCAGGTTGCTCTAGCCCTATATGTCTTCTGGAAGTCAGCGGATCGCCATAGCTTGCATATCCCAATTTCTGGCATCTTTGTCTTTGTTACTGGCATCATCAAGTATGCAGAGACAGCATTGTCACTCATGTATGGGGAACTAAAAAACATCCACGGCTCCACTGGTAACGAAGATAAGGCAAAAGTACATGAGCCTGGGGTTGGTAATTCCGACATTGTTTATTTTGCTTTGCACTCAGCGCCAGGCATCCGAGAACTCTTTGCAGGACATACCTTGTACCAGATGGAAGAGAGACATCGGAAGGTATTGACGTCTGAAATCAAGCAAGAGCATTTGCCAAAGTAATTGGAGATTGAGCTCCGTCTGATGTATGATGATCTCTATACTAAGGCTATGGTGCTTCGGACAAGGAGGGGCATAATTCTCCGGTTTGTATCCCAGGTATCTCTAGTGGTTGCTTTCATTATCTTCCAAGTAAGCAACACGAAGAGATACAGTGGAGCTGATGCTGCAGTGACTTACGTGTTATTTGCTGGAGGCTTTCTCCTGGAAGTTTGTGCAATATTTACATTGCTTATGTCACCATGGACTTGGGCATGGTCCAAGGCTAACAAATGCCACAGAATCAATCACATTTCCTCAGTTTTTTCTCTCCAACAATAGTGGATGGCTGGAGGGAAGGCCTTCATGGTCTAATTCCATGGGGCAGTACAACTTTTTGAGCTATGTGGGTTGTGACGAGTCAAGTTTGTCTAAGCTAGCAAAAAAATCTGAGGAAGATGGCAAGATTACTTGGCACTGGAGAGGGAAATTCCTTTGGGATGAGCAAGCTGTTAGACACCAAGTATGTTGAGGTGGATAAGGATATCATGATATGTGTTGTACACATGATCTGTAACTATAGTTCATATAACGAGCAGCATTGGCAAAATCTTGATCAACTGAAAAAGTTACGGCAGAACTTTGGTATGAGTTTTGGATATGCTATTGTGTGCTTCCATATATTTACAGAGGCACACCTACATAAATATTCTCATCCTGTAATTGACATGGATGATGAAATTACTAGGGTGTTGGTCGATGTGTGCCAGAAACTATCCAACTACATGCTCTACCTTTTGGTGAGACATCCTGAAATGCTGCCAGCCAGTGGCACTACTGAACCTATCTTGAAATTCTTTCTTGGCAGTATTTCTGACATAGACGGCCGCAACAAGGGTGACATCCTGGACAGTGCGAGATCTCAGCTGAAAAAGGTCTTGAATCTATTCGATGAGCCTACTATGAGCATAAAGACATTAGAGGAGATAAGAGACATGTGGACAATGCTCCTGATCTAGTCCGCCGGCAAGTCCAAGGCAGACACACATGCGGCGCAACTGAGCAATGGCGGAGAGCTCCTCACCTTTGCTTGGTTGCTCATGGCCCATCTACAGCTCGGGGACGTTGGGGAACAATATGATTTCTTTTTCGCCGGTCGCCCTCAACGTTTTCAGGACTGGGCAGTCAAAACGATTGTAAGAGTTCGGACTATGGCTGAAGATAGTTCAGACTGTGCCTGAAGATAGTCAATTTGTTTGGGCAGTCGTAGCTACTTGGCCAGCATATGGCTCTCATAGCCTGTATTAAACAAACTACAGATAGTGCTAGGTAGAATCAAATCTCCTAGCTAACTAAAGTAGGTAGTAGATAAGATGTCTATGATTATGTTTGTATTTTCCCAGATCATAAATAGTCACCTGACGTACGAGTATTTACATATGCAGAGTATGTCATATGTGACTGTATTAACGCTAGTGAATATCAAAGGGAGTTGGGAGTTTGTCCCATTACTGATGTATTTTTTTTTGTTTCTATGTAGACTTATATTAACATTTGGCTACATTATTAGTTTTCATTTGCCCAAAATCTATATTCCAAACAACAGTTGTGATAAAAAAATATAACTTATATTGACTACGCGTGTTGTGACGGCATTCTTTCCTGTGATTGGAGGGGGTATAATATAAGAGAACAAGCAAAGCAATCTAAAGAATTAGAAAGGTTTTTGCTGCTTCTCAAAAAGAAAAGTTTTTGTCCGAAACTAACTTCCTATCCAGTTGCATTGTCTCGCGGGTTGGGCCATATGGGCCGTGCATTTTTCCCTTTGGTCCTGTCCCCTCTGCCGGTGTTGCTGCGTCTTGGGCCAGGCCGCCCTGCAGCCGTCGTTTTCTTCTCCTGAATTTTTTTTATTTTTATATTTATTTAATAAAATATTTACAAAACTACATTTTCATTTTAAAAATTTACAGAAATATACTCCCACCGCCTTCTGGAATGGCGATTTCTTTCTATGAAATCGCCCTTCTAGAGAGCGATTTGATGACGTAGCTGACGGCCGTTGGCCGGATGGCCCCCCGACCACCCAAAAACTGCCGCCCTCTCAGAGGGCGGTTTTTGGGTGGCCGGGGGGGCCGCCTGTAAATAACCGACCCACGAGCTAGCTATTTTATAGGCGGCCCCCTCGCCACCCTCTGGAAGAGCGGTTTTTAGCAGCCCCGGTATAAAACCCCCTCCCAGACTCCAAAAATGTCATAAAATTCACTGAAATCACAGAAAAAAAAGAAGAGAGAGCTTAGAGCGAGTCTGAACAAAAGCAGTGAAGCTCTGTCAGTTTACTGATTCGTCTGCAGATAAAATCTATTATCCCTTTGTAATTTCTATTTCTATGCATAAATTAATGTAGTATTGTACTGGTTATGTGTATAGTAGTATATGAAAATAAGTTGTTACTCGTAGATTTATAGGTTTTTAGTTAATCTGTTAGATGATTTAATTTTTTTAGAGATGTGAGGAGTAGTTAATATGTTAGATGATTTAATTTTTATAGAGATGTGAGAAGATATTGGTACCTAGTTTAACTATATTTTTTCATTAACAGAAATGTCAAATAAGGTGATATTTCAGTTATTTTGCGGGCAAGGGAATGTTAGATATGGTCCAAAAGGGGTAGCTCTATCGGATTTTAGTTCAACGGCTAAGGGGATTGATAGACCAGCTGAGAGAAGTTTTGGGTCAGTGTTCAACTGGCTGATGCGAGGGTTTCGACTCAACCCCGAGCTCAGCGCAATAACTTTGTATGTAGTAGTCAGTCGTGCAGCTGAAGGTTTTTTTTGGGAACTGATGCCAATGGATTGCACTGCCACTTGGAGATGGTATGTGGAGAATGCATTCCAACGTGGTTGGCCACTGGGCATACTTGTGTCGATATATGAGAAAAATAACACCGCTGGTATAATGCCCGTGCAAGATGATGAGGGTCTAAGTACGGCGGGAGGTGATAGCGAAACAATGAAAGAAAATAAAGGAAGGAATGAAAAAGATAGACAGCCAACAGGTGTGGCAGATGAGGGAGAACAAATCAACACCATCGTCGAAGAAATGGATAGGGAAGATTCTGAAAACGAGCAAGCAGAGCATGATGATTCATCTGATGAGGACACCGTGATGCCTGTAGAATGGAGCAACGAGGACTTTTCTGGGCTTGCTATCTTCGAGGGACATCATGTGCCATGAGAGTACAAGGAGAATGAGGTCATTCAGGGGACTAAGTATGCATATATAGAGGATTTAAAGGAGACAGTAAAACAATGGGCCGTGTCACTTCAAAGGGAGTTCTCGGTCATGAAGTCAAGCAAATCGATCTATGAAGTGAAGTGTATGAAGGATGGGTGTCCATAGCGGGTGCACGTATTTAAGGGTAAATGAAAATATTATTGGCAAGTTTCAATCGTGACTGAGCATTCATGTTATTTACCCGATGTTGAAAAATATCACAGAAACATGACATCTGCATTTGTTGCAACAGAAATGTAATCCCAAATTGTCAATAATCTGGGGTACGAACCAAGGTCAATTGTCAGACATATTGAAAAGAAATTCAAATACACAATTAGCTATGGTAAGGCTTGGAGGGCAAAACAGAAGGTTGTAGAGATAAGATTTGGCACATTTAAAGCATCCTATGATAATTTGCCTCATCTGTTAGGTTGTATTCTTCAGAGAAATTCGGAGACGTGCTACGACCTAAAAGCCTTTCCATCAATTCACCATGGTAATAAAAGTGTGTTGCAACGAGTATTCTTTGCATTAGGTGCTTGCATTCAAGCATTTGTCTATTGTCGTCCCATCCTCTGCATCAATGGGACATTTCTGACCGGAAAGTACAGAGGGAAGATCTTAACAGCAATTGAAGTTGATGGAAACAACCAAGTTCTACCAGTGGCTTTTGCTTTTGTTGAGAGTGAGAACACTGATAGCTGGTATTGGTTTCTAGAAAGGGTTAAGTCTGCAGTTGTACGGATGAGACCAGACGTATGCCTTATACATGACCATCACGCCGGTTTGCTGCGTGCAATTGAGGAATTGAGATATGGATGTGTTGAGAAGGGATACCCACCAAGGTGGTCTGATGTCCAAAGCAGATGGTGCATACGTCATATGGGTGCTAATTTCTACAGATAATTTAAGAATAAGCACCTTATGGATCTTTTCAAGAGGCTTTGCGCCCAGAATCAAGAGAAGAAATTCAATGAGCTTTGGAGGAGATTGGATGAGCTGACCTCTAAACTAACAGATGAGCAGTCCAGGAGGGCTACCATTGGAGGGGATGAGGCTCCACAAGCTCTTGGATCTCTATCAAGTGACGGACCACATATGAGAAGAAGGTCTGCATCCTCAGTTAGAAAATTTTCAGATTGGATTGAGAATGAGCCAAATGAGAAATGTGCATTATTGTATAACAAGGATGGTTCTCGGTTTGGCATAATAACCATAAATTTGGCAGAGGTTTATAACTGGGTGATGCGTGGTGTTCGAGGGCTCCCACTTGTTGACATAGTTGAATTTATCTTGCATGGCACCTGCAAGTACTTCAGAGATCGATTCAGAGCAGCTGGGTCCTCAATGACGGACAATAATATTTTCTTTGGCATATTATTGATGAAGTATCTGCAAGATAAAAGTAAAAAGGCCCGAAGACATCGTGTTCTACCTCAAGGCACACAAGAACACAGATTTGAAATATTGTGTGTCGACAAGGGCATACGCGGAATCTACCGTAAAAGAGTTGTGCAGGAGTGTGTGCTGAAGGAAGACGGAACCTGCAAGTGCTCGTGCTAAAAACCTACTCTGCTCCACAAGCCATGCTCTCACGTTATTGCCGCGAGCGGTGAGCGCGGGATAGAAGCACGCTATTTTGTCTCACCTTATTTCAGAAAAGAAGCAATCTATAATACCTGGAGCGGAGAGATATACGGTTTCGGTATTGCGGGTACATTTACTATGGAGCATCCTCAAGCTATGTACATTCCTGACCCAACAAAATTAAGGGATAAAGCAGGTCGCCGCAAGACAAGACGCATCCGTAATGACATGGATAAGTCAGAAGCCGGTGAAAAGCATAAACGTTGTTCAAAGTATGACCAAACAGGTCACACATATAAGAAATATCCAAATGATGCAACCGGTCGAAGTGCGGCGGAAGCTGAACCGTCGGGTTCAGCCGCTGATGGCAGTCGTCCTACGGGTGAAGGCACAACTTCAAGACGACTCCGTCTTAGACGTTCTCGAACAATTGGTGGTGCTACGGTGTAGTGTAAGTCTATACTAGTTCTTTATTATAGAAGGATATATATCGTACTGTTGTTTTTTATTACCATGTAATAATGCTATAAACTTTAACAACAATTAACGCTAACTCTCTATTTGCATGCAGGTATGGCGTACCATACATCGGAGCTGTTAGACCGAGGTCTCGACCAATCCCACCGGTCTTACCTGTCAGCCGTGGAGGGTGCCTACCTAGCCACCTTCCGTCCACGGCCTTCACGTCACCTCCTGCGGATAGACCCTCGGTTCCGAGAGAGATAAGAGCTGTACGAATATTCATTCACATCGTTTGTGCATATCTATGTTCCCCAATATTGATTACAGTGCTATATTGTGCAGGTTGTGTGAGGCTGAACTTCTTCCGCTGTGTAGGCTAATTGAGCCCGCACCGGACGAGAGGGACCCCGCCAAGCGATGGGATGCTGACCGGTCACTTCTGGCAGCACTGGTGGATCGCTAGAGACCGGAGACCCACACGTTCCTTCTACCGTGCGGCGAGATGACTCCCACACTCCAGGATGTGTCGTACCTGCTAGGACTTCCCCTCGCAGAAGACGCAGTCGGCCTGATCGACGGGGCGCACGGTTGGTCGCAGGACATCACTACTCGGTTCGAGCCCGTGCATCATCGACCTGAACTTGGACCCCCGGGTTCGCTACTGCCTTACACCACGAACGGCCCCTCGCAGGCTTGGCTGCAACAGTTCACCGTAAGTCGCGGATTTCTTTCATTCACAATCATCCGATCTACAAAGCAACAGAGCTACTGACTATAATCTTCCTTTACAACCTGATAAGCTAGACGATAAAGCCGACGACTACTCGGTGCAGCGGAGCATGGAGGCGTACCTGTTGTGGCTGTTCGGGTGGGTGATGTTCACCAGCACTCACGGGCATGCGGTGGACAAGGGACTGATCCACTACGCTCGTGCGATCGCCGACAGCGAGGACGGCCGCGTACCGCAGTGGAGTTGGGGATCTGCTGTGCTAGCGACGACGTATCGTGCTCTTTGTGACGCGTGCACAAAGACCGATCCAGGTGCGATTATCACCGGTTGCCCCCTCCTTCTGCAGCTATGGGCGGCCGAGCGGTTCGCGATAGGCCGTCCTCTAATTTAGCACTCTTCCTACGAGGACGGCCTTGGAGGCTTGTACGGGCAGTGGCCCGAGGACCGTCCTACTATGGGGACCGTATGGTGTCGCCGTGAGGTACAAAATGTGAAATTCTATGTTTAGCACTTATGCGCAAACACTGACGTGTAAGCTTTTCCTATTTTGCAGCGTCGTTACGCCCACAGGCAGGTTAGGAGGGCCTACTCCGAATTCGTTATGGAGTTCGACCGTCTGCTGCCTAGCGACGTCGTCTGGGAGCCATATAGTCCGCAGGCCATCGTGGCCCGTGCCCCGCTCGGATTCTCTACTCTTTGCACGCGCGACCAGGCGTACTGGATGACGACAGTGCCGTTGGTGTTCGACATCTTTGTCGAGCCCCACTCTCCGCAGCGTGTGATGCGACAGTTCGGACTACGTTAGCACTCCCCTGTGCCCGTGGAGATCGTTGTGCCGCGCGATGTGCACCGATTAGTACAACTGCGATCTTTGTTTAGTACTACAACTATTTAATGTAGTCTAATGCACTCTCTGCAAATAGATATAATCGTAGGGGACAGGCAGCCGACGTTCAGTGGTATCCTCGACTGCAAAAGTACGTGGAGGACTGGTTGTTGGCGACGGAGGAGGTGATCGACGAGATACATTCACACACTGAGGAGACCTACCTAGATTACCTCACGTGGTACCAGGCCCTCACCTGCACACGCATAACGTTCACCCCAGATGATCCACAGCCACACGTCACTGCTACGACGGACACGTATCCTAGACACCGTGACCAAGACTACTTCCGCACGGTATGTCACATTATCTTTGCACTTTGCTATTCCCTTTGTACGTGTCCACGGTTCTAACACATGTTCATGTCACGTTCGGACGGTTGGACAGTGAGATCGTGCTGAATGCCGATGAGCAGAGGACGACCTTCGGGAGGATTCGTCAGGCGATGCTCACAGTGATTCGTGCGCTCACTTATCGTACGGTCGATGCGGTACCTCCCGTAGTTGTACAGCAGCAACAGCCACGGCCAGCAGGAACAGGAGCAGGAGCAGGAGTGCGACCGCAGGGTTCCAGTCAGCCATCTGGCCCCTCCAGAGGTAAATTGGACTAACCATCGGTTTATAACATGTTTCCTTCTAGGCATGTACCGTTGTACATCAATATGCTTCCCTGCAGCTTTCGCTACACCGTACCTACGTCCCTCTGGAGCTAGCACGTCGACGCATGGAGTGTACCACACACGACCACACGCGCAGCTGGGTATGACAAGTGCCCCCGAGCCACCACAAGAGGTCCTTCAAGTTATATCAACGTTTATTTTTGCCTTGCAAAATTTTGGTTTGCGATTATCAATATTTTGATGTACAGGGTTCCACTCTACAGCGCCGAGGATGTTTGCTGGCACTGGCTCCTCCACGCACGGCGCACGCGGCAGCGGTTAGGCACCGGATCCTTTCGAGAGGGACGACTTGGAGGACTCGGACGAGGAGATCCAGGAGATACTAGCAGCCTCGCAGCTCGAAGGAGCTCCGCTACCACAGACACAGGACCCACCAGCTACCATACCCGTGCAGACGACCCGCGCTGGCCGTGCCGTACCACCAGACCAGCTGACGTACTCCCAGGGGCAGGTGCGAGCGCAGGGTAGGAAGACAAAGAGAGCTAGAGGTTACGGTCAGGGCCCATAGTACGTTGTATCAATGATAGTTTGTCTGTTGTATATAATATTTTATTAATTCTACGTATACTGAAGAAACCCCTTTACTTTATTTACGCTCGTCTATCAAACGATGTGCTCCTCACGATCTATGTTTGTGACGAAACTGATCAAAAACATGAATTTTCGAGTTTTAATTTCACAACGAAAGTCCATTCCGAGCGGTGACAACCGAACACACGTTAATTGCTTACGAACATAATCAAATTATCCATCCAAAGAGTACAAACGGCACATCAAACGTTTCTAGTTATCATTATTACATGCCTTAGGGAATTTTAAATAGATAACCAACTAGAGATGCAATTACTGTGTGTAGCGTGAGTACTTCCCCTTCCTCGCCGCCTCCGGCCTAGCTTCCTTTGCACGCCGTGCCCTCTCCCGCTTCCTCTCCCTATCTGCCTCACGGGCTTTCTTCTCCTGCCGCTCCTTCTCCTCCTTCCTCTTCTGCTCAGCTTCCCACTTTTCTTCTACCGCCCAAAGACGTTCAAAGTGGTCCTTGTGCCATTCCTTCGACATGCGAAGATACCGTGTGTCCTGTGGACGGATCTCCATATCTATCCACTGCACAAAGTCGCACAGAGGCGGAGGAGGCTTCGGTGTCTTCACATATACAAATTTGTTAGCTCAAAGGTTCAAATATTTCGTAGTACAAAATAATTCGTATTACCTCCACTGGTTTCTTCGCCTTCCCCTTCTTCCCTTGTGGTTTCGGCTTCTCCGGGGAGTAGGCGTAATTTGCACACATCCAATACATTTGCCGGTATGTGTAATCCTTCTCACTTATTGCAACTTTGTAATTATCTCCACATCAACACATCGGCAGAGGCTCATCAATTGGAGGTCGTAATGGACATACCGGATCCATCCATAGCAACCTACATTATAACCAAATAAACGCAAGTTATAACTCACTGGGCCAAAAATATCTTATATAACTACTTACCTAGGGTATACTACACATGACTACAAAAAATAAAATTTCATCGTCCACATTTCCATCTCCCGAGCGTTTCTCAAACTAATGCTACTCATCTAGTAAAAAAAGCTAACTTCTCTCATGCGCTCTATCAATGTCCTTAGCCTTTATGCTCAACTACAATAGATCTACACTCTGTGAAACAAACCTAACATTTATTTATCTGTGAAAAAATTGGTCTAATACTACACATACTATATTATTTGATGAATATAAATAGAAATTGCAAAGAGACATCAAATATTACCTGCAGACGAATCCGTAAACCGGCAGGGCTTCGGCGCTTCTGTTCAGGTTCGCTCTCAGCTCTCTTCTTTTTTTCTATGATTTCAGTGAATTTTATGATATTTTTGGAGTTTGGGAGGGGGGTTATACCGGGGCTGCTAAAAACCGCCCTTCCAGAGGGCGGCAAGGGGGCCGCCTGCAAAATAGCCGACCCGTGGGTCGGCCATTTGCAGGCGGCCCCCCGGCCACCCAAAAACCGCCATCTGAGAGGGCGGCAAGGGGGCCGCCTGTAAAACGGCCGGGGGGGGCCGGCCGTTTTACAGGCGGCCCCCTTGCCGCCCTCTCAGAGGGCGGTTTTTGGGCAGCCCCCCGACGGCCCCCTTGCCGCCCTTTCAGAGAGCGGTTTTTAGGCGGCCGGGGGGGCCGCCTGCAAATGGCTGACGGCCGTGGGCCGCTCGGCCAACGGCCGTCAGCCACGTCATCAAATCGCCCTCTAGATGGGCAATTTCATAAAAATCGCCCTCTCAGAAGACGATAGGAGTATATTTCTGTAAATTTTTAAAATAAAAATATAGTTTTATAAATATTTTATTAAATAAATATAAAAATAAAAAAATTCTTCTTCTCCTCCTCGTCGTCGCATTCCCATGCTGCCATGCACACAGTGAGACATAGTAGCAAACCCTGCCACACCTGCGACGCTATAGTCAGTCACCACATGTGTGATCTCCAGATCGCTAGACATGGTCCATGCATCAAACTGAACCGGATGCGAAGCAACATCACAGAATTTAATTTGTAGCTATTTTCAAACTTTTCATATTTTGATATTACCAAATTTTGACAAGACAATAAACTAAAGACTCCTTCAGACATAGAAATTCAATAGGATTTTTATAGTAAACAGTCTATTTCCTACAAAATTCCCGCGGAAACCCTCCAAACCGAACATGCCCTAGACATAACATTACCAATACAACCCTACCAAGTTTTGTTAAATTCTAGAATTTTCTGCCATCAAAATTTCTTATCAAACTAAACACCATCTAAATGGCTTTGGTAAGTTTTTTTATTGTGAACAAGCCCCTTAGGTCACCTGACATATCAGTATCACCAACCAAGCCATCACTCTGCTTGGTGACACGGCCATGTCCATGGGCCGCCCTCACCCAGCTTGCAGCAAGGCCTCCATGGATGGCGGAAGCAGCTGTCTCCAGCTCCCCTGACCTCTGTCCATCTCTCCATGGATTCCAGCCCATCACCTGTCATCCTCACAGCCACACCACCACCCTCCATTAATACCCCACCGCTCCTCGCTCTCACACAGTCACTCACTGTGTCACAGTGTCAAGCTCATCAATGGCGCTCCTCCTCCTCTCATTGCTGCTGCTGTGCGGGGGTGTCAATCTCGCGGTGATGGCGGCCACGCCGTACCCGCACGGCGGCAGCGGCGACCCACTCGTCGGGGCCTCAAAGAGGTACGAGGGAAGCTCCGACCTGGTGGACCTTCGGTACCACATGGGTCCCGTCCTCTCCGCGGCGCCGCTCCGCCTCTACGTGCTCTGGTACGGCCGCTGGGACCTGGCGCACCAGGCGCCCATTCGCGACTTCCTCCTCTCCATCTCCGACCCGGCGACGCCGCGGCCGTCCGTCGCGGACTGGTGGTCTACGGCGGCGCTGTACACCGACCAGACGCTAGCCAACGTCACCCGCCGCGTCGCGCTCGCGGGGGAGGCCGACGACGCGGCGGCATCGCTGGGAGGGTCGCTCTCCCGCCTCGACATCCAGCGGGTGCTCGCCGCCGCCGTCGCCTCGGGCCACCTCCCCGCCGACCACCGCGGCGGGGCCTACCTCGTCCTCACGGCGCCCGGCGTCGCCGTCCAGGACTTCTGCCGCGCTGTCTGCGGGTTCCACTACTTCACCTTCCCGTCCCTCGTCGGCCACACCCTGCCGTACGCCTGGGTCGGCCACAGCGGCGGCCGGTGCACCGACGTGTGCGCCTACCCATTCTCCCTCCCGTCCTACATGTCCCGGGGCGGCGTGGCCGCGCTACGGCCGCCGAACGGCGACGCGGGCGTGGACGGCATGGTGAGCGTCATCGCGCACGAGCTGGCCGAGCTGGCGACGAACCCGCTGGTGAACGCGTGGTACGCCGGGGAGGACCCGACTGCACCAACAGAGATTGCCGACCTCTGCGAGGGGGTGTACGGCACCGGCGGCGGCGGCGGCTACGCCGGCAAGGTGGCCGTCGACGCGCAGGGGAGGAGCTGGAACGTGAACGGCCGGAACGGGAGGCGCTTCCTGGTGCAGTGGCTCTGGAGCCCCGTAGCCAAATCCTGCGTGGGACCCAATGCCAGTGACTAGATTATTTCTCAATTTTTAGGCTTGTAGAAACCGAGTTTATTATAAGTATTAATGCATTTAATTACGCGCACGCAAGCTCATCCACCTATAAACCTACTCGAGCTATCGAATTCGTGAGGAAGACGACATGATCACGGTGAAGGTGAAGACGCTGACGGGGAAGGAGGTGGAAGTGAGCATCGAGGGGACGGAGACGGTGGCAGTGGCGATGATCAAGGAGTAGATCGAGGCGACGGAGGGGATCTCGCCGGCGCTGATCCACGGCGGCAGTCAGCTCGCCGACGACATGACCGCGGAGATGTGCAGCATCAGGCATGGCTCCAAGCTGCATCTCGTGCTTGCTCTCAGGGGTGGTGTTTGATCAATTACTGCTAAATATTTTTTTTAGATAATAGAAATTCGGCATTTGCTTTAATATAAGCTACAGATAATTACTGCTAAATAATGCCAGGCGAAAATGATTGTTGCTTAATAATGACACTCCTCTTGAACAGCTGAGCTGCTACTCTGCTTCTGTTGATAAATGATTCATGTCGATGTTAATTGCTCCTTTTTGTTTGCAATAAAGAGCGGATTATTAACAGTATTTTATAATAAGATTATGTGTTGGGACATCCATTGATTTCTTGCATACATGCATGCCAAGGTTGTTCTTGATTATTGCGTGCACAGAGCCAGGAATGTTGCGTTACATGACAGTTATCACACCTTTTTTTTCTTTTCTTTTTTTTTGAAAAATTGGCAGGAGACCTGCCAGCCATTCAAAGCAGGGAGGATAAAAATTGCAAAATTTTCAGAGGAAAAGAAATTAGCATGTCTAGGCTGGAAAAGTCTATTTGTCTCTCAAAAGGATATGCACTAGTTTTTTATGTTATCTAAAAAGTTATAAAAAATTAAAATTTTTTATTAAGATAGATCAATATATGATATAGCAATCCATAAACATTTAAATTCAAATTCAACCTATACAGCTAGAAACAAAGATAAACTAACAGAAAGCGCTGATTATTGCGTGCAAATTCTCCTTCACTACACGGTTTCAGTGGCGATTCCATGATCGATCTTCAACCTCACGAGACAATGGAGGACAACAACGGACTGTCCAGCTGGATGGATCTCCCCGGCGAGATGATGGCGTTTACCGGCTGCACTCTGTTCCGCTCCGTCTGCCGGTCATGGCGCGGCGCCGTACCAGAGAATCCGCGGCTCCTGCTTCCCGCCCCTCTAGACAGCGCCGCCGCTCGCCGTGCCGTCGGCTCCGAGCGCTCGTGTTCCCCCTGTCGCACGGGTGGTCGGTCGTTGTCGACGCCCGCGACACGTCCTGCCACCTGTCGCACCTCGCCACCGGCGCCGCTGCCCAGGCTCGACAGCGCCGCGTCCTGCCGCATCGTGCACCTCTGTTACGAACACCGGGCCACCGGTGCTGCTGCAGCCGCAAAACGCTCCACTAGAATTTCCGGGTGAAGCGGAGATTCCGCACGGCGCCGGTCGGTCGCCGGAGGCCGTCATGCTCTCCAGGTTGGCGCATGCCAATCTATACATGCCATATTTTCAGAAAGGGACCGTCTAGTTTCCAGTTTCCTGAAAATATCACAAATTTTAGTTAATTTTTGGAAGGCTAGGATAGCATCGAGATCCGTGCTGAACATTAACATTATCCTCTTCCACTTCTCTCCCTTCCCACGACACCACACTCGGGCAGAGAAAATCACGAGCTTTGTCTTGCCACCGCCTCCCCATTGCCATGTGCCGCTCGCCGACGCCGGCAAGGCCCACCCTATCAGCCTCGTCCCTGCCTCTCCAATCTCCTCCTCCCCAAGCAAGACGGTAGCACCATTCCCTCGCGCTGCCATCTTTTCCATCTCTGACGGCTCATGCCACCAGATTCGCCACTCTCGTCGGCCGCCTCCTAACCCCATGGCCTCCCTCGGCCCTGTCGCTAACCCTGCCCACCACTAGCCTTCATCCCTGTGGCTTCAATGGCGCCCCCTGATCTATGTGTAGTGCTAGATGTTGGGTGTCATGGATCGAGCGATCAAATCAGATTTGATTTACCTGAATTCAGTGAGCCTTCGCAGAGAACTCTATCAATTTCTATTTGGTTACCGAAGCTAAATATCGCCGTCTCGCCACCCTCCCATTACCTTGGCCCACCACCCAAGGCTATCTCTCTAAACCCGATGAACCCCTCACCCCAATCCCCCTCCCCCCTCCTCCCCCTCCCACCCTGAAACCTAAAACCTAGGGTTTTTTGCCAGAGTTTCAACGCTGTTGACATTGCTGAAGAAGAGGACCTCGCCGTCGCTGCTACCACCACTGGGGAGTCGCCGTTGCCAGTGAATGCCCCCTCCTCCCTCCTCAAATCTAGTGCTAGGTTAAAGGTGATTGAAATAGTCACCTAAAATCTAACAATTCCCTTTCAGAAATTTCGGACCCCCTCCCCCTTACTTCCCCCTGCTACGAAATTGTTTCGCACAAAATTTTTTAATTTAGCAAAATTTAGTCAAATTCTATCAAATTTTGTTCAAATTTCAAATAATTTCGTTCCGAAATTTCCGGCCCTGATAGATTTGTGCATAGCGAAAAAGTAAAACCTGAGTCCTGGTGCTTCACTATTAATTTGCCAATGAAACCGAGTCCTGGCGCTTCACTATCTACCTATGCACAAAATCGCGCCAATACTGTGCGTTTTCGCGCGGTTTTCATCGGGATATATATCTAGCTGATTTAACTGGATTATCGTAGCGACTAGTTCATGATCGATCTCTAACCTCCCACGACAATGGAGTTCGATGGAGAGTCCGGATGGACGGATCTCCCCGGCGAGATCATGGAGCTCATTGCCGACAAGGCCAGTGACGCTTGCACCGGCCGCACTCTGTTCCGCTCCGTGTGCCGGCCATGGCGCGCCGCCGTACCGGAGACGCCGCGGCTCCTGATTCCCGCCGCTCGCCGCGCCGACGACGTCTCCGACGAGTACGCGCTCGCGTTCCCGCTGTCGCGCGGGTGGTCGATCGTCGTCGACATCCGCGACACGTCGTGCCACCTCTCGCACATGGCCACCGGCGCGACGGCCCCCCTGCCCCGGCTCAACGCCGTCCGCGCCACCGCCGCGTCCCGCGTCGTGCACCTCGGTTACGAGCACTACGCCATGCCTGCTGCAATTCCTGCCAAGAAGCACGCTGTAACTTCCGGTGAAGCGCAGATTCCGCATGGCGTTCGGCGGCGACCGGCGCCGGAGGAGGAAAGTTTGCATGGACCCGGCGTGGAAAGAGAGCTTCCGGCGAGAACCGGAGCTCGGTGTTGGTGATAAACAGTACAGGATCAAGATCAAGATCCTCTACTATTATATGCTCCTCGAAACCAACCTCGAATTCTCATATTTGCTCCGGTTAGCCGTCCATGTCCCAGCCAGCACACCGGCGGCGAGCACGGACGGCATGTTGATCATGATGCACCACATGCTTCATGGGAAGACGGGCATGGTCTTCTGCCGGCCCAGCGACGCCGCCTGGACGAAGCTGGACAACCCCGTCGACGACGAGGGCGGTTCACATCCTCTAAGCTTCGTCGACTTCGCCTACTTCGACGGGAAGATGTTCGGCGTGGACAGGAACGGAACCACGGCGGTGATCGACGCCGCCACGCTCGAGGTCGTCGACCTGGTCGACGTCCCGCCGGAGACGTCCAAGGTCCAACTTCTCCTCTAATCTGTACGGCACCGCCAATCGTGACGCGGCGCCCATCGATTCGCTCGACTACCTCCACCTTGTCGCGTGGCCGAGCAAGCTGCTCGTGGTCAGGGCCCGCGTGAAGTCGTCCAAGCCGGAGAGGTTCGACGTGTTCGAGCTGGGACAAGATCAGGACGGCGCGCTCGCGTGGCGCAAGGTGGCCGGCCACGACGTCGGTGGCAACTACGACCTGTTCCTCGACGGCCACCACGCGACCTACCTTTAGCGGCGGCGGCGCTGCCGGCGCCGGTAGCCGGATTTATTACGTGCACGGTGGCGGGATGCATGGTCCTAGCGCGGCGGCGTACCGCTGCAGCATGCGGGACGGCGAGCTGGAGTGCGTGTACTCGTCGCCGGAGGATTGCAAGGAACAGTATTCCACTAAGCCGAGCTGGTTTGTCCCCTAGAGTAGAACACATCATATGTGTGTGTATATATATATATATCCTTACTTAAAAAAAGTGTCTGTGCGTTATAACAGGGAAAAAGAAAATTACAATAAAATATGTATAGATATGTTGTAACAAGAAAAACTGAAATTATGATACACATTAGGTTATTAGGTTTCAATTTCGTGGAGAAGATATATTTTTCATGTGGGCTTGCCTGGTAATCTTGGATGTATGATCCTAGTTATATATTTATCATAATTTTATCATAAAAAATAAAATCATAACGTTTCTCGCATCACCATAAATAGCAGAAGGAAATTATACTTTAAAATTATGGAAAAATAATGGGAAGCGCGATCTAAAAAAGGTGTTAATGGAATTTTTTTTCGAGTGAAGATCATAATCAAATAATAAACCAACAAAATATTACCCCTTTTATCCAATGTCAAATTTAAAATTAAATCATAGTAAAAAGCGTAATGTAAACATCAATATTTAACATCAACACAAATATATATATATATATATATATATATATATATATATATATATATATATATATATATATATATATATATATGACCCTAGAAGTATACAACATGAGCGTAGTGAAAATATAGAAGAGCTTAGTGAAAATATAGAAGAATACTATATGTCAAACTCTAATATAGAATGCATAGGACTGCAATCTTTCGCTCCAAATTGGTATAGGGATATAAAATCTAAAAGAGATATTGAAAGGGTTATCCAAAGACTAGAAGACATTCAAATAATAGGAGAAATCCCTATGAAATACTGGAAGAAAAATTCAATTCTCTGTAAAATTAATATAATAAATCCGGACTATATAATTAAAACATGCCCAATAGAAGCAACTCCAAAAGATATAGAAGAATTTAAAATGCATATAGAAGAATTGTTAAAATTAGGAGCAATAAGGGAAAGTAGAAGTCCACATAGATCAGCAGCATTTATAGTAAGAAACCATGCCGAAGAAGTTAGAGGTAAATCCAGAATGGTCATTAACTATAAAAGGTTAAATGATAATACCATAGAAGATGCTTATAATATTCCTAACAAGCAAGAATAGATCAATAGAATACAAGGTAGTAAATATTTTTCAAAATTTGATTTAAAGGCTGGGTTTTGGCAAGTAAAAATGGCAGAGGAATCTATAGAATGGACTGCGTTTACGTGTCCCCAGGGACACTATGAATGGCTTGTAATGCCATTAGGATTAAAAAATGCACCTGCCTTATTCCAAAGAAAAATGCAAAATATATTTAACGAAAACCAAGAATTTATATTAGTCTATATAGATGACTTGTTGATATTCTCAAAAACATATAAGGAGCATATTGCTCACCTTGAAATCTTTTTTAGAAAGGTAGAACAAAATGGGTTAATTTTATCCAAGAAGAAAATGAAAATATGCAAGGAGAAAATCAATTTCCTTGGTCATGAAATAGGAGAAGGCAAAATACATTTACAAGATCATATCGCCATGAAAATTCTACAATTTCCTGATGTCATGAATAATAAAAAAGAGTTACAGCAATTTTTTGGGATTATAAATTATGCTAGAAATCATATAGAAAGTTTAGCAAAGTTAGTAGGACCTTTATACGCGAAATTAAGAAAAAATGGCCAAAAATATTTTAACTCTGAAGACATTAGATTAGTAAAGATAATAAAAGAGAGAGTTAAAGGTTTAAAACCCTTAGAATTACCATTAGAAGATAATTTTTTCATTATTGAAACCGATGCATCCCAACAAGGATGGGGCGCTATATTAAAACAAAGACCTACTAAATTTTCAGCCAAAACAGAAGAAAAAATATGTAGATATGCCTCTGGAAGTTATAAATTAAAGACCATGAATAATACAGACAGAGAGATACTCGCAATAATCAATGCGATAAATGCTTTTAGACTATATCTAGGTTTTAAGGAATTTATAGTTAGAACAGATTGTGAAGCGATCTGTAGATATTATAACCAGCTTAATAGTAAGAAGAGTTCTACTAGGAGGTGGATTTTATTTGAAGATATCATTACCGGAAATGGATATAAAGTTATTTTTGAGCATATTAAAGGAAAAGATAACCATTTACCTGATTTACTCTCTCGTGTACCTATCTTGCAGGTATGAAGAGATCAATGAATTATAGTGGAGTTGAATTCTTCACATTCGGAGATGATAACAAGTTGAAAATATTTCCACCCAATACCTATAAATTTAAACCAAAGGATCACATAGTTATAGATGAGGTGCAAGAATGCATCTTAGATAACTTTTGGTATCAATATAATAACAAAAGAGAAGAAAAGGGATATATGTTGTCAATATTAAATAGCCTTTCCGAATATTTCCATCAAATAAATGAATCAATGCCTATTTCCCAAAATATTGAAACCATAGACCAAAAACCCATATATGTGGTTTTTGAAGGAAAGGTTCCAGGAATATATATATCTTTTGAACAAATAATAGCCCAGAAGATAGACTCAAAATTAACGGGTGGAATATCATGGAAAAAATATAAAGATATTGAAGAAGCACTAAGTCAGGCAAGAAAAATATTAGGAGTAAATTACTATATAGAGTCAGCAGCCAAAGAATATATTCAAAAATACAAAAGATTGAAGAATAAGAAGGCTCCAGAGCCCCTTCATTATATAAATATAAAAGAAGAAATGCCATCTAAAAAAACCCACATATAAAGAATGTTTAACAAAGGGAGTTGACCCTTTAGATGGTGAATATATAGATTGGAAAATAATAGAAAAATTTGAAGAAGTTTCTCCCCAATGGAAGAAAGAATTAAAAGAAGAAATACTTAAAGAATTAAAACAGGAAATAAATGAGAAGTTTGAAGAAATGAAAAAAGTTTATGATGAAAAATTTGAAATATCCCTCTCAGATGTAGATACCATGGATATTGGTGGTCATGGGCAACCAGATCACTAAAATTATTAGACAAAGAAAAAGCAAATATTAAATTGATAAGGTATTATCAATCATTCGGGCATGACATGTAGGATAATTATGCCCAAAGAATTGAATAATATTTCACAGAAGGAATGCTTTCGGCGGAAAAGTGAATGCGAAAGTGACATAAAGAAGAGTGAAGAATCCTGCTTTCGGCGCGAAAGTGAATAAAGGACGCCCGTGAATAAAGAAAGAAAGACAGCAAGAAGGTGGCGTACTCGTGAAGCCACAGTGCTGCGGAGATAAGCACAAAGCCTCTGAAGAGCCTCACTCTCAGAGCGTCTATAAAAGAGGAGCCTGCCCAGTGGAAATGGACACAACACATCGACGAAGCGAAAAACTTCCTTCAAGCAGAGCTTCCATCCACCCTCTAGCCTTAGTAGTAGTAGCCTGATAAGAAAATACCTTGCAAGTATATAATAGCAAGGAGTGTAATATACTTCAGTAAGGTAAGCTAGTAAGTTTGTTTTTCATTCTTCGGGGTTCCCGAAAGGGAAAACCATATGTAAACTTGTTTGTTTAATTATGAAGTAAGTCTTCTTTAAGTTTTCCCTGTCTTTTTATTTTCTGGAAGAATGTTTATGCGAGGGACCCTATAGGAGAAACCTCTTCGATAGTTCTCGTTTACAGCCTGCATCTCAAATAGGCATCAGGAGAACCGTTATCGGTAGAGAAGTGTTCCCTTCGGGTGGAACTGCCTGGGGAGAAGATAAACTCTCTGTCAGAAAATAAAATATGACTAGGAATATCTGAGAAAATTTTGCTTTAAAAAACAAATAAGTGATAAATATGGTGAGTACCGAGTAGGATATATATATATATATATATATATATATATATATATATATATATATATATATATATATATATATATATATATATATATATATATAGTAGAGTACATGCTAAACGTTTCCGGACAACACATGCGGTATCATTTAGTTGTATTTGAGATAGAGGTCAAGAGCAATAGATAAGTACGGTAGTTGATAGTTGATTTGCAATTACAGGGGATGAGCATGTTCCATGTTTCTCGGAGAAAAAACTAAAGTTGAGTGCTGAATAATGATAATATTGCAACGACCGAGCCAGCCGGCCGGCACGGATGAAGGATTATTTCGTGATCTGTTGTCGAAGAAACAAAATCAGGCATCACGTTGTGTTTTCCCGTGCGTTCCTGTGCGACGGACGAAACAGACGACGGACAATGTTGCTATGCAAAAGGCCCGTGTAAACAGAATTGAAAACGATCTCGTCGCTCGTCTCGCTTACACCAATCGGGCTCGCGTGGTTGAGCCGTCTCGCTTGTACGGGCCACGCGGCATGCGACCTGGGAAGGCCCATTGAGACGGACAAATGTGCTACAACAGAAAAAAAAAATGTAAATTCGAATCCTATAATTTGTATTATCGATATAAGCTCATACTACTTTACATCAAACAGATAGGGAGAATAGACACGGCGGTAAACATGCTTGATTTGTTCGTCTTCATGAGAAAGAAAAAAAGGAAAATGTTGTACATCACTCAATAGATATTTTTTTTCTTTTTTGGGAGGTTGAAACATGCCAATTTATGAACTTTCGACCCGCTTCGTCATTTTCACGGTTTTTTTCTCTAACTTTCCTAAGTGGTTAGGTTTCGAGGTTAGGATAAAGAGAGAGTGAGAGGAAGAGGGGAGTGGGATGTGTTTCCCGACGTATAGGAATGATGAGTAGGGCGACGGGGGGCCGGTGGCCGTGGAATCGCATGGGCGTGGGGAAGAGGAATCACTCTGAGATATATAGACAGCTCAAAAAAATATATATGTGCATCACAGGCCTTATGTTCTTCGGCCCATGGGCCTTTTGTCCATACAACGCATGTGTGATGTGTCCGCGACACGAGGATATATACGGACGAAAATGAGTACTAGTACACATACCAGAACATTCGGGCACTGACAGGTCCACAGTACGCGTGCCAACTCACTCCGAGACGCGTGCCGCTCGAGCCCATTTTGCCGCCGCTTAAGCCCGCTCTTAATAGGTACGCGCGTGCATCGGCAAACACCATACCCCACCCCCACTGTAGCCGTGTAGCGGAGGCGCCGGAGACGACATGGGGTGCGACGACAAGTGTGGGTGCGACGTCCCGTGCCCCGGCGGCGCCGGCTGCAGGTGCGCACGTCGTCGTCCCGTCCCGGCCACCGCCACACACGGGTCTTGTCGTCGTCGTCGTCAAGCTGTGCTTCCGCCGTGAAATCAACTAACTGAACAAAGTGTATATATGTATGCGTTGGTGCAGATGCGCGTCGGCGAGGAGCGGCGGCGGTGGAGCGGAGGCGGGGCAGCGCGGCGGCGACCACACGACGTGCTCGTGCGGCGACCACTGCGGCTGCAACCCGTGCACGTGCGGCCGCGAGTCGTTGCCGACCGGGCGGGAGAACCGGAGGGCCGGCTGCTCCTGCGGCGACTCCTGCACCTGCGCCGGCTGCGGCACCACCACTCCTGCGGCCACTATCTGATCGATCGATCGATCAATCCATGCGCCCAACTAGCAATGTATAATACGTGTGTACGTGCGCCCAGCTTAGCTGAAAGCAGCAGGTATATAAAGAGCTTGTTGCTTATATCGAGTCTTAGCTAGAAGTATCATGCATGCACGCTCATGGTGGTGTGTGTGGAATGGAGGGTTCAAAGTTGGAGGCAGTGTGTGTACTGCAGTGCAGTACAAGTGCCAGGTTGATGCGTGTGTCTAGTTATGTTGATATGCTTTACATGAATAAAAGGCTGTACCTTCTGTCTAGTTAATCCATGCGAGGCGCATGCTTTCAGCAACGAAAACATGAAGCACAAGCTAAGGCAATGGTTGAATTTACCTGTTATTGTACAAAAGATCTCAGATAAAACTGAGGAAATCTAAACTGCAAGTTTCATACACAAAGTTCTCAGATATCGAGCACAGCCTCTGAATTTTAACCAGAAAAAGAAAAAATCGGTGCAGTAACCTATCATGTATATGCAAATAGAAACCCGAGATCAGTGCAAATGTCAAATGGATTGAGCAGCCATCCGAAAAGACACAGCACTAGCATGCCATTGCCAGCTGCCTTATGTCTAGAAGAGCAAGGCCGCGTTATGGAAGGTACCCCAAAACACAAGCATCCATCAATTTGACATGGAAAATACATTTTGAGGATTGGAAGCTGACAATTGCAAGGGTAGAACCATATTCTATGCGGTAAGATCCCATAATTTGATATGTATGTACATCAACCCAAATAGTCAATACAACACGGTAAAAACAAAGGCATGACGACCATGTATGGAAAAGTTAATGGTGGGGGTGGATTTCTTTGTTTATTTTCTCCTGAAACTGTAGACTGACGCTGCCTTTGAACTTGGAGGGGCTAAAAAACCTCTTGTAGATGTGTAAATTGGTAACGTTATGGGCAGCATCTGGTACGCTTTAGCTACTGGCCAAGATTGCCAAGAAGACGCTCCACTGCAGCATTCACATTCCCAGCAGTGGCGACTAGCGCCTGGATGTTCTCTGCGGTGTCAATGAAACCCATCTCTTGGAGCTGAGTGAGCTGTGTTGCATACAGTTCTTCTGGTGGAACTGAATTTTGAGAAGTGTAAAACCATAATTAGTGATGGTACAAAAACATGGAAGATGATAATAGTAGTGATGTATACAAACCACTGGAGGTATTGGGTACACCTATGCCATCTCCAGCACCAAGCCCGCTAAGCATGCTCATCAAGGTGTCGAGGCTAACATTTCCCCGCATGCCTGCATTTTATTTCATTGGCGTTAGCCTCATTACTTAACAAAAAGGGTGAAAAAAATGCATTTGTAAGTACTTAAATATCAAATGTTTGGTACTAACTACAACTACACATCTAACATTGCTCCACAATTGTGAAGACAGTACAGTTGACTACACAAACACCTTGTATATTCTCTTTAATACCAATATAGCACAGTGAAGCAGCTAAACACGTTGAACACATAACAGATTACTTGAATGGTTACATGGTTGTGACTAAAGGTGTAGGGAGCTCTCATCCGTTTTCCAATTGTCAAATCCACAATCAGTATTTAGTCATAGGCAACCCATTTCCATTTCCAAGGAAAAAATCATACATGTGTCATGTGTCACCTAATGGCCTTGTTTTGCAATCCCCAAGATTTGGGCGATGCAAAACGAGGCCTGGTAAAGAACTAGCAGCATATCGATCGTTGACTGTTTATTCCAATATTTCAAGGAAACTCAATATTATAAATTCCAGTGTTATGCACCACAGTAATTTAGTGTCAAGAATGAACCAATAGTGATAATCATCATAATGCGTTTATAACATAATAGCCTTATGGAAGAACAAAAATCTTGAGGAACTAATATATGTCAACTGAGCAGAGAAACCAAAGCAACTACTACTGCTTGAACAAACCACCAATAAAAAGGGCAACTCAGTAAAACTTATATAAAACCTGACATACTAATCCATCATAAAATAAGAAAAGATATTAGATAGTGCATATTAAAAAACAATCAAGGGAAAATACCTGTGGCGTTGCCTCCTTGGCTACCATCCCTGAATCAAGAAAATCAAAAGATACTTAACAAACACATAATGAAACTGTATAGTTTCAGTTCATAAAGAAAGAAAAACAGTATAATGAGCTAGAATTCAGGAATTGTTAAACTAGAATTACTCACTGCCTAGGTTGATTTTGACCAAGCTGTGATAATAATGTCTGCTGGAATGAGAGTAATTGCTGCCAAAAAGAGAAAACAGTAAATTTTGGTAAGAGATGGAGCTAGCTGCATACTTAAAACGTATCATATGTTACCTGCAAAGTTTCCGGGGATGTCAACTGGCGAATAAATTCTGGATTTTGGAACATTTCCCTCAAATGAGTGTTTGATTCCATGAGGTTGCGTGTATTTGGGTTGAAGTTAAGCAACTGTGGACATTTAACATTATATAATGATCTGAAGTTATGATTCTGACATCATCAAAGTTATGCAAGAAAACAAATTGAAAAATACAGTACCTGGTTCATGGACTGTGGATCAGACATGATATTCTGCATCATCTGCATCATAACAGGGTTTTGCAAAATCTGGCTCAAGGAAGAAGAATCAGGAGAACCACCAAGCAAACTTCCCAAATCTGCTGAACCCAACCCTCCTAGACCACCAGCAGCACCAGATCCTGTATTACCGCCAAAACCACCAAACAAACTGCTCAAATCGGCTGAGCCCAACCCTCCTAGGCCCCCAGTGGCACTGGTTCTTGCATTGCCAGTAGGACCTGCCCGTGTTGCTCCTTGCGCACCTCCAGCTGTCAGTTTTAAGTGTGAATAAACAATATATAGACATATATATTGTCAAAAACAAAATAAACAAGAGAACATTGAAAACATACCATTGGAACTCCAAGGATTTGGAAGTGGATTAGTATTTGGAGCAGGGGTTCCTGTCGTGGACTCTGAGCCAGTATTTGGAGCATTTGAGGCAGGATCCCTGGGTTGGTTAGAACCCTGGTTTCCAAGAAGAGCTGAGAATGGGTTTGAAGCTGTGTTGCCTTCCCCACCCATTGTTGTTGCATTTAGGAAAGGCTCCTGGACAGTTTCATACATGCGTCGGAGCATATTAAACCCTTCAGGAGAAGACTCAATGTTGCTCATTGCTCTGTCTGTGTTCCGCATCATCTCCCTCATGATTTCAGGGTTTCTGGCTGCTTCAAGGGTCTGGCGGAGAACACTTGGGTCATTGAGTACATGAGCAAGATCTGGATTCCGGTCGATGATCTCACGCATTTGAGGATTGTTCATAATCATGTTACGAATTAAGTCAGGGTTATTCATGAGATTCTGCATCATTGGCATATTCATTATTTCCCTCATTAAGTTGGGGTTTTGGCTTAACTGCTGCTGCATTTGATCTAATTCTGGAAATCCAGACCCAAAAAGACCTGATGGTCTGGTACCAGCAGTTCCTGTACCACCAAGACCAGGAAACAAACTTCCAAGACCACCTGTTGGGCCACTGCTAGGAGCAGTTGAAGCTTGGGGGCTGGCTGCAGCAGGTGCAGCTGATCCGGCTGGGGGACCAGCACCACGCACCATATGGATGGTATGATCCGTTTCAACACCTACAAAGTATAGGGAGTGTGAGTAGCTAGAAAAGAATTTTGCTTCATAACTCAGAAATTTAAACGGTGGGCTAGCATTTCCATATAAACAAAGAATACTCCTATATCTGATGTAATCGTATACAAGAGAATTCCAAATGAAAACACCTAAAGAATTCACGTGAGCAAGACTGCAAAAAGATAGTGCATCAGGTGACTATGACATAAATCCTCATTTATGACATGTTACCATACTTAACATGCCCAGTTTTCATATCAAAATCAAAGAATAAAATTGCTACACTCCTCACATCAGAATTTTTTAGTACTCTCATTAAAGGGAACAATTTTTCCAGAAGATGTATGATGTTTTTTTGTTAAGGCATCAGTGGTTCAACGCATTTATTTTGGCAGCATTCCACCATTTAAGGATGTCCAGAACGTGTCTTTTGAAAGTTGTTCCCTGCATTTTCCCAAATACAAGTATGCACAATTGGTCAATTCAACTAGTGTTTTCCTCACATGGAAGTTTTTGCATAGCGAGAAGTTACAATCATAATCAATGTATAATTATTTGGCATCATTACCCGCTCAAATCTCAAAAGAAATATGAAAACCATGAGTTGAAATAAATATGAGCTTCAAACATATCCACACTTCCTGCGAATCAGAAATTGTACTAATTTCTCATAACAATAGCACTAGAGAAACAGATTCATGTTTTTTCTCAAAAGAAGGCACACTGGTTAGTTGGATTAAACAGAACAATTGTTTGATATGTTCTCACTACTTTGTGATCGACAACAGAAAGAAAAAGGTGATTTTACATTTGGTGAACTCAATTCCATAGCAGGCTTGTGCAGTTATCCAAATAGCATTTTTTTTTCGTTCAAGAAAAATTTGTTCAGTTGCATTGCAAACAACACATTGACAGTATTTACTTGTATTTGCACTTCATAAACTACATTTGACAATTAAGTGCGCTCAGCCCAAAGTTCATAGTTAAAAATTCCATATGCTGGTTCATGAGCAAATACATTAATTTTCCCTCCAGCTCCAAGAAGATTCTAAGATGTCACACCTTGCGACACAATAACAAGGCATGCACAACTAATGGTAGCTTACATGGCCCCATAACACTTGGAACTATATTCGAGTCGCGACAAGATGAGCTGCCTTCAGCTTCATCATCTTATATGCTACGTCAGAGCGCATATACGTTTGCAGTATACGTTATCATTAATACATTATATACTCTACTCACATCACCCAGTCACCAATAACTGCACAGAAAGCAAAGCATATTGACGAATCTGTATGGTTAGCATGCATAAGGCACCAAAAGCAGATTGCTGCACCATGTCCCCACGAATAGTAGCCCAGGTACAAACAGGCATTGCATCAACAAGCTAAATCGCGGCGACTTACAACTACACAGACGAATTCGAGCACGTAGCCTGCCAATTCCATCCCATCGGACCAAAATCGTGATATTTTTTTCCTCTATCTATCAGTCTGACACTCACCGTAGCTTTCTAGGGTTTGCTCGTCCTTGAGGATCCGCCCCTTGTAGATCAGGCGCTGCTGCGTCGCCGGCACATCGCAGCTCCCGGCCACCACCTCCTTGAACGCCCCCACCGTCGCGGCGAGGTCGGCCGGCACGGTGAACTTGGACCCGTTCGCGCACCGGATGTGCAGCGACGCGCCGCCCGCAGCAGGAGACGACTCCCCTCCGTTGCCGCCCCCAGCACCCCCGGCCTCGCCTCCGCCGCCCATGCCCTCGACCTCGGCCGGCCCGATCCGCTCGGAGTCGGCGGCCTCGCCTCCGATTCGGGTCGCCTCGCCTCTCGCGTGCGTGTGCGCGTGAGCTCAAAGTTTTTTTTTTCTTTTTTTTTTTCCAGAGAGTGGGAGAAGAAGGAGGAGAAGGGAATCGGCTGCGAGGCGGAGACTTTTTAACGGCGGGGAGCGACGCGGGGTGGATGCGATGGACGGCGGAGATGCGTTGCGTGCGGTGTGTGCGCGGGGCAGAGGTGTGTCGCTGCGCGGTGGGGCCCGCTTGGACCGACGCGTCTGAGTGCTAGCCTGCTAGGTCGATGTGGGGAGAAGGTTCTAGGCGTGCGGTACAGGGAAGCGGGATTCCGCTTTCCTTTTTGAGTAAACAGGTCTTTGGGATTTTGAGGGGTCGGAATTTATATGCGAATATTATCGGTGGAATATGCATTTTGGCTCTTGATCTGGATCGTCCAATTTGGATTGGTTGTGCTATGGCGTCATTGGGATCTCCTCAATATTGATTAAACATTATATCGGTTGTGTTGTTGAGCTCTATGATGATGATTATAATTTGAGCAAGTGTGTCGCTATTATTTGCTATTAACTCTGTTCTAAAATATAAAAAATTATGCGTGTTTTTCAAAATATATATAAGATAATCCTACATCCAAATACGTTTTAAAAAACGAACAAAAATCTTTATACTTTGAAATGGAGAAAGTACCATTATTGTTGTTGTCAAAAAGGAATCGTTTGTCAATTTGGCACGAACAACGATCCTAGTACATTCTATTTATTTTATTTGCATTTTAGTACATTTCGTGTATGTATTATTCTATTGACAAAATTTGTAGTCAGTCGAAAAGGAATGTTTGTCAATATGACACGAACAAGATCATAGTATTCTACCTGTTTTACTGTATATTTTAGTGTGTTTTATGTTTGCATTGTTTTCGTTGACAAGATTATAGTCCGATCCCAATGTGGCATTCATATATTTTAGCTAGAAAATAATGGAAAGTTGTCGCCCTTTGCTTAGAGACAATCCTCTTCATGTTTAAAATAAAAGGAGGTATGACGATTCTAGATGTTCTTTCCATAATTCACTGGAGTATGATTTTTTTTTATGTGATACTGTAGCTGAAAGTTTTTATCGGTGATAAGGTAAACTGTAGTTTGAACAATTTTGTCACGAGAGAATGGCCCAAGGCACGTTGGAAACGCGTGACGCACGTGTGACATCGGTGACAGTCTAGTGCATGGGAGTTGGGCGATTGCTTTTTATTACTCCCTCTATTTTTTAATAACTAATAATTTTAATTTTTTATTTAAACTTTAATTATCAATTGCTCTTAAATTGTTATACCAAAAGTAAGCAAAAGTTTGATACTTATATTTAGTATATACCTCTACATTAATAATATATCATTATTTTACTGTTCATAAATATTAAAAAAAGACGAGTGGTTAAGGTTCGAAAATAAATAGTGTCCGGTTATTAAGAAACGGAGGAAGTAATTTCTATATGTGTCAGCAACACTGAATATCGGTACCAAATTAAATTTTGCATGAGAAACAACAAAAAATAAGTGGAGATCAGGCATAAAACATCAGACCAAAACGTACGAGAACTCACTTTAAGGCCCAACTACACACAAGTGTCCCAACTCCATGGGCCTAGAACATAACAAATCCCAGAAGGACACAAACTCCTGGGCTTTTTTAGGCCTTATTTAGACTTGACATTTACATGACCCGGCCCAGTGCCTAATGTTTCTGAACAAAAAAAGTTCAGTTCAGTTTTTACATCCTCTCACAAAAAAGTTCAGTTTAATATCTCATGCAGAAGAACGCATAAGCAACACACTTCTACTCTAGCACTAGCAGCCTGCCCTGCCACTGCCAGCCATTGCTTGCTCAGTTGCTCGCCATGCAGCCATGCGGCCATGCCAACAACTGCAGCTGATCGTAGAAGAGACAGACAGACGACATGGCAACCGCCTCGCACGGCGGCTATCTGCCCGGCCAGTGCCCACAGGCCACAGCGCCGCCCGCGGCCACGACACGAAGGCCAGCGCTCGCTTGACACGCTGTAGCGCATGCACGTTGCCAGCGCGAGAACCCCGAAAAAACGCTTGCGGAAACCACGCGCGCCGCTCACCGGCCCACGGGAGGGAGCTGTCTGCGCTTCACGGCGGCGAGCCGTCGCCCCGCCGGTGCGGTGGGCGGTGGCACCAAGTTAGGGCTTCTTTGGAACCAACGATTTATTTGAAAAGGCGCAAAAACAAAACGCACAAGATCAGAAAACCACATAAGAACAAATTCCGCAGAAATTCAAAACACGAGAATTTAAAACTTATTGTGTTTAGATTGTACGTAGGAATATAATATAGAAGTTCGATGGAATTAAGAGAGAGGAGAGAGAAAAAAGAAATATGCATTGGACTTCTTAAAGGGATAGTAAAATAATGTTTGAGCTTGTGGCAAAATTTTTTTGTAGAACTGGTGCATAGGATAGCAATCTATAGGAATTTATCATGCTCAAATCCTTTATTTCAAACAACACATATAGAAAAAATTCTAAGATTTAAAATCCTTTTAAAATTTCTTTAATTTTTCACTAATCTAAAGAACCCTTGATCATACCTCGTGCGAGGAAACACCGAAACAGCAGCTAACTGCACAAGGATCCGCGCGTTTCGACGGTCCAAACTAAACCAACAGCGCCAAGCCAAAGGATGGGTCATGGGTGTGCCATCTGCTGCGTACCATGGCATGCATTGATTGTGTTCAATTCAGGCTATGCTTGGCGTCAACGAGGCATTGGTTTTTTAAGGTTGAGATTGATTGATTGCCCAAGTCAAATGACACCAGAGTTAATTATATCACTCAACATACGAGAGCGAGACTGCAATTCCAGGCGTCAGGAACTGGAGAAATGTCGTTAGGACGCAGTGGTTGACGGCACCGCGGGGCTCCGCTGCCACTCACGTGCGACTACATCAATCGACCGCGTTACTACCAGTATTACTCCATCCATTCTAAAATAATTTTATCTTTTATCTATCTTATTTATCTCATAAAAACTTTATTTCTAAAATAATTAATATATTGCAGTAGAGTTTATGAAAATTATAAATAAATATATTTAAGTTCGATAAAGTGAAGAATAAATATATTGAAATTTATTAAAGTGCTCTCTTCGTCCCATCTTATATGAGCTTTTAAATTTTATACCCAAATATAAGGTATCTTATACTACTATTTTTTCCTTTAACCACTTCTTATTTAAATTTCTTCCTATTTTATCTTGACTATCCCTTCCACTCACATATAATCTTATTTAATAAGAGACATTATAGTAATTTTTCTTCAACCATAGTTTCTCAAAAACAATCGAAACCAAAGATAGGGACAGAGGAAGTAGGAGACAAATATATTTAAGTTTGTTAAAATAGAGAGTATTATAGTAATTTAGCTTTATATTGATATGGGTGAAATAAAAGTCTCTCAGGACAAAGGCAGTAGCATTCTAGCAATAAAAAGGTCATAATCGGAGACCGCAAGCACTAAAGAGAAACTGTTGTTATTGGAAGAAGTAGTTACTGTAACAGTCTAACACATAGTACTACACACATATATTCTGTGTTTTGCTCTGCATGCCATGATACCAAATATAGGATTCTGAGCTTCTTTGTTCCCAAAACTAGAGCAAAGAAGAGGAGAGCTGTCATTCAATTAAGAATGAGACTCCAATATAACTTCCTTATAATGATTATGACTTAAATTATACAAGGATTTTAGATGGGGTTGCTAGCTAGTATGCTAGTATACTACTGTTAGGTTTGGTCATTTTCGCATTAAGATTTACAAGGGTCCTACAGTTATGATGGGTTTAGCATGATTGTTGATTGGGAACAATTCAATATGTCACTGTCATCCATAAGCACAAGCCTTGGGCATCAGGAAAACATATAGCAATGGCCTAACTTGTTTCTTTAATTAGTGGATGCCAAAGAAGAGCTCCAAGGGGGAAAAAAGGAGCAGTACAACATCTGACTAGCAGGTACTACCTTCTTAAGAACAGTTCGAATTTAGCGGTTTGAATAAAAACTCTTCTTATTTTCTATAAGTACGTTTCTACTAAATGGTATGTTTTTTAAAAAAATTTCTATATAGAAGTTGCTTTAAAAAATCATATAAATCTATTTTTTAAGTTTACAATAAATAATACTTAATTAATCATACACTAATAGCTCATCAGTGTTGGGTGATCTTCTTTCTCCTCTTCCATCACATTCAAACTAAGCCTTAAGGGACACTTTAAAATAGCACTGCTACATGTACTGACACGTCAGGCTTATGGCAGTAATATGAAATCTATATGTATTGACAGCATGACACGTCAGTGTTAGTAAGAAAAAATTTAGTACTTATAGATGTTTCCTTTTTGAAACACAGGATCGTAAAAAACATACGAATAGAAAAGACGTATGATCTTCACAAGAATTGTTATGAAAATAGATGAATAATAGATACACGAATTTTTACATAAAAAATCCATATGGAAAAACAACCACGGATGCCAACTGGCATGATCTCTGTTGATGATTTGATACAAACACATGGAATACAGTGGACCGTCGTACCATTCTCGTGTGGCTTATAAGAGATATATAAAGGGAAAAATCTTAGAGTTCCACTCCCTCCGGTTTTAATAAATGATACCGTTGACTTTTGATATGATGTTTCATCATTCATCTTAAAATTTAAATAAGTATGATTTATTTGTTGTGACTTAGTTAATTAAAGAAACTTTAAGCATGACTCATATTTTTATATATTTACACTGATTTTTTGAATAAAACGAATGGTTAAACGTCACGATAAAAGTCAATGACATTATTTATCAAAAACCGAAGGTATTAATAGGTAAAGACGTGAAGTCCTACTAGACAATTATATATTGCATACTGAAATTCGGATGACATATTCTTTTCTTTTTTTGACAACTGGGTGTGTTTTAAAATGAAAAGAACATACTCTCTCCGGTTTTTAATAAATAATGCTGTTGATTTTTGATACAGTGTTTGACTATCATCTTATTAAAAAAATTTAAGTATAGGAGGTGTATCGCAAACGTCTCAAAAGGGAGGAACTGGAGGCGCAAGAGATATTCCTATCCTCGAGCGACGCTAGTCCGTTTCCTAGGAAGGCGGGTAAGGGTCGGAAACCCGGTACGGTTGCGGCGGGGGCTTCCATTCACCAACGCAGACTACATACACGTGCTCTCTGAACCATGCTAGATAGTCACCCATCACACGGCTCTCAAACCCAACTTGTGGTGGATCCCGGGAGACAAAGCAAAGTCAAGCGCTTGATCCTTTGCCCCACCTGGTCAAGCTCCCGTACCCGCTCCTTTCCGTGGGCTTTCTTTCTGCTTTGACTTGTTCCTTTTCTTGCTTTCAGGAAGTCGTCCTTGACGAGGGAGGCAGCCCCTTGATAGCCGGTCTTCGTTGCCAATGAGAAAGAAAGGCTCCTGCTTGACTTTCACGAAATGAAAACGGGCGGCATCATCTTGAAAGTGGTACGTGAGTTGGGTTTAGAACGTCGTGAGACAGTTCGGTTCCTATCTACCGTTGGTGTTAAAGGGAGAACTGCGAGGGGGGAGACGAGGTGTAGCGCAGTCTGGTCAGCGCATCTCCTATCCGAGCCCGTCATTGCATGCACTTCGGACAGCCGTCCGTAACATCATAAAGAGCACCTCCTTCAAATGCCGGCTGTATGCTCTGTATAGTGTTGGTTGTTTTTAACCAAGCAACTATTCAATATCGGGCTAACTTTTCTGACAACTCTTTTTTAGAAGCTTTCATTTTTTCCTGGAAGTTTCAACCGTCGTTGACTATGACAACAGTCACGACCGACTATTAAGATCCTCGCGACTATGGCAGGGCGGTGCATGCCGGTACCAAAAACCGATGCCTTACCACTTGGCTATACTCCAAACGGTCGGTTCCTGGGAAGAGGGGGAAGGGAGAAGCAGGGCTCGAAGAGAAAGTTAGGTTTTAGAGCCAAATACTTGTCGTGAGCAGGGCGTGTTGGCAGCTTTCGCATGTGTAGGAAAGCGGGAAAAGAGTTGACACGTGAGCTGCTATACCGAATCCCCCGCTGGCCATCGGGGACCTAGTGGTAAGAGTGCAAACTAGAAGCATAGATCCTTGAGAAATAGAGGAGCTATGCTGAATAGTATATGCCTCATCCCGCTAGCCTGATCTCTAGCGTCTTATTGAGCGATCAACATTACTGAATCTACTCTGAGACTCTCTTCTCTTCATGGTTGGCTGTCAAAAAGGAGTCTCTTTAGTCCCCAACTCTATGGATTTGACTAACTCCTATTTACTGCATTTCTTCTTGCACTTCCAACTTGAAGAGGAAGAAGCATCTCTCTTTGCATCTTCAATAGATAGGAAAAAGGATCTTGACCTGAAGCCTTCGACCAAAGAAAGGGAGAGTTGGTGAAGTTAGAGGTGTTCCCTAGATTCATGGAAGGACTTTTTTACTCTAAGGTTCAGCCACACCTGGTGCCACGAAATGATTTAGAACTATGACGGGGTCGAAATGCATTTTGTTCTTTATATTAAAAAAGTATTGCATGACCGAATAATTCAAGGAGGGTGCACAGCGGGGAGGGTATTTTTAGTAGATGATCCATACGATGATACAATGGAACCCTCTCGATCTATTTATCGAAGAATCAAGAGGCAGGATGAGGTCGGCCGTCCAATCTTGCGGGGGCTGGCGCTCCGGAGATACAAAGAGTGCCCTCACTTGTGCTGGGAGTAAACGCCTTGTTTGGCCCAGTTGAGCTGCCCCCTCTTGTGGCTCGGGTATTCAGTATTACCTAGCGATGCGTTCAATTGGAAGTAATTCGATTAACAAGTCCACCATCATGGTTGTAGAGTCACCATCAATGCTGTTGACACAAGGAAGATGTTCTGAACTAGGAAGTTTCATTCTTCTCAATGTGCACGGACGATTGTCATTCTCTCTATATCATCTAGTGTGAAAACTTTACTTTTGCTATTATGACAGAAATAGATGAATTAATGATTTATTTGTTGTGACCTGATTTATTATTAAAGAAATTTAACGTGAACATATTTTGTATATTTATACTATTTTATGAATAAGATAAATGATAAACATCATCGATAAAAATTAACGAATTCAATTTATTAAAAATCGGAGATAGTACATCGGTAATTGAGAGAAACGGTGGAATTATGTGGATCTTTTGGACCCAGATGATACTTAAGCCGCTCCAAGTTCGGTAAGCACACGCCTTTCACAAACATGGCCTACTCAAACTTTTGGTTTGAATGTGATGAACACTATATCGGATCCGTCATGCAAAGAGTGGAGTAGTTATCCAAACAAAACGGCTCTCCTGGATGGACAGAACGAGGGTGCGTGTCAGGACCAAGACCGATGTTAACCTAATCAATACTGTACTGATTAAGCGTTATCCAGACAAAGTCAGAAAGTCAATCAACACAGGTGTGTCAGACCATAATAACTCTATGGTCCGGCGGCGGCGCGCGGCGACGGACGCGGGTACATGGACAGGTGGCGCCGTGCACGACGAGACATGACTGAAATGGACTTGATCCCCCTATGCAAAGCTGGTAAATATTTGCAGGTGTATCTCGTAGCTACTGTTTATTCTCTTGTTTTATGTTATCAGTTTTTTGAATTTAATATGGTGTATTTTTTAAAATATTCTATATGAATATTTAAAATTAACAAACATAGATTTTTTAGCCTAAATTAGTAATAGTAATACTTAATTAATTATGTGCTATATATTCTCGTTTTAGATACGACTTAAAAGTCAAGCCCTCGAGAAGTGTGCTCTTATCCTCAATGCAATCAATTATCAATCCCATTGTCACCGCATTCAGTCCTGCACCTGCCTTTCTTTCCCGTGAAATCCAGCGCATTTCGAGCTGCTCTTTTACTTCTTCCCATTATGAAAACAACAAAACGGTCTCAATCTCCACAAAATGAGGATACCTAGGACTATTTTTTCAAAGAGTTGTCTTTTTGAAAAATATTCTAAAAATTTTCAACTTTTACACAAACACTTTGTTTTTAGAGAAACGTACAAATAAAATCTAAAATCCAAGATCAGAAAATAAATAGCCTAGAGTAATTAGCTGTGGAATACTAACCTTGGAAGGGAAAAAAACTAACCAGTGATGATCAGCAGGATTATCAATAGATAAACCACTTCCCAATTACACACGCCTTTTTTCACTTAATTAACGAACAAGCTGGTTCATCAAGGCTAGTCTGCCACGTGGCTGAGCTGTCTGCCTCGCGTGGTAGCAAGAGCCGGAGTTTATCCCACTCTCCCCTGACGCGGCGAGCCGCTCGTCGCACGCGTGGCCAGGCAGTTCGGTGCGGCGAGCCTCTATATCCAGTCCGCCGCCGCTCCCAGAAGACGGCGTCGCGTGTCTAAACATTCTGCGCCTCCGACCCGCGGCCTCTCTCTCGAGGCAGCGGCAGCACGCACCAAGTATTTGTGGGATAACCGGTGAAACTGCAGCGAACCCTGCGACAGTTGCCGCGTGGTGGCGGGTATTAAAGCGCAGCCGTTGCGCGCAAGCATCCTCGACTTGTGTTCCCAAGTAAACCATTCAGTTTTCGAGGTCGGCATAAGTGTTCGACGCGTTTCGAGCTCCGTAATCGAATTCATGGCCGTTCGGTGTTGCTCTTCCATGGCGAACGCTGCCTCCGTTTCCGTTGTTTTCGTCTTCGTCTTCGTTGTCGTCGGGATGTCGGCGTCTGCGGTTTCCGGCTGCGACAGGTGCGTGCGGCGGTCCAAGGCCGGCTTCCTCGACTCGTCACTCGCGCTCACGGTAAGTCGGAGAGATTGATTGGTTCTTGCAAGATTGGTTGTTGATCTTGGTGGTTGGATGGTGCGATGCGCGTGCGTGCAGCCGGTTCTTGCGGTACGTCGCTCGCGCGCGTCCTTCAACGGGCCTCCTCGCCGCTGCGAGCCCGTCTGCTCAGGGGCGGCGTCAGCTGCGGCGCCTGCTTCCAGGTAAAGAGCCGAGATTCTCTGTCACACGCGCACGCGCTGAAGTGCGGTGATTTTGGTGCCTTTTGAGGCGAATTTGGATTGACCGGGTAGTGACATTGCAGGTGCGGTGCAAGGACTGCAAGCTGTGCAGCACGGCGGGCGCCAAGGTCGTCCGTCTCCCCCCCCCGAGGACAGGCGCGGACGAACCGCACGACTCGTGCTGAGCGCCGCGGTACGCCGCATGGCCGTCCCGGCATGGCCCGCAGCTCAGGGAGCGCCGCGCGTTGACGTCGAGTACAGAGAGGTAAACACACACACACACACAAAAAACTCCCCTCTTTCCGCGGACATGGTGTCGGTGGTGTAATCAACTCAAGCTGATGATGGATGGAAGCTAGCTCATCATCCGTAGTACTACTTGTGTGTTTAGATTCGTACCTAGAAATCCTTTTTTTTTTAACGGTTGGAACGGAGGTAGAGTAGTAGATAAGAGTAATAATTAGAGCACAGCGACGCTGTTTAGCCATGTTAGTAGTTGTAGTAGTACAGATCACAACGCTTTTCTCGGCTGGATTTATGAGACACTAATTTTGGACGATCGAGCAGGATACCGTGCGAGTACGCAGCTGGTCGCAACCTGTCGATACGCGTGGAGGAGAAAAGCCGTCCGCCGAGCGAGCTGGCCATCAGGTTCCTCTACCAGGGCGGCCAAAACCGACATGTCCCGTCGACGTCGCACGGTAATTAATCAAACAAACCAAACATCTTTTTCATTCAGTTCGCGGCATCCCGATTCGTTTTTTTCAAACAGTCTGAAAACTTGTGCAGGTCGGGTCGTCGAAACTGGAAGTTCATGACGCGGGACTACGGGCCGGGTGGAGACGAGCCAGGCGCGGCGGGCGCTGCAAGTTGAGGGATGGTGGTCACCGGCGGCTTACGACGGGAAGTGGGTGTGGGCCGACACGGATGTGCTGCCTCGCCGGTGGATGGCCGGCCGGGTGTACGACACCGGCGTCCAGATCGCCGACGTCGCGCAGGAAGGGTGCTACCCGTGCGACACGCAAGAGTGGAAGTGACTCACACCCCCATTAACCTGTACAGTTTCTCTCTTTTTTTTCTCTCCCCTTTTTGGGATGCTTACATGGAGCTAGCCATCCAATTTATAAGAGCCAGAAAAAACCAACTTGCTTCGTTGCAGCTGGGCTTGTTTTCGTTGCGGAGGCACACGCGGTGGCCGGTGCGGAACACGATCGAGTGGTCAGTCACTGCGCGCGCACGATGTGGGGTAGCTTTGGTCGTCAACGGCGAGTGCTTGCGCTTTCGTCGCCACGAATCTGAGTGCGCACACATGCGGAAAGTGATTCGTGGCGAGCTTAAGGAGCATCTTTAAACAACGTCAAATTAGTCGTTTTTAGATTGAGATTGTCATAGACGGTCCCTAGAAATTTAGGCTCAAAAAACAGTTTACATCTCTAAAGAGATTAAAAATTGAATGTAAAAATTAGTTTTTTTGCCACATTGAATAGATGGTTCAGCGTTTTGTTTGGCGATAGGAACACATCACCGGTTAAAGTATTCTCGGTAAAAGATTTTGCTGTTAGTCTGTGGAGAAATGGAAGATTTTGTTAATTCCCTACCTGGAAGATTTTGCTATTAACCTGTGAAGAAACAGAAGATCTTGTCAATTTTCTAGCCGAACGTATTTTATTGGCCGGTGAGGACAGATCGATGATGGCTTACGATGATGTATGGATCAAGCGACTGCGACAGGTGGCGTAAGAAAATAGGTACGGGCGAAAGATGTCGGGAGGAAGAAAAGGCATGGACGGGAAATTCCTGGTTCATGAGCGGTGAAATTTTTTTACGGGAGCAGTGATTAGTGACGCCAATAAGTCCTTCAAATTTAGCTCACTTTTAGGTTATGATTAGGTATGTTGAATTTTTTAATAGGTTTAGGTATCCGTTGGAAACATATTTTCTAACTTAAATCCTAAAATTTAATTTTTTGGAATATCTTTAGGTCTCTTTTAGAGATATTCTTAGAGACCCTATATAGAGAGTTTAAGATTTTAAGAAAGAGTCAATAAAAAACCATCTGATGAGAATATGAACTTCTGCCTTCTAGCTTCTAGTGTTTGGGGAGCTTAAGATTTTAGATGTTAAGAAACAACTGGTGAGAAGTCAGCTAATGAGAATCTAAAATTCTGACTTTAAATTTATTTTCTGGATTCTATAACTATAGATTTTCAGAATCTAGATAATTATGTAGACTATATGGAGAATAGTGTGCATTTTTCGTTGGGGATTCCTTAGAATAAAATGTCGCGTCTTTCTTCGATTTCTTATACAGGATATCCAATCAATTAGAATTCAGGTTAAAGAGGTTTTTTTCCTTGTCGTATCCTTTATATGGAAATCCAGGGTCAGAGGGGCCATTCCTTGATTGGTTAGATGAAGAAGTTTTTTTACTCCACAAGAAATTGAACAAAAAGCTATTGAATTGGCCTATTTCTTGTGCATACCAATGGAAGTATTTTAAGTACCAATTGTATTTTTTTTGAAATAAATTGAATGAAGAAGAATTGGAAGAAGAGAAGTTTTTTCAATACGGGGAGAAGGTCCCTTCGAAATTGCATTATTGTAAGGGGATTTTGAGTATTTATCTAAGGAACGAACAACGAGAATAAGAGAAAATTACTTCTAATTTGCTTTGTCAGTTGAAGATTTTAAGAGAAACAGTAGTTGATAGAAGCTTTCCTAAAAGGGTCTTTATAATATTTCTGTACTGACCAGCAAGGGTAAGGGGCCCTCTTGGTACCTGCAATTACCATGGATGGACCGGGGTTTTAAGCTAAATTTCTGGGTTTTACTTGTAATGGGCCGGAGATCGTGGGCTCCCGAAACAACCCTAAAAGGAATTTATGGCCCTTGTTGTAATGTCGACGGTATGGTCCGAAATGATAAATCTCAAGATGGACCATATTATAGGAACAATGTTTTGTTGGGCTTATACATACAACAGCAATTCGTCTTACAATTTGTTTGGGCCTATACAACAACAATTGGAGGCCGATTTAGCATTTTCTGTAGTAAAGCCCATTTGCAGTTGGCAGGTAGTGGAGGCCCTGTTTAGAGGAGTGAGGAGCTTTAAAATTCTAAGAAGTAACTGGTAAGAAGGAAAAGCTAAAAAACCCAACTTTTAATTTCTAATTTTATTTTCTGGATTTTACAACTATAGATTCTCCCACAGATTCTACAACTACATGACCATGGATTGGCCGGGATTTTGGAGCACTAAATTTCCGGACTTTTAATTGGAATGGGCCGGATATTGTGGGCTCTCAAAACAGGCCTAAAAAGGGGTTTGCTGTCTTGTAGTGCCAGGAATTTTTTGATTTTTAGATTTATTTATTAAAAGATTTGCAAAAATAGATTTTCGTTTCAAAAAATTGCAAAAATAGACTCCCGCCGCCCTCTGGGAGGGCGATTTTTAAAAATCGCCCTCCCAGGGGGCGATTTTATGAGTGCTGACGGCCCGTGGCCCCCCGCCGACGGCCGTCAGCCATTTTGGCAGGCGGCCCCCGGCTCCCAAACCGCTCTAGGGCGGCAACGGGGGCGCTGCAAAAATGCGCCCGGGGGCCGGCCATTTACAGGCGGCCCCCTTGCCGCCCTCTGGGTGGGCGTTTTTGGCTTGCGCCCAACTAGAGGGCGGTATTTAAGCCTTAATATAGTCCGGACCGTCCGGACCTATCCGGAGTCCGGACCAATATTCCGAAAAAAAAATAAAAAATTGATTTAAAAAATTAATTTTCGAAATCAATTTTTTTATGTGACTACCGGCTGTGTCACTATTCCTAGGCGCATACTGTCGCCGCTCCTGGCCGTGCCATCCTCACACAGTAGTTGCATCGTTAGTTGGATATCAATAGGTTTGTATGATAGTTATGTGTGTTTAGTTGTCAACGCTCGGAATGTACTTTCGTCGTGAAGTTGACACTCGAAAATTCATATTTTTGATCAGATTCGTCAGAAACGTAGATCGTGAGGAATACGTCGTTTGATCGATGAGCGTAACGAAGTAAAGTTTTTCATCAGGAACGTAGAATTAATGAAAACGTTATAATACACAGACAAACTATTACAGACACAAAGTACTACGGGCCGGACCGTAACCTCTAGGCTCTTCGACTTCCTACCCTGCGCTCGCACCTGTCTGGGAGTACGTCAACCTGTCTGGTGGTACAGCACGGCCAGCGCGGGTCGTCTGCACGGGTGTGGCAACTGGTGGGTCCTGTGTCTGTGGTGGTGGAGCTCCTTCGAGACCCCGGTCGAGCAGCTCTGGTGTAGGGTACGCCATACCTGCATACAAATAGAGAGTTAGCGTAAATTAGTTTTAATGTTTATAGCATTGTTACATGACAATAAAAACAACAGTACGATACATGTCATTCTACAACAAAGATCAAGTATAGACTTACACTACACCCAGCACCACCAATTGTTCGAGAACGTCTAAGACGGGGTCGTCTTGAAGTTGTGCTTCACCTGTAGGACGACTACCATCAGCGGCTGAACCGACGGTCCAGCTTCTGCCGCACTTGGACGGCTGCATCCTTTGGACATTTCTTATAGGTATGACTGTTTGGTCACACTTTGAGCAACGTTTAAGTCTTCCACCGGCTTCTGACTCATCCATGTCATTACGGATGCGTCTTGTCTTGCGGCGACCTTTTTTAGTCCTCAATTTTGTTGGGTCAGGAATGTAGATAGCTTGAGGATTCTCCGTAGTAAATGTCCCGCTATACCGAACGTATATCTTCCACTCCAGGTATTATAGATTGCTTCTTTTCTGAAATAAGGTGAGAAAAATAACGTGCTTCGATTCCACACTCCACCGCTCGCGGCAATCACATGGGAAATGGCTTGTGGAGCAGAGTAGGTTTTCGGCACGAGCACTTGCAGGTCCGTCTTCTTTGAGCACACACTCCTGCACAACTCTTTTTGCGGTAGATTCCACGCATGCCCTTGTCGACACACAATATTTCAAATCTGTGTTCTTGTGTGCCTTGAGGTAGAGCACGATGTCTTCGGGCCTTATTACTTTTATCTTGCAGGTACTTAGTGAGCAGCGTTCAAAGAAAAGATTATTATCCGTCATTGAGGGCCAGCTGCTCTGAACCGATCTCTAAAGTACTTGCATATGCATGCAAGATAAATTCAACTATTCCAACAAGTGGGAGCCCTCGACACCAACGCATCACCCAGTTATAGACCTCTGCCAAATTTGTGGTCATTATGCAATCGAGAACCATCCTTGTCATACAAACAATGCCATTTTCCTTTGGCTCATTCTCAATCCACTCTGAAAATTTTCTAACTGAGGATGCATGTCTTCTTCTCATACGAGGTCCATCACTTGATAGAGGTTCAAGAGCTTGTGGAGTATCCCCTCCATGGTCGGCCTCCTGGACTGCTCATTGCTGTTTGTTTAGAGGTCAGCTCATCAACCTCCTCCAAAGCTCATTGAACTTCTTTCTTTGATTCTGGGCGCAAGCCTTTGAAATCCATAAGGTGCTTATTTCTAAACTGTCTGTAGAAATTAGCACCCATATGACGCATGCACCATCTGCTTTGAACATCAGACACTTGGTGGGTATCCCTTCTCAACACTTCCATCTCTCAGTTCTCAATTGCACGCAGCAAGCCAGAGTTACGGTCATGTATGAGGCATACATCTGGTCTCATCCGTACAACTGCTGTCTTAACCCTTTCTAGGAACAATACCAGCTATCAGTGTTTCACTCTCAACAAAAGCGAAAGCCACGGTAGAACTTGGTTGTTTCCATCAACTCCAATTGCTGTTAATAGCTGTCCTCTATATTTTCCAGTCAGAAATGTCCCCATCGATGCAGAGGATAGGACGACAATGGATAAATGCCTGAATGCAAGCACCTAGTGCAAAGAATACACGTTGCAACACGCTTTTATTACCATGGTCATTGATGGAAAGGCTTTCAGGTCATAGCACGTCTCCGGATTCTCTGAAGAATACAGCCTAAGAGACGAGGCAAATTATCATAAGATGCTTCAAATGTGCCAACCTCATCTCTACAACCTTCTGTTTTGCCCTCCAAGCCTTATCATAGCTAATTGTATATTTAATTTCTCTTCAATATGCCTAACAATCGCTTGGTTCATACCCCAGGTTGTTGACAATATGAGAGTAATCTCTGTTGCAACAAATGCAGAGGTCATGTTTCTATGATATTTTTCAACACCTGTCAAGTAACATGAATGCTCCGTCACGATTGAAACTTGCCAATAATCTTTCCATATACCTTGAATGCGTGCACCCGCCATGGACACCCATCCTTCATGCACTTCACTTCATACACTGATTTGTTTGACTTCAGACGAGAACTCCCTCTGAAGTGACATACCGCCCATTGTTTTGACTGCTTCCTTTAATCTTCTACATATGCGTACTTAGCCCCCTGAATGACCTCATTCTGCTTGTACTCCCACGGCACATGATGCGCTCGGAGATAGTAAGCGCAGAGAAGTCCTCGTTGCTCCATTCTGCAGGCATCACGTTGTCCTCATCAGACGAGTCATCATACTCTGCATGCTCATTTTCAGAATCTTCTCTAGCCATTTCTTGGACGATCGTGTCAATATGTTTCTCCCTCATCTGCCACACCTGTTGCCTGTCTATCTTCTTCATTCCCTCCTTCATTCCCTCCTTCATTCCCTCCTTCATTTTCTTCTATTGTTTACTATCACCTCCCCGCCGTACTTGGACTCATCATCTTGTACGGGCATTGCACAGCGTTGTTATCTTTCTCATATATGGACACAAGTATGCCCAGTGGCCAGCCACGTTGAAATGCATTCTCACATACCATCTCCAAGTGGCAGTGCAATCCACTGGCATCAGTTCCCAAAAACCTTCAACTACGACTGACTACTACATATAAGGTTATTCCGCTGAGCTGAGGGTCCAGTCGAAACCCTCGCATCAGCCAGTTGTATACTGATCCAAAACTTCTCTCAGCTGGCCTATCAATACCCTTAGCCGTTGAACTAAACTCCGACAGATCTACACGTCTGGACCATATCTCACATTCCTTGCCCGTGAAATAACTGAAATATCACTTATTTGACATATCTGTTGATGAAAAATATAGTTAACTAGGTACCAACATCCTCCTAACATCTAAAACCGTGTATTCCAGATTTTACAAGTACATCTGTCAAAAAATAAGTCATCTAACAGATTAACTAAAAACTACAGATCTATATAGTACTATACAGTAACTAGTACATTACTACATTAATTCTTACATACAAATAGAAATTGCAAAGGAACAATGGATTTTACCTGCTGGCAATCAGCAAACGGGCAGAGCTTTCGCTGCTTTTCGCCCTCTCAGCTCTCTCCTGTTTTTTTTTTCTAATTTGAGTGAATTTTATGACTTTTTTGAGTCTGGGGGGGGGTTTTTATAACGGGGGATAAAAACCGCCCTCCCATAGGGGGGCAAGGGGGCCGCCTGCAAAAAACCACCTTGCAAATGGGCGACTTTGCAGGCGGCTCCCCCGGGAGCCAAAAACCGCCCTTTCAGTGGGCGGTTTTTGGGCACATTTTGCAGGCGGCCCCTTGCGCCCTCTGAATGGGCGGTTTTTGGGCACATTTTGCAGGCGGCCCCCTTGCCGCCCTCTGAGTGGGCGGTTTTTGGGAGACCGGGGGGCCGCCTGCAAAATGGCTGACGGCCGTCGGCGGGGGGGGGGGGGTCAACGGCCGTCAGCCACGTCATAAAATCGCCCCCTGGGAGGGCGATTTTTAAAAATCGCCCTCCCAGAGGGCGGCGGGAGTCTATTTTTGCAATTTTTTGAAACGAAAATCTATTTTTGCAAATCTTTTAATAAATAAATCTAAAAATCAAAAAAATTCGTAGTGCCAGCAGCATGGCGAAACCTCTGAAAGGCCCATATAGAAATATTTTTTCTCGTTGGACCTATACAACAACAATTAGTCTTGCAATGGAAGACAAGCTTCTCCTTCTGGAGGCCCATTTAGCATTTCCTGTAATAGACGAGTCAAGCGACCATTTGCCGTTAATTGCTAAAGGCCATTTGCAGCTGGTAGTTAGGATAACCGTACAAACGCAATTACGGCTCACCATTTGCTGGCTCCCAGAGGCCAGAAATTGATCGGCTGCTTTGGGTTGGGTCGGAGGTGCGTTGACCATTTGGCGGTGACCTTGCCTCGTCTCGGACAGTCAGTCAGACAGTGGACCATTGCTTTCTCAGCTACTCCTTCCGTTGACTTTTTTCTAAATCAAATTTATTTTTAAACTATTTTTAGTTTAAGTAAGTTTATAGAAAAATATAATAATATTTTTAATACAAAATAAATACACTATAAAAATATTTAATTATGAATTTAATGAAACTAATTTAATATTATCGATGTTATTGATTTTTTTCTATAAACTTAGCCAATCTTCTTTTCAGTTGTGATATAAAAAATTAAAATATTTTATAATCTAAAACAGAAAGTATAGTACAGAACTACAGAAGAGAGGCAGCTGGTTTCCGTGAACCATAGGTTGACTCGGTTCGTATCGCCTCGCCGCTCGACCGACGTAGGAGTAGGTACGTACAGAAGTCTCAATCTCTCTCGGTGTAAAGGTCAGCGTCGTGTAAATGTCAGCATCCGGTTGATACGTTACGATACACCTGGGCGCTTGGCACATAGCGTTTGTGTTGGAATACGGTTGGCACCGCCGGTGACATGCGTGCATACGTCCGCGAGATGTTGTACTAGGAGGAACTCTTCTTCTTCTTCCTCTTCCAGAACGAGAGCGTCTTGTCTGTCCACCGGTATGGCTCCGTGACCGATCGAAGAAGATGTGAATGTCTGCACGTTGCTTTCGTCAGAGAAACCAATTAACGTTGACCACTCAACCACTGATTGGTACCGTACGTGCTGATCTACTCCCTTCGTCTTAGATTAGTTTTTTTAAACCATAACTAAATATATTTTTATAGTAAATTTATTTGTGATGAAAATATTGCTATATTTTTTTTATAAATTTAATCAAACTTAAATAAATTTAATTTTAAAAAATTAAAACGTTTTATAATCTAAAACGGAGGAGTATCAATCAGGATAAATGGAAGGAGCAACCGGTGAAACAATTCGTGACATCATAAGGCGTAGTGCCATACGTGTAGTTACCGGTGATAAAACTGTTAATAATCAACTGACTCAGATATTGAGCGGGGTGATGCCGTGATGGATTCGGTACCTACGTGTCTGGATTTTAAAGAGCCGATTTGGACTGGAGACTATCTGGGGTGCGCGCTGGAGATCCGGTATCTCTCTCCTCTGTAGCTGTAGAGCTTTCATCCATGATGCGCGAAGCATATCCTGAGACTCTGTTCTTTGATTTACCGGTACTCCTTTTTTTCAAATAAATATCAATAACGTCATTTATTAAAAACTGGAGATAGGACTATGTACCTCAATCAGCTGTTGCAGGTCGATTCTATTATCATAAGATGGATCTAGTACTAACACAGGAGAAGTATATACTACTTAACTACTGCATCATCTTGTTCCATCAAAGATTTTATTTTTAACTTATCTTAGATATAGCAATACAAAATAAAGGATTAAAGTATCCTTCACTTTATAAAACTTCAATAAATTTGTTTCACTACTTTAACAAATTTTAATATATTTGTCTTTTATTTTAATAAACTACAATAGATTGATTGTTTTAAAAATAAAGTTTTTATGGGACAAATAAAATAAGAGAAAAATAAAGTTATTTTAGGATGAAGGGTGTACGATGATAAATTATCAGATCCATCTGGAGCCATCGATCCAACGTCACTGCAAACGAGACAGGACGGTGCTTTCCGTGGCCAATTAACTCATATGTATAGCTTATTCTCTTTTGTATCAACATAAGTTTATTTCTATTTATTTATCTACTGAACTTATAAATTATAAAAAAATACTCAATTTATAAATCGATGAGTTTTATTCTTTTCATACCATTTACTTGTCCATCAATATTATTTTTCTATTAATGGAAGTTATTTCTGTTATTTTTTCACCACCTTGTTTTGAATATCCAGATTAAAGTGAACGTTATTTAAAACGGAGAAAGTAGCTTAGTACTTCTAGATTGACATGTCAAATGATTTATTCAGCTGGCAAATTAGAAACAGTCCGTCCATCACAACATCGTGTTTTTTGCGAGCAAATGACGTCCGTGAGTTTGCGAATCTGCTCTGTTTTTTTTTTTTGATAAAAGGCTTTATGTTCAGCTTAAGCTGACAGAAAACATTATAAGCGTTACTGGTTTGACCACACGAGGTGTTAACTAGTATAGATGATGTGTAGAACACCCACGCATCCACGCATCCATCCATCCGTGATCCGTTGGCTTTTAAGCGACAGCAGTGACGGATGCGCCAGTCTAACCGTCTCGGTGCTCCACTTTCCATAGGGATCGATTTATAAGAATTGAATGGATTTGTTTTTTTTATGTTATTTTGTGAAGGAATGAAAAGAATTCTATATAGAATGATAGAATGGGTTGGGAATTATGCCTAGATCCCGTATAAATGGAAATTTCGTTGATAAGACCTTCTCAATTGTAGCCAATATTTTATTGCGAATAATTCCGACAACCTCAGGGGAAAAAAGGGCATTTACTTATTATAGAGATGGTGCGATTTGACTCTTTTTTTTGTTTTTTAGCCCTACCTACAACCCAGTCTTACGAGAAAGAGCGGGGGTTCGCGGAGAGAAAACCAAATTAGTAAGGGAAACCCACGCTTAGGGAAGGTGAGGTGACTAGCAATTCCTTCTGTCGTGTATCCTCGATTGACGCGGCCTAGATGCTTCAATTGTTAGATTTTAGTATTGAGCGAAAGGTTTACACCTACAGGATAGGTTCTGTATTACAGGCTAATCCTACTCTACTAGTACTAATAGGTAGCATAGGGGATAAAGCACTACACCTAGAAGAATAGGAATCAACAGAGAGAAAACTTTTGTTATAAATTAGCCCTTTCCTGATTGGTATCAGGGCTGGAAAAGAATGGTTGGGATAACACAACAACCATCAAGTTTGTACTTTGGATACCCCTATAACCATCAAAGATCGTTGAAAGTGGCTAATTCCTCTAAATAGGAGGCGTTGAGAACAAAGAAATTCTTGAGGCTAATCGTTTTCCTCTAGCATTAATAGAATTCATTGGTGTTAAGAAAAACCTCTTGTGGGAAGGTTGGCTAGAGATTTCTTGGAAAAATACACAGCCCCTTTCGGTCCATAATGAGATGATGGAACTAATTCTATTTTTATTATCTAGATTATTTCGCTTAGTACTATGTACAGAAGGGAGGAGCCGTATGAGATGAAAACCTCATGTACGGTTTTGGAACGGAGATTTTTTGAATAGCCAAATGAACGACCGTAACGGATGTTGGCTCAATCCGAAGGAAATTATGCGGAAGCTTTGCAGAATTATTATGAAGCTACGCGACTAGAAATTGATCCCTATGATCGAAGTTATATACTCTATAACATAGGCCTTATAGCACACACAAGCAATGGAGAGCATACAAAGGCTTTGGAATATTATTTCCGGCCTAGAACGAAACCCCTTCTTACCACAAGCTTTTAATAATATGGCCGTATCTGTCATTTACGTGCGACTATCTCCACTATAGAAAGAAAAGTAAGAAAGGATCAAATTTTTCTAGTATTTACTAGAAAAAGGGCTTTCTACATAGGGATCGTCAAAACCAACGATTTTGCCCTATCAGCCGTAAAGAGAAGGACACTTCACGAGAATCAAAATAGGAAGAAAGAAAGTATGGCCTATACTACTCTAGTGGATAAAGTTCTCAAATTGATAGAGAAAGCACCGTAAAGATCATTAGTGAGCGACTGGGTCGATACAACTAAAAAAAACTGCTTACTTTATCCCATGATATGGGGCAAAATTAGGAATCCGCTTATGTAATAGAGCCGACTCCACTAAAAGGATTAAGCAGCGGTGTAGTATCAGATCCCAAAGATAGTAAAGTTCTTTTTTCTTGCTTATGTGGAAAAAAGTCTTTTTCAAGGATTCTATAGAAATTTCATATATGAAACCGAGATAGTTATTTCAGAAATTCGGACGAAGGATATAGGTCTATCAATTATGCTTCATTTTTTCTGCAAGGGGGAGAAAAGATCAAACTGATTATTGATCAAAAATTTAGGGTTTTGAAACTTAGGTAATTAACTTCTTCTGCGTAACCCCAAGAAGAAATTGGATCGATTTTTGAGAAATCGAAAATTCAGTTAAGACAAGGGAAATTAAGATAGCAATTTCTGAGTTATTATCCGTATGAGGTAGGAAACTCTCAAGTAGCGTTCTAGGGAAGGAACTACCTATTCGACCGGGAGAACAGGCCATTCTACAGGGTGATTCGGAAATTGCAGAACTTGGTTTGATCAAGACTGCTGAGTATTGGATAACAAAGCTATAGAAATACAATATTATATCGCTTACTCCGGGAAATTATATTGAAAGCACAGAACTGTTGAAGATTACGAAGCGCTTTGAATTTGAATAAGACCACTCTCCTTTTTCATAAAATGGGGGTTTTGTTGTTGATCCATAATCAAAATAAATTAGGTCGGAGAAGATCGATCAAATTTCATTATATCTCTTTCCTCTGCCTTCTAAATTTATATTATATTCATAAGGATAAATGATAGGGGTCTAGAATAGAAGTAATAAAGCGAATAAAAGGGGCAATATAAATATTGCTAATATATCAGGACATCTTATTAATAATTCTAATGAATTATCTTGGAATTTGGAATCGAATAAAAAAATCTATATTAATGCTCAAGGAAAGTAGATATAGATAGGGACTTATACTCTCAAAAAAAAAATACACTAGCGGTTCTTAAAATTAAAAAGGTTTTTTTGGTTACGTGAGAAATCCAAGATAAACTTGTCCGTAAGGCCCAACCCTTATGTCATAATAGATCCGAACATGCCTCAGATTGACTTCAAAATATATATTGCCCAGTGAATAACTAAAAAAAAATAGAAGGACGGTAGATAGTAAAGAAAAGACTAATCATAATATCTATTCTTTCAAAGGTTCACTAAAAAGTTGGCGGGTCTCTTTGTTGTCTTGTCCGGTAAAAAGGGAGGACTTAATGATATACTTCGTTCGCCGGAACAATATTTGAAAGGTTCACATTTTATGATCCTCTTCATCTGAGAGGAAGGACGAAGATTGTCCTCCCTTTACAAACATATGCGATCATAATCACGTCTTTATAATAAGAGAACTTTCTCGGTATCAATCCCCTTGCCCTCATTCTTTGAGAATCAGAAGGTCCTTTTCGAGTTTCCATTTCTTCATTTGGAATCTGGGCTCTTCTATCTTCGACTTATTTTTTTGGCTTTATTCTTTTATTTCTTTTCGATTTTTTCGCCCTCTTTCCTCTATCCTATCCTCTAGGTACACGCGCGCTGCGGGCTGGGGCGTTTGCATCAATAGAGAACCTTGTTCCCTCTGTATGAATCTATATTATTCCATTCCAATTTCTTCCCGAAACTTCCCAAGAAAATCCCGATTGGATCCAAAATTGACGGGTTAATGTGAGCTTATCCATGCGGTTAGGCACTCTTCAAATAGGAATCCATTTTCTAACTGGCTTTCGTGCTTTGGTGAGTCGTCCGAGATCCTTTCGATGACCTATGTTGTTGTGTTGAAGGGATATCTATATGATCGATCGATTGCATAAGACCGCGGTAGCAATAGAACGGGGAAAGTATACAGAAAAGACAGTTCTTTTCAATTTAGTCGAGGTTATCTATATATTAGTTCGTTTCTATTTCTAAGATATCTATTTCTATATATTAGTATTAGTTAGTAGTACTATTCTATTAGTTAGCGATCCCGGCTCTGTGAGTTTTCTTTCTTCCGTGATGACTGTCGGCACTCCCAACAGTCCTACATTTTTTCTCTGTGGACCGAGGAGAAAGGGGGATCAGCAGGAAGAGGATTGTACCATGAGAGAAGCACAGAGGTCAACCCTCTTCAAATATGAACATGGATTCTGGCAAATGCAACGTAGTTGGGTCCTCATATTGGGGGGTCGATCCGAATGAATCAGTCTTTCTACAGAGGTCAATCTTTGCCTATTAGGCAAGAGGATAGCAAGTTCGAATTCTGTCCTCGGTAGGACATGGATTTCTAATTACTATGAAATTCATAAATGAAAATGAAGTAGTTAATGGGAGGGCTACCATTATCCTTTTTCTTGTATGTGTTCCTAAGAGAAGGAATTTGTCTATTTCAGTTTCGACGGTCTCAAAAAAAGGGCGTGGAAACAGATAGAAACTCTTGAATGGAAAATTGAAAGAAATGTGCCCCAGTTCCTTCGGAATGGTAAGATCTTTGGCGCAAGAAGAAGGGGCGACCCATATCGATCTTGACTTGGTTCTGTTCCCCTCATTTTTTTAAGAATCCGAGTCGGGTTCTTCTCCTACCAGTATCGAATAGGAACATGGCTGAACAAGATCTTCTTCATGGAAACCTGCTCGATTTAGATCGGGAAAATCGTACAGATTTTATGAAACCATCCGTGCTATGGCTCGAATCATTAGTCAATCCTATTTTCGATAGGACCGGTTGACAATTGAATTCAATTTTTCCCATTATTTGACTATCCATAATAGTGTGGAAGAAGCCCGGAGCAAAGAGTGGCCTTGAGTTTCTCGGCCCTTTGCCTTAGGATTAAATCGTTTTCTCTTTCTCGAGAGGGGACGGGAAGGGATATATAACTCAACGGTGAGAGTGTCACGGAAGGAGTCATAAGTTCGCCGCCTGATTGGAGCCCTAAACCAATGTGAGTTTTTCTATTTGCCTTACTCCCCGTCACGATGAAACGGGAATGGATAAGAGGCTTGTGGGATTGACAAGATGATAGGGTAGGGTTGGCTATCGCTGGTGGCAACTCCAGGCTATAATCTGAAGCCGCTGGATACAGTCTCCTTGGAAGGAAAGACAATTCCGAATCCGCTTTGTCTACGAATAAGGAAGCTATAATATGCAACTATGAATCTCATGGAGAGTTCGATCCTGGCTCAGGATGAACGCTTTTGTTGTCTTGGCATGCTTAACACCATGCAAGTAGAACGGGAAGGGTGTTTCCCACGTGGCGACGGGTGGTAACGGGGTGCGTAAGAACCGCCCCTTGGGAGCGGGAAACACACTGGAACAGGTGCTAATACGCCCCGTAGGCTGAGGAGCAAAAGGACGAAAATACGCCCAAGGAGGGGAGAGCGTCTGAGGATAGTTGGTGAGCGCAATAGCTTACCACGGGATGTGTCGTGGTCCGAGAGGATGATCAGTCCATTTTCTGGGACTGAGATACGGGCCCAGACTCCTACGGGAGGCCAGTGGGAATTTCGCCGCAATGGGCGAAACGCCTGACGAGCAATGCGCGTGGAGGTGAGAGGCCCAGGGTCGTCAACTTCTTTTCTCTGGAGAAGAAACATGACGGTATCTGAGGATAGCATCGGCTTACTCTGTGCCCGCAGCAAGGCGGGAGCGGACAGAGGATGCAAGCGTTATCGGCTGAATTGGGCATTAAGGCGTTGTAGGTTGGCTTTTTTTCAAGTCCGCAGTCAAAAACCCCGGGCCTTCAAACCCTGGCAGGCGTGGACACACTAACCTTTATGCGGAGTAAAGGTAGGGAGAGGGACTTTCGGTGGAGCAATGAA